>NDXB01007687.1:17145-277808 GCA_002631895.1 Agapornis roseicollis | reverse complement strand
GGTGGGTGGGGAGCGGGGCTCGGCACCGCGGGGGGCTCGGGGCTCGGTGCCTCGCTGGAGGTGGCGTTCGGGGCTCGGTCCCGGGGGTTCCGCGGGGCCCTGTGCTCGCTGCTGCCGCAGGGCCGGTCGGAGCGGGGCGCGGAGGGGAGCCGGGGCAGGCGGCGCTGGGGACGGGCGCGGGGCGCCGGGGGGCGCGCAGGGCGGCCGCGCTCCTGCCGCTTGTTCCGCGAGAGCCTTGGGCCGTTCTTGCACATTTCTCTCGGTTTCCTGTTTCTTGAAAGCCCGACGGGGCTCCCCGGGCCCGGCGCTTCGCCCGCAAAGCGCTGAGCGACCACGGGGGGCGGCCGCTCGGGGCGGGGGGAAAGAGCCCTAAAAGCGGGGGGAGAGGAGAGCACCCCCGTTCCCCCGGGAGGCTGGGGCTCTGCGGTGCTCCCGGGCCCTGCGTACCCCAGCCCCGACCCAGGGCTGAGAGAGCAGCTTCCTCCGGAGCGGGAGGGTTTGGGGACGGGAAAGCAAAGGGGCTCCGGCTCCTTTGCTCCGCACCGGGGCAGCCCGGGCTGAGAAGCGAGCCCGGCCCCTCGGAGGCAAAGTTGTGCCGGGCCGGAGCGGTGCCCAGCTCCCTGCTCCATCCCCATGGGACTTGCTGGAGGCCAGAGCCCAGAGCGCAGGGGGGTGTCCCGGCTGCGGGGGGCTCGGCAGCCGCCTGTGCAGGGCAGAAGCTGCGTTCGGGTGGTGGCAGCACGAAGCTGCAATCTCTCAATTTGAAACCGCTCGGGCTGCACACGCGTGTGGCAGAACCGGTTACCGTGAAGAGCGAGCGGGACGGAGAAGGGGAAGAGCAAGCCAGGGTGCAAATCGCAAGCGATTCTGGTGCTTTGAGCGAGTTGCTGTGGTAACTGAGCAGAATTTGGCTCTGAGGGCCAGACAATGAAACCTTTACTCATAGCAAGTTGTGACGGGCGACTCATTTCGTTACCGACTTCGCGGTAACCAATGGGCCCTCGGGCGGGTGGTTTTTCCCAAATGGCATTTGTCACTCAAGGGCCTGATCTGGGCTTTCTCTCTGTCAGCCCTCGCGCCGGAGGAGAGGCCAGAGGCTCCCCTCGAGCCCACCCCGAGCTTATTTTTAGGTAGAGGCTCTCAGCGCCCAGCCCCTGCCTGGATCCATCACCCTGCAGGTGCTGCAGCCCCCGCTCACTGGGGGCCAGGAGGAGCCTGTCCCCATTCCAAGTGACTCCCCCTGCCTCTGCCACCGGGCCCTGCGCTGTGGGTAACGCTCTGCTCCTCTCTGCAGGTTTACGGTGCACGCAGCTTGCTGAATCCTGCCTCAACGGAGGCAAGTGTGAAACTTTCCTCAACGGGACCGAGGTGTGCCAGTAAGTATGGAGGAGCCAGAGGATTTCCATCTTCCCCCGACCAAACTATTGACATGCATGTTGACTTTGCTTTGAAGGCTCTGGATTTAATAGGGCAAGATGCGTTTTCTTTCCTTGAGTGGCAAGAATAACCTGCTTGTGTAGGAGTCGCCGCGAGTTTGGCAGGATCGGGCTTTGTTCCTCGCTGGGTGGAAAAACATGGGCAAAGGGCCATGTTTTGCTGGTGTTAACCTATGCAGACTGCCCTGCTGATGGAGCAGGAGGTAGGGCCAGCCCACAGCACTCGTTGGACCGTGGGGCAGGGAGGGAGGCTGTCTGTCTGTCTGTCTTCCAGCTACTCCCTCCCAGCCCCGAAGTGTTGCCTTTCAGTCCTTGCACCCCGGCTATTTGGAGTGCAGTGGCCAATACATCTCCAATAAACACCCAGGAGAGGTTTCATGGTGTGGCTCTGGCTGATGGAGCTGCTCCATTGCTGTCTACGGGGCATCACCCAGGGCAGCAGGGCCACCCCCTCCCGCACCCTGCTGGCACCGGTGCCAAGCTGGGCCCATCCCGGTGTTCCTGGTGGGACCTGGCACCCAGGCCAGAGTTTTGTCCCAGCTGATTGTGGAGAAACGGATGTGTAAAGCGTTGGGACTCTTTGAAGGACCAACGGACCCACCGCAGCGATGGCCGATTCACTCCCGGCTCCCAGGGAACAATAACCAAGAGAAGTGAATAAGGCTCCGGCTCCCTTTTAAAAACTATTCCATAAAAGAAATGTGAATGGGCAAGGCTCAGTTTTCCGGCCAGATTTCCCCTCTGCCTGTTGAACGCGGCCTGAGCTGCGAGCAGGCGGGGAGACGTTCCCACCCACCCCAGATTCCCAGAGAGGAAGTCCTCAGCGGAGGAACCTGAAGGCATTCCCAATCCCAACCTGTTGAATGGCGCTTTCCCTCGACAATGTGTGCTGCTTTCTTGCAAACCCGCCTGGGTGCCGTTGCTCTGCCCAGCAGCCGGGCACCTCCCGCCCCCTTCTCCAAGCAGAGCCCCCCAACCCTTTGGTGCAAATAAATCAGCAAATCAATCAGGCACATGAGCAATTTAATGGACAAAGGCTGGGTCCCTTTGTGAGCCACTAATGAATGCACGCCACTTTTTTTTTGCACAGAAGCCCTTACCAACGCTTGACGCTCTAAATCTTGTTTTCTTTCATTCAAAGAGCGACAGCTGGGATTCGGTCGAAATTCGGCAGCTATTGTTAAGGGAGGCAGATTAATGCTGTGTGACTAATCATGTATGGCTTCCCAGAATGCCCAACCCTCCACCCCCTCCCCAACCTTACACCCCTCCTTCTCCTTGTGGTCATTCTTCCCTTTTTTTCCTTAAGTCTCTGCAACTCCTGATTTACATTTCATGTGCAGATGGTGATGGAATCTAATTAGACCTGATGTGTGCGAGCTCTATTTGGAGGAGAAGCCTCCAAAGTAGGCTTGGGGTGGGGCTTGTAAGAGGAAAAGTTAACTTTGAAGAACTCCTTTAGCTGTGAATAACCCCCCTGCCCTGGGCTGCAGACGCTGGGATGGCTTCACGAGTTCGTGTGAGTTGTTTCTGCAGGAGACCCAAGTGTGTGCTCAGTGTGTTGAAGCACTTGTCCCGTGCTGGGTACACTCTGTGGGCGATGCGGGCAGATATTAGAGGTGCAGCTTCCCAATGTATCTGATCGCAGCTTGCAAAATCCTGGGCTTTCACTTGTTTTGAGTATCTCTTTACGAGGAGTTTTGCTTCCAAGCTTCTCAAACAAAGCAGAGCCAAGAGCACAGATACCAGACGCAGGAAAGCTTGGCACTGCCCTTTGGCGCCTGCGGGAAATGCACCATTTTGGCTGGTGGCCACATCTCTGCTCGGGCTGGCACTTAACAAAGTTTGGCCATAAAGCCCCATTGTGCTGCCCCCACAAATCCAATTAGAAAGTGGAGTGAAATAGAGAGCGTACGAGGGAGACGCTGCTCCAGCGGACAAGCGTCCGCTTGGTTGGGTTACGTGAAGACGACTCTGATAGCTCCCAACCCCAGTTATCAGCCCTGTTACGGAAAGGGAGTCACCGGTGCGAGACGGGCAGCTTTCTCTGCCTTCATTACTTTACTGTGGTTTGTAAGGCTCTGGGTGCCTTATCTTGCTTGTCCCTTTGCCAGGCAGTCTGGGGCGAGCAGGGCTGGAACTGAGTGGAGAGGACCGAGCGGTTGTGGGCTGGAGATGACCCATGAGATGTTTCTGTCCCACTCACACCACTGCAAGGTCCGATGTGCAGCTGGGGGCTGCTGCAGTGTTTGCCGTGTGGTCCCATGGCACTGGGGAGCTGTGGCGTTCCAGAAAAGGCACTTGCCTCAGTCAAAGGCATTTTCCCAGGCAAAATGACAAGGTTTTCCCAAAAGGTCGCTTTGACTTCTAGCAATAGCTCCTAATTAAGCTGTTGGCTAAGCCTCGTTTTGACTGGCATCCCTGGAAATGAGCAGGGCTGATTTTAGATTGCTGTGCCATGTGACTTTTATTCCCAGGACCTCCCTTGCTCCGTTAGTTAAAAGCAGATGGCATGAAAGAGGGCTGGGTTTCGAACCCCGCTCCATCAGCCCTTCACCATTAAAGTCAGAGGAGCTGCGCCTGGGTTGTCATAGTCCTTCCCAGAGAAGCAAAGGAGACAGCAAAGGGAAAGAACAAGTTAAATTAATCCCTGGGCTTACACTGAAAAGGGGGAAGAGTCAGTTTGCTAAAGTACTTCCTCTGTTTATGAATCAGCACCATGTTGTAGTTCAGCCGGGGCAAGGGCTCCTGAGCTGGTGCCTGTTGCCATCACCGGCTTCCACAGGCAGCGGGCCAGAAACATTGGAAGAAACATTCAGAGGGGGTTGTTGTGGGAAGAGATGATTATTTTAGCTCCAAACTCTTTCAGGAGACGGGGAGGAAGACAGAGGAGCAATGTGAGCCCTGCAGCTCCCTGTGCCCTTCAAGTTATTCAACTGCTCAGTCATTGTTATCTCATTGTAAAGGGCGGAAGTTTCCTTCTGGTTTGGTTTTTCTCATGTGCTTTAACCCAACGCTATTTCCATGAAATCATAACAAAGAAAAAAAGCAGTCTGGGTGCTGGGGAGGAAGAGGGTGGAGTGTGGGACAATGAACCAGAGGAAGCCCTTCAAGAAGCAGAGGAGCGGTGATTCAGCCATGTTGAGAGCTCTTGGTGGCTCCTTCGAGTTCTGATCTCATTCTCGGAAAGGACGAGGTGGAAATGGGTAAGAGGGGAGATTACAAACACAAAAGCATCACCTGCTGCAGATACCAGGGGAAGGGAAGCGGAGCTGAGGAGCCCAGCTGGTGAGGTCACTGCTGCAGCAGCCGGAGCTCGGCGCTCCAGAGGCATCTCTGGTCACATCTCTCCTCTCTGCAAGGTGTCGTGATGGTTGTCAGTTGTCTCCCATTAACTTGCCTTGGGAGTCTGTTGGTTGGGATGAGGTTTTGTGTTGGTTTCTTCCACGGCTTGGATACTTGGTTGTACTGCTTTGGGCAGGAGCCAGTGTAGGTCACATCCAAGAGGAGATACCTCCATAGGCATCTCCTGCAGCAAGGAGATGAGCAGGAGAGATGGGGTAATGCCTGCTGAGATGAATGTGCTCAGGGGCTCCCCAGGATGGATGCAGAGGGAATGAGGTGTTCACAGTGGCCATTGTCACCTGAGATGAGGGGCTGTGATGTGGGTTCTTGCAGCTCTTAGATGTGTGATGCAGTGCATGGGGCTCTGCTCCATGGACAACTTCTGGAGGTTGTGTGCTCTATGATATGGGGTATGTTTTATTCCACCAAAATCTCTTGCATCTCAGCCACCTGGCTCCTTTTGTTCCTACCTGCTGGAAGCCATGAGGTATCCATTTGTTCCAAGGCTGTTCCAGTTTATTGTATGTAACATGAGGGAGACACGTATAAGTCACTGCAAGATCAAGCTGTTCACCAATTAAGGGCTTGGATAACATAATCAGGAGGCAGTTAGCAAGTTTTAAAATAACATTGTTTGGAGATTAACCTGCTCTTTCCAGGCCTGGAGGTGGTGACCCTCGGTTTGCTCCTGTTGGGAGGTGTCCCGCATGGAACAGCGTGTGTACAGGGGTGGAACGTGGAATTCATAGAGCCTCGGTGTGTTTAATGAGGGAGTAGCCTCGGGGAGCACTTGCTGAGAGCTGGTGAGCTCTGGATCTGGATGGAGACTTCTCCATGGTTAACGTGTTGCCAGGCTCCAGGTGTTGGCTTGAGACCTTGTGTTGGGGCTGTGGAGTGGAAGAGCCTTTGGGATACAACTTGAAGCCCTTTGGGAAGGCAGACCTGCAGTGGGGTCTTGGTTGAGTCCTGCTTCTATCCAAGGGGCCAAAAAGGTGTTCAGGGTCCTCCTGCTCCATGTGGGGCTGTGGGCTGTGGCTTTGTGTCCAGCCATCCCTGAGGACTGCCTGGCTTCTGCTGGCTGAGATGGAGCTGGGCTGCTTAGGCTGCTCCTTGCTTTGGAGCCCATGGCTAGAAGGGCCATCAGGATGGAGAGGTGATGGTCTGGGCTGATTCCAGATGCTTTCTCAATGGCATTTTCCTCTCATCTCTTGGCACACAAAAGCTGATGCTGCAGCCACCCAGCCCAGCAGCTGTGTTGAAATCCCACAAATCCCTGATGCTGCCTTGCTGCGTGGTGCCCTCATGGGCTCGGATTTGCTGTGGGGAGGAGGTATCCCAGCTTTCCCAGACCATCTGTCCAGGGCTCCATCCTGCAGTGCTGGGCTCCTTGGGATTGGCCTTGAAAGGTGTCAGCAGCAGCAGATTAATGTTACAACCAGCCCAAGGACTGCCGACCATGGTGTTGTGTTGGTGCTCACACTTTGGCCTGCAGTAAAGCTGCAGCATCTTGCATTGGCCAAAGATCTGGAATAAGCACAAAACACTGCTCTGGTGTTGAGGAGGATGCTGCAGTTTTGCTTCGTGGGTGTTTGAACATGGAGCCATCCAGGAGCAGGAGCAGAGACGTGTGATGGTCAGGGCCCTGCTTTGGCACTGCTGGCATTGGCAGGGTCTGGTCATGGTTGCAGAGCTGGGGCTCTAAAGGGCTAAGGAAGCCCCAGTTGGACTTAAGAGCACAACTCTCTTTGCACATCTATTGCATGTGATGCTGGGAGGTCTTTGCAGTACTCTGCTAGGTCTTAGTGACACTGGACCATAGCAGCCCCATCTGTCTGCTTGGAGGGCCCCAGGACAGTGTGAGATGCCCAGATGGGGACACCCCAGTCCTTACTTTGACATCTGAGTGTTGCTGGTAGAGCTGCTCTGTGCTGCTTCCAGCTGGCAGAGGTGTGATGGTGCCTGGTCAGACTCACACACTCTTGTCTGGACTCTGCTTTCCTCAGTGTGTGCCAGTGGCAGGACCTGTTGCAGTGCCTCTGTCTATAGCTGTAGGGTGTCTGGCCAGGTCCCTCCTCTCACCCCCTCCTGTGTCAGCCAGCACCCCATGGGCAGGGGTCTGCCCTACAGGATGCTCTTGGGGGTTCCCACAGTGCCTCAGTTTCCCTCCATTTGCTGTTGGTTATCTGACCATTAAAACCTGCTTAGGTGCGAGATGAAGCAGCACAACCTGTCAGGAGCATCCTGGCTGCTGGAGGTGAATAATTGTGCTCCATCCCTGCCAGTGTTCAAGGCCAGGTTGAACAGGGCTTGGAGCAAGCTGCTCCAGTGAAAGGTGTCCCTGTCTGTGCCAGGGGTTGGAGCTGGATGAGCTTTAAGGTCCCTTCCAACTCAAACCAGTCTGGGATTCTATAATTAGGTGATGGAGGTGCCTGCTGGTAATGCAGTGCTTGGTGTGAGAGTTGCAGGATCAGGACTAAAGCCTATATGAGGAGTTGGGGATGGGGAGTAGACATTTGGCTGGGCCATATGGGCAGCTCTGCCTCAGAATAGAACGTATTCAGTTGGAGTGGACCTACAATGAGCATTCAGCCCAACTGACGGGGCAGCATCCAACCCACTGCTCCACATGGGACCATGATGCCAGTGGGATGCGAGCAGTGTGCACTTCCCTCACTCAGTGGTAGTTAATGTCTACCTCAGGCTTTCACCCCTCACGCCCTCCCCTTCCCCCATGGCAGCCCGGAGTTAATATTGGAAAAGCCAGTTAACCAGTTAATGTTTAGGGCCTGGTTATGAGGCTCTTGCCTATTTCCAGCAAGGGAGCGGAGCTGCATTTTAATGGGAAACTTTCACGCTCAGTCAAGTTGCAAAAATTTATTTGTGCAGAAGTCATTTTCTTTTAACAAGTTCTCATCCTAATTCCTTCCACAAAATCTGAATTTAATGGTATTTATATGGGAAATGGATTTATTAAGTTTTAATGATGCTATAGCATTGCCCCTATTTAATAGAAGGGGCACCCCGCAGGCAAGCAGCCCAGTGGTGGTGGGCTGGGAGCCTGTGGCTTTGGGCTTAATCTAAAGTCAGTGCAGCAGAGAGCAGCAGTGCCAGGTGGTGCTGGGACCTCCAGGGCTGTGCAGGATCAGTCCCAGGCTTTCGCAAGAGCTGGGGCTGCAGGACTGAGCCATGTGTCCTGCTTATTCCTCCTCATCCTCCTCTGTGGCTCCTGGCGTGATGTGACCACCACAACTGTCCCCAAGAAGATCAATGAAAAAGGCCTTTGGCCATGTCCCTGTGCTGAGAGAGCCAGCATCAGCAGGGCAATGGAGACCCCAGGAACCACACTGCCCTTGAGGGGGTTGAGTGTCTTTGAGTGAGCAGTGATGTATTTTCAGAAGGAAATCATCCTGTCGATGAGCAGCCATGGAGGAGAGAGTGTCCCAGCGCTCCCAGCCTGCCAGTGCATCCTTGTGCAGGGGGATAGGAAAAAGGCCCTCTCAAAGACACTGTGGGTTAACAGCTCTTTTGGGACCGGTGGAGGAATGTGGCTGTTGAGAGTGGGACACGGACTGAGAGCAGGGTATGGGCCAAGAGTGGGACATGGACCGAGAGTGGGACATGGACCGAGAGCGGGACATGCGTTGCCACCAGCTCCTGCTGCCCGTTGGCTTTGGGGCGGGCTGGGAGAGTGACCCTGTGGGAGCAGGCAGGGAGGAGGGCGTCTCTCCGCAGCCCCTATTAACATGTTAGACACAGACCTGCAAGTCAAAAGGCAGGGCGACAGACGGCCCTTTCACAGGGCCTGCTGCTCCCCACAAAAGGGGGGTTTCCAGGGGAGGGGGCAGGAATGCGGGCTGCGGCCGGAGGGCAGAGCCGCCACCATTGTCCCTGCTCCCTCGGCGAGGGCGTCATGTTGACACAGGGATTGCTGCCGGCAAAAGGTGTCGGAGGCAGAGGCTTCCTGCCCTCCTTCCCTCCCCGTTTCCTTGGTTAAACTTGGCAGCAACAGAAATCCTGGGATACAGATGCTGGGTACAGCTATCGTCTGCTCAGAGGTGCTTTACATCCCTCGGGCCATAGTTTCCAATGGGTGAGGGGTTTGTTGTTAGTCACTGGTTTTGGGAGCTTTGCTTTGCTTGTAAAGAGAAACCAGCAGCTTCATGACTGGGGCAGATGGACCCGTTGCTGTTTGGCCATTGCTGTCTTTGCTTCACCATCTCATCCCGGTTTGAATTGCTCTGGCTTTTGGTCGGGTTTGTGCCGCAGGGGCACGCATGTGCTCTGCAGAGCACCCCTCTCCTCCTGTTTATAAATATCAGAGCTAAATATAGCTTGCTTAAAGTCTTGGTGCCTGTGCAGATCCTAATCTCAGGTTTTATGTTCAGGATTAGAAGAGTGGGATGCTGGGGTCACGCGTGGCCCGGCTGGGAGTTTTCCATATTTGGCTCTCAGGCAGCGCGGTGTTTGGCCAAAACTTGGTTTGAGGGTGAAAGGGAAAAGAATAAGAGAGCTCATCATAGCTTAGTGCGATGGTGACCCCAGCACTGGTGTGTGCCGGAGCTCCCAGCAGGAATTCACCCTGCGCTGGCACCCAGAGCTGGTGAAAGCAGGCATTTACCCTGAGAGGGATGGGGAAGGGAGGGCGGCATTGGCAGCGCTGGGCTGCAGGTGGCCTGGGGAGGTAGAAATTCCTCATCTCCCCCAGATTCCAACTTTTCCTTCTGCTGGCTTAAAGAACAGAACAGTTTTCAAGGGAGAATGAGGACAAATGGGAACGTGGAGCAGGAAGAGGTTGCAGCGGGTGCTCCCGAATGCCAGAGCTGCTGGGCAACACCATGGAGGGAAAGAGCCAGCTCACTTCATAGTGTCCCATGGGCATCCATCCTCCCATGTGGATGTGGGCACTTGCCTTAGTACCAGCCCTGGAACACTCAGCCCTGCCTGCGTGCATGGTGAGGGGTGGCCATGGTTGTGTTCCCTGGGGATCCTTTGCTGGAAGCACATCCTCGTGGTCACCCTATGAATGGACTCCTCCAAGAGAAGGAGCAGGGACTGGGATGAGTGGGGAGAGCAGAGCTCAGCACAGGGACACTGCTCCCACAGACAGTGCGGATTTGCACCAGCAGAGGATATAAGAAACATCAACGGGGGAAAAGCTGTGTCATAGCTGCCATTGTTGAGGGTGGGAATGAGACGAGGTTTGTCTTGATCTCTTCCTTCAGCATCTTTCATGTTTATTGTGAATGAAGCCCCATTGAAAGGCAGCTCCTTCCCAGGTAGCCGGTTACCAGGCGGTGAGCAGCCTGGCCACTGCTTAGCAATGGGGTTATATTGTCTTTCATTACAATGGGAACTTTGATTCCCAAAGTGTCCTGACTAATGTCTGCTTAAGAAACAAAGCCATTATGTTTTCCCTCTCCCCATCCCAGGGGTAGGAGGAACAGGGCTCTAGCATGTTTTCTCCCCGCTCCCATCCATGAGTACATCCAGCTTTGGGAATTCCTTTAGTTTCTCTCAAGATGAAAGTCTGGATCTTAAAAATCTCAATTAGATGGCTTGGGCTAGGTCAAAAATGAAATGGAACAAAAGAAAAAACCAGCCCAACACATCAAAGGCTTTGGGTTGCAGTTTGCCTGTTTTAATTAAACAAGACTGGGGATCTGCTCTTGCTTTATTAACCTGGTGTCACTGGAAGGAACCTGCTGGCTGAAACTCCGGCTCTGTTCCCAGGATGGCGTCCCAGTGTGTTTAATAACGCAGGGCCTGGATAGGGCTCCATGAAAACCACTGCTGGGGTTTGGTGCTGGGAGCTGTGTTGTGGCTGTGGCGGTGTCTGTGGGGCTGCACCGGCGCCAGCAGAGCGCGGTGGCACCGGTGGGAACCTTGGGGTGCATGTCCTGGCCGCGGTGCCCTGCATGGGCAAGGGGAGCAGGGCAGCTCTGCCTTGGCTCTCCTGGGAGCGTGGTGAAGCCTTTGGGTTCCTGATGTAACCGTGCCGTAAACCACAGCATGGAGCTGCAGGTGAGGGGTGGTGAGCGTGGCTGTGCCAGGACAGGGCTCAAGCAGCCCCAGGCTGCAGGGCAGGGGGGACATCCATGGTCCCGTGTGCCCCAGAGAGGGCAGGGCAGTGTTCAAAGGGCTCCTTGTCTCCCTCCATCCATCTTCCTTCTGCGGGCTCTGGGGGGCCTGTGCCACATGGAGCAGGGTGGTGATGACAGGGCAGGAGATGGGACCAGAGCACAGGGTGCTGAGCTCTGCTTGCACAACAGGATGGCTTTCCAGGCCTTTCCCTGGCCCCAGAGCATGCTTCTGCACTCTGTGGGGTGTTTCCAAGGTGGGCTGATGCTGCTGGGAATCCATCTCATTGACAGTTATATGCACCTGTGGTTCCCAATGATGCTCCCTGCAGTAACACAAGAGCGGCTCGTTGGAAGGTGATGGAATAAGAACAAATGGAGTAAGATGGCGTGGGAAGGTGGAGTAAGAAGCAGATCTCTTAATGACATGGAGACATCCCAAGCACCAGCCTGTTCTGTGTCAGGGTTGGAGCTGGAGCAGATCAGGGTTCCCTGGCATTGAGCAAACGTGTCTTAACGGGACGGGTGTAGCTTCAGGAGCAAGCTGGGGTGTTGCTCCCAGGCTGTGCCAAGCGGGAAGCCACTGGCACAACTGGAAAGGTGGCTCTTGTGCGTGGATGCCTGATGGGAAGCAGGTTTAACGCTCCCGGGATGCAGGTGCTGGCAGGGGGTGTGGAAGCCGGTGTTGTGGGCCATGGGATGGTGGGGCAGGGTCGTGTCGCTGCCCTGTGGCTGGGAGCACTGTGCAGTGTGGGCTGGTGTGCACTGAGGGATGCTCTCCCAATGGTTATTTCTGCTTTCCTGAGCTGTTGCCAGCAAACAGGTGAAATCCAAGTGTCCTGCGCACGTTTGGACACTTGCTTGGCTCCATGGGGTCACACTGTGTGTTTGGTGGTACCGAGGGCAATGTGGGTGTGATGGGCCCTTGGTGGGACCCTCTGCACCATGCAAGGTCATGGTTTCTGAACCAGCTCTGCACTGGGGTGGTTCTGCAGGGACTCTGTGGCACAAGGAGGGGGGCTCCTCTGGGATGCTGCTGTGGGTGGGGGCATGGGAGACCCTGCTCAGGGTGAGGGCATGGGAGACCCTGCACCCAGAACCGGGCTTGCTGCTGCCCCAGAGGCAGCAGGGACTCTCCTGGCCCCATTACTGTCAAGTAATCCCCAAACAGGGCTTGTGTAGATGCTTGAGCCTCCCCTCCTTGGCTTTCCCACGGTGCTCATACCTTGGGGAAAACAACTCTGGCCGTTTATGCTTCCAGCAGATGAGGGTGAGGAAGAGGTTATGTGATAGCACTGCAGATAAGAAGCAGCCTGGACATGGGGCCAGCGGCTGGGATGGAGCTCCCCACCAGCCCCTGTCCCCTCCTGCAGTGTGGGGCTGTACCCTTGGACCTGCCCCACTATGGGATGGTGATGGAGGGCAGCCTCTTGTGTCTGGTGGCTGTGCTTCAGGTTACACCTGCTTTCCTTTTAGCTTGTTGGCTTATTTTGTGTGGTGGGGTTTGCCTCCAGCCCCTGGGAGGATGCGCGGTCAGGAGGGCAGTGGGTGCTGTCAGTGTGGCTGTTCTCAGCTGTGGGGTGATGGACACTGAGTCCAGAGCATCCAGAGCATCCCCCATGTGCCCAGCAGCCCTGAAACCCCCCTGGCCCCCAGGCTGTGCTTGTGCAGGGCCGGCACATCCCGTATTGGAACAAAGCCCTTGTGCCGCCATGCGGAGCGGGCTGGGCTGCGGGAATGCCGCGGTGTCATCTGTGCCGGCCGTGGCAGATGGCAGCTTAGCACAGGGAGGAAAACATTAGTGTTGGGTCAGAGGTCGCAGGAACATCTGCCTCGGGATGCTTTCAGTGCCCGCATTGCTGCAGAGGGACACAACCTGTTGCTGGTGGCTTGGAGGAAAAGCCTCGTGCGCTGCGAGCGGGAGGGAGCGAACAAAGGGCTGCGATACAGGGAGCACCCGGAGCAGGGCTGGGACAGGCATCCCAACCCTGCCGATGCTGCCAGCCCCGGCAGGCAGAGCTTGCTTACACTGATACCGGTGCGGCTCATTCGTGCTTTTGATTCTCTGAGCTCGCTTTCCTGGAGCCTTGCGGAACGACTGCGGCGCTGGGCTGCGGTTGGTAACTCGCTGAGGATGTGCGGCAGACACAACAAATGCACGTGCCCACGCTGAGCAGATCCAGATTTGGCCTGGGCTCGGCGCTGGGAGCGGGGTGGGAATTTGGGGTCGCTGTTCCCGTTCCCAGGCCATCTCCCGGGACTCGCTGTCTGACCTTGGACAAGGCCTTCTCCGTCACCCTTCACATCACCCGTGAGTCGTGATGGAGATTTATGGGTCGGGAGCGCGGTGCATTCGTAATCGCGCCTCCCCCCTCGCAGCAGTTTGTGCTCCGGGCTTGGGGCTGGAGTGGAGGGGGAAGCTGCATCCAGCCTGGTGCTGTGGGAATGCAGCCCCCAGCCTCCGCCTGACTCCCAGGACAAAAAGCCACCAGGATGGATGGCAGCCCCGTACACTCCTGCAAGGAGCACATGCAGCATCCCCATCCACAGGGACGGCAACCAACTGCTGCATTGCTGTCCCCTCTCCTGCCTGGTGCTTTGGTGACAGCCCCATGCCTTGGTTAGGTCACATAGAAAATACCCTAGAAGCTAAGAGTTGTGAGATTGTCCATCCTCACGTACTCCTTGTGCTGGCACGTTACAAAGGAGCATCGTGTATTGGAGCAGGGTTTGGCCATCACCGGGGTCTGGATGCCATCCCCATCTAAAGTGTTGAGGTGGGTCATGGCTGGAACGTTTGATGCTCCTCATCAGGTTAATGACTTTGGAAGTGTTTCTCAGCTGTGTGCTGGGGGGGGCAGACACTGGTATTTTTAGCCATTCCTGGTTGGGTTGGGAATGGGCCGTGCGTCACACATGGAGGCTCCTCAGGACCCCGGGGAGCTCAGCTGCCTTTCACCGCCTCAAAGCTGATTTCTAATGGCCCTTCAGAGCTGTTTTGATGCTGGAGTACCCGCCCTGTCCTCTGCCAGCACATACAGCTATAATTAAAGCTTAGCTTTAATGTCTCTTATGCTGATTTCCATAAACCGCTTGGGGTTTGCTCCGGGTAGCCCTCTCTTGGGAAATGCCATAGGGAAAAACCGCAGGGTGATGTTCACCTGCCCGAGCCCACGGGGACGTTGCATCCTCCACGTCTGCTCGCCAGGAGCCCCGCCGCCACCGCTCTGGACTGAGCATAAAGCTTGGCTTTAGGAGAGGTTTTCGGGCCCTGGAGGAGAAGGTGGACACACGGTGAGGTTGCAGCACGGCTGGGAGCTGAGCCCGGCTCTGTCGGATCCAGCCTTTCCAGACCTGGCAGAGCTGAAAACAACCACGTCTTGGGCTGGCCTTGTTCTTCACCTGGGTTTTGATCTCTTTATTTGCATGCGAGACTTGTCTGCAGGCTCTCTCTGCAGCCAGGGCTCTAAAGCCGCTGCAGTCGCTGGGTTTTTAAATGCAGCTGCAGAGTCTGTGGCTATGAGTGAGCTCCAGGACCTGCGTGGGGAAATGTGTCCCATGGCTTTGATCCGCAGCCGTCCCCTTCCCTGCTTTGCTTCAGACTTGGTGTTGTGGATATGGGCAGAAATGGTGTTGTTTGTGAGCAAAAGGATCTATAGGTGATGCAGGAGTGGTGTTGAAGCCTCCGGGTGTGAGGCTGCCGTACCTGAGCAGAGGAGTGTTCCGTGTCCTTGCTCCATGCTCTTGCTGAGCAGCAGTAGCATTATCGTGGCAGTGGTGTCCCCCCATAGAGACCTTTTGCTCTGAAACCTTGCAAAGAGACTGAGATGGCTTAGAAATAGTGGCAGGAGTTTGAGAGGCCTCTGGAGCTGGGGCAGTGGGTACATGGGAGCTGTCCCTGTCCCTGTTGTGGTTGTGATTTGGGAATGGCATTCATGGTGAGTCCATATTGCGCAGCCCCTTGCTGTATGATGCCGACTCCTTCGTGGGTATAGCAGTGACTGGTGGATGCCTGTGCTGTGATTGCTGTTTTCCTGAAGAGCTGCTTCTCCAGCACGTCTCAGTGGCTGGAAATACCCCCTTGTAGGGAGGAGAAACACGATGCAGGAGCGTGTCCCAGTCCCGCCTGCCCACGTGTGCCCATCGCTCAGCTCAGCCAGGGCAGACCCATACAAGCCCTCCCCGGCACCCTCCTCCCTTCCGGGACTGATTGTGTCCATAAACTGGTTCTTAAATCAATCAAATACAAAACCATTTAAACCCCCTTCAAGCTCCATGGAACTCGAGGGGTTTCCCAAGGCAAAATCCTGGAACCCCCCCTGGGCACAGGGCAGCCCCCAAACCCCTGTGCCTGTGGGCAAGGGCTCCCTGCTCCCAGAGGAGTCTCTTGAGTCACTCATTAACCTCCTGGCTAATAACCATGCCCAGGCTCGGGCAGGGCTCTGCTCCCCTTCCCATCCATGAGCTCAAACCACCACTTGCCTGCACTGAAACTGGAACCGGCCCCAAAACTAATCTGGTGGGAGGGCTCTCGGCTCCGCGCCCCTTGTCCTGGCCCCATTTAAGCCCCACGGCGCAGGAACCCTGATCCCAGTGATCTCCCAGTGCCGGCGGGATGCAGAGCATGGCCCACGGCAGCACCAAGGCAGTGGCGTGGCGGCGCAGGGCGCTCTTTGTCCAGCACCAATCCTTCTTCTTCTCCTGTTCCTCCTTTTCCTCCCATTGGAGAGCCTCGTGATGCTCCCGGGTGCGGGGAGCCCCGCGGATCGCTTGAAGCATTGAAGCGTGTGCGGTGCGGGGCACATGAGTGCGGGCCGGGCTGCTTCGTGCCCAGCCCCGCACAAAGGCCCCTCTGAGCCGCGGCTCCGGCACTGCCGGGGCCATGGTGCAGCCACCCAGAAGCGCCATCGCCCCATGGCCGTGGCGCCCCAGGCTTGGAGCCGCCGGCGAGCCGGGCATGGGCCGCAGGCGCCGGCAGCTGCTCGGCCTCATTAGGATGCACACCTGCTCCCCGGCGCCCTTTGTGTGCCGAGCAGATGCCCTGATTTATTATTATCCACATTTTCTTTTCCATTTGGCCGGGATAATGCCGTCTCATTAACTCAAAATGGCTCCGAATCCGGACAAATTCTCACACAATCCCCAACAATGAAATCAGAATTGGGTTAAAGGAAAAAAAAACCCAGGAGGGGCAGAGGAGAGGGGGAGCGGGGCTGAAACGTGGCCCTGCCGCCGGCGAGGCGCCGGGCTGGGGCCGGCTGAGGGGGCATTTGCTGCTTGCGCTTCACGGGAGGATCCCCATGGTGTTGGTTTGGGGGTGCAGGTGGAGGGCTCCGCTCTGCAGCGTTCCCCAGGACCGTTCCCTGCTCCCGTGGAGCACTGGGAGCCATGCACAAGGCACAGGGACACGAGGTCCTTTGAGCTTGGGTGGTGATGGGTGTGAGCACTGAGGACAGCGAGAGCTGTGGTCCCCCAGTGTGCCCTCATCCTCCCTATCCATCACCTCTAGTGGCTGCTGCTTTACCCCAAGCTTGTGGAAATGGATGTGATCACCCCCAGATCTATTTCTGCTCTAAAGGTATCTATTGCACCTCAGCATGAGCTGCACATGGCGTGCCTTGCTCTGCTGCCTTGCCATTGCCATTGTGGTGTGGGGCAGCAGCGTGCCAGCATGGTTTTGCTCCTCCCCTGCCCAGCGCAGCCCAGCCAGGAGAGAGCATCCCCTTTGGAAGTGGTGTAATGTGAGCAGTGCTGGCTGGGGACAAAACGTGTGGCATCTCGTGTTGCAGACGCGATACAGGAGATGCCGGGTGGGAGGGTTTGTGCTGGGGAGGTGCTGAAGGGCGCTGGGATCCTCTTTTGATGTCGGGTGCCCTCGGTGTCTCTGTGCACAGCTTTGCTCTGTCTGCCCTTTCCCGGGGGGCAGCTCCCCCTCTGCTGCATCCTGGCCAGCAGAATCTGTCCCTGCAGCACATCCCCATCGCCTGTCCTGGTTGCTGCAGCCCGGTCACCCATGGTGACATGATGGCTGAGCCGGTGGCAGCAGCAAGGGGCCTTGCAGCCAGGGCCATGCACCCCTCCTTGCACAGGGTTTGTCTTCATGAGGGTCTTGCTGCAAGGAGCAAGGAACTCCCTGCTACCAGCGGTGCTGAGCCTGGGGTTGGTGCTGGTTAAGGGATTTCTGTGGATAGAGGGAGGATAGAATTCATCCTGGTGCAGGAAGGGGTGCAGGGCTACCCCAGTGCTGCTTGGTGCATGGATCTGTGGGGTCCCTGGGTTGGGTGCGGGTATGGGGGTGCCCCTCCTGCCTCCACATCTCCCCCCCCCCCGTGCCTTGGTTTCCTCCTCAGCGAGGTGTGGGGCAAACCCAGCTCCCTGCGATGGGAGCAGGAGGGGAGGCTGCGGCTTTGCAGGTCCCTGCAGGCCCCGGGATGGGGTTCGCCTTTGTTCCCGGCACCTCTTTCATCTTCCTCAGCCCAGAGCAGCCAGGGCAGAGCCTTGCAGTTGCCAAACCCGCTGTGCCGGGATGGCTGCAGGGGGGCGTTCCCGGTCCCTGGGGGTGTCCTGGTGCCCGCAGCCCCTCGGACCGGTCCCTCTGACCCTGCCGTGTCCCCTCTGCAGGTGCGGCGGTGCCTTCGTTGGTGAGCGGTGCCAACTGCCCAACCCCTGCCTGAGCTCCCCGTGCAAGAACGCCGGCACCTGCACCGCGGTGGTGCGCGGCAGCACCGTGGACTACGTGTGCGCCTGCCGCCTGGGCTTCACCGACGAGCTGTGCCTGACGCCGCGCGACAACGCCTGCCTCAGCAACCCCTGCCGCAATGGCGGCACCTGCGACCTGATCACGCTCAGCGAGTACAAGTGCCGCTGCCCGCCGGGGTGGTCAGGTGAGGCCATGCCACCATGGCACGTGGGGATGTGGAGGACCCAGGCATGGGGACAGCCTGGGACAGGGGTTGCCCCCATGGATGGGGAGAGGCACTGATTGCAGGTGCTCTTAGTGATGGGGGAAAGGTGGGAGATGGTCCCAAACCCAAGTGGGACCTCGGGGGGGGCGTGTCTCTGGCTGGGAGAGCTGCAAGCCTCCTGCATCACTGAGGGTCTCATGGGATGCAATGGGGTTGGAATTAGTTGCACCTCGTATGAACACAGTCCCACAGCTGAGTCTGCTCCCCAGCGCAGATTGTTCCCACTAAGAGCTGTGGTTTGCATCCTCACCCTCATCCTTGCTGCCCTCCCTAGGCAAAACCTGCCAGCAGGCCGACCCCTGCGCCTCCAACCCCTGCGCCAACGGGGGCCAGTGCGTCCCCTTCGAAGCCCACTACATCTGCCGGTGCACCACCGGCTTCCACGGCGCTAACTGCAAGCAGGACGTGAACGAATGCAGCATCTTGCCCCCCATCTGCAAGAACGGCGGCAGCTGCACCAACGAGGTGGGCACGTACCAGTGCTCCTGCAAGCCGGCCTTCACCGGGCAGAACTGCGAGCACCTCTACGTGCCCTGCAACCCCTCGCCCTGCCAGAACGGGGGCACGTGCCGCCAGATCGGGGACACCACCTATGACTGCACGTGCCTGCCAGGTAGGGGCTGCCCCCGAGGGGGGAACAGCGAGAGGGAACCCCCTCCCAGCTCCTTTGCCCTTGCAAAGCCAGCAGCGCCCAATCTTCCCCCTGGGTTATGGCTCTGGGAGGGATGAATCCAAAGGGATGCGGGCTCGTTGTGCCGCGTGCCTTTGGGAAGATGTTGGGCAGCAATGCCCAAAGAGGAAAGGTCATCTGGGTGCTTTTTAGACTTGGTGATTCATCAAAATAGCTCTTCCAAACCGAGTGCTTGAGCAGAAGCCCCTGTGCGGATGCTCATATTCCAGGACAAGAGTGCCTTTTTCCGCTTTAGCTTAATCCACTTCCAGAGTGGAATAATTAGTCCGGAATAGCTGGTTTGGAACGTTTCCGAGTGCGAATAGAGCCGGGGAACTGAGACCCTCTCCATGCTCGCTGCTGCTCCCTCCGGCAAGCGCCAGAGCAGTCCAGCTCTGTTACAGCCTCCCAAGTGAAGGGCCCTTGCAGGAGGGGGCCCAGTGGGGACCCAGCACCACGCACAGGAGCTCAGCACCCTGCATGCTGCAGGAAAGGCAAGGGCTGTGAAAGGGCCCCATGACCCTGGAAAGCCCTTTTATTTCTGCCCTGGGGGCAGCGGCCTGCAGTGTGCTCAGGGAAGGGAAGGGGCTGAGCATGGCCCCACAACCCCACAGTGCTGAAGAGCCGAAGCAATGGAGGTTCCTGATGTGTGGAATAAGCGGCCCCATGCCCAGACCCTGCTGTGTTTGCCAGGGCACAAAGGGCTGTTTCTCAGCCGAGCCACCACGCTGGCCGGCTGTGGCGGAGGGGATGCATCCTCTTTCTGCCTTGGAAGGAAGCTGTGGGCAGCACAAAGCTGGTTGAGAGACCTCTGGGGTTGCTCTGATACCTAAAGAGACCAATGAGAAAGTGGAAGAAGGGCTTTAGCCAAGGGCCTGTAGGGCCAGGCCAAGGGGAATGGCTTGAACCTGCCCAAGGGGAGGCTGAGATGAGCTCTTGGGCAGAAGCTCTTCCCTGTGAGGGTGCTGAGGCGCTGGCACAGGGTGACCGGGAGAGCAGTGCCGGGAAGGAAGCCTCCCCTTCCCGGATGAGCCAGTGCAGCCGGGAGCTCCCAGGGGCCATGCTCCATGGGAGCAGCTCCAAACCCTGTCCCGGTGCTGCAGGGATGAGCAGGCGGAGGGGCAGGAGGAGCCCTGCCGTTTGCTGACGAGGCTCTTTCCTTAGAGCAGCCCAAGCGTCGGGCACGTCAGGGTGAGGCAGGGCCCCGGGGGCAGCCCCGCTGCTTGCACACCCAGTGCGGCTCCATGGGCTGCTTCCAGGACATTTGCATGCTGCAGGAGCGGGATCGGCTCCTGTGGGACTGGGGGGTCCCGCTGCCATCCGCGTGGCTCCCTGCAGGAGCTGCATTGGCTTGGGGCGCAGGCAGGAGGCACCGGGGGGCTGTTTCTCATGATAAGAGGATGATTGATACACTGGTATGCAGCGCAGCAGACCTGGAACAATGTCCCCTTTTCATTGCCGAGGAGGCCGCGCCGGGCCGGGTTTCTTCAAGTTAAACCAATCTCGGCTGGTTTATCATGCCATCGCTGTAGAATGTAACCCTGAGTTTAAAGTAATTGCAGTACTAATTACTCATTCAGATGGTTCAAAATGAGTTAATCCTGGTATCTAGGACATTGCCAGTTATTGCTGTTCATTTGCAGCCCAGCTGCTTAAAAATTGAGGCACAAATCAACGTTATCTGCTTTGGATTCCTACCAGCCGTCGTAAATAGGAGCAGCAACACGAGGAGCTTCTGCTCCTCCTGTGATGGGGCAAAGGGAGCAGAAAACATGGCCCTTTGGAGAGAGTGAGGGGAAAAACCCAGCTTTCCCAGGGTCTGGAGTCCCACAGAGGATGAGCCAGGGCACCAGTCCTTTCCCATGGAGGCAGGGGTGGCTTAGCAAGCAGCCAGGTCTGGACCTGCAGAGCACCTCAGGGAGTTTAGGGGAGCTGCAGATGGATGCCAGGAGCACAGGGACCAGCCATGGGCTGGCACTGCATCCTGACCCCGGGCAGGATGATGGCTGGGGGCACTGGGGGTCTTGCAGTAAGAGCAGCTCTCACCCCAGCTGCGGTTGGAGGGAGTCAGTGACTGAGCAGGTGCCCTGTGAAGGGCCCGGCTGTGTCATTTCTGCTGCTGATGCCATTGGGATCGGAGTGGTTTCCATCATGCTGCACCATCGGGTGAAGGCGATGACATCAACCTGAGCTCACGGAGCTCAGGGTGCAAGGCAGGCCCAGTGTGGGGCAGCAAATCCCCCTCGGGCAGTGAGGTTCCTCACATGTGGAATTAAAAGCAGCGATGCCACAAGCCTGTGTGGGAGCAGCTCCGGCTCATCCTGGTTGCTGTGGAGCTGGATCCTCCACTGCTTGGAGCGAGTGTCTGCAGAGCCAGGGGCTCTGGCTTGGGAGCCCCATCTGCTCTGCTCTGCATGGGGAAGCCATCGCTGCCTGCCAGGCTCTGGTGATGGTGCCCTTGCAGGGAAACCAGTGCAGCAGAACCAAACCCCAGCAGAGGCAGGATGGGGCTGGGACTGAAACAGAGCAGGTGGCTTCAAAGCTGAGCTGGGAGTGCCTGGTGCTCACTCAGCCATCAGCACTGGTACCAGGGAGCAGTGGCCAGTTGGTTGGTCGGCATCACTGCAGATGTGTCCTCTGCACAGGATTCACGGGCCAGAACTGTGAGGAGAACATCAATGACTGTCCAGGCAACAACTGCAAGAATGGAGGTACCTGCGTGGATGGTGTCAACACCTACAACTGCCAGTGCCCACCCGAGTGGACAGGTAACGGTGCCAGCAGCACTGGGGGTAGCACGGGCTGGGCTGGGGATGGATCCTGTGCCAGGGGATGCTGGGGACTGTGCTGGGAGAGCCGTCCCCTTCACAGCGATGCTCACAGTGCCTGCGGGAGCCTCATGCTGCTGCCCTGTCCCCTTTAGGTCAGTACTGCACCGAGGACGTGGACGAGTGCCAGCTGATGCCCAACGCCTGCCAGAACGGGGGCACTTGCCACAACAACCACGGCGGCTACAACTGCGTGTGTGTCAATGGCTGGACAGGCGAGGACTGCAGCGAGAACATCGATGACTGCGCCATGGCCGCCTGCTTCCACGGGGCCACGTGCCACGACCGTGTCGCCTCCTTCTACTGCGAGTGCCCCCACGGCCGCACCGGTGAGGCCACGTCCTGTCCTGTCCCCTGCTCACGTGCAGGTGGCAGCTCCCCGCCTGTCCCCTGGCTCCTACCTGAGGTCTTGGTGCCTGGTGACTTCTGTGCCCATCACCTTGCCGTGCCTTTTGCTGCCCAGGTTTGCTGTGCCACCTTGATGACGCCTGTATCAGCAACCCCTGCAACGAGGGCTCCAACTGCGACACCAACCCTGTCAATGGCAAAGCCATCTGCACGTGTCCTTCGGGGTACATGGGGCCGGCCTGCAACCAGGACGTGGATGAGTGCTCGCTGGGTGAGCACCGGGTGGGAGGCACAGACTGTGGATGGGGAAAGCACCGGTGCCACTGGGAGCGTGTTCTCTGAGCCACACTTGTGTGTTGCAGGAGCCAACCCTTGTGAGCACGCAGGGAAATGCATCAACACCCAGGGGTCCTTCCAGTGCCAGTGCCTGCAGGGCTACTCGGGCCCTCGCTGTGAGATCGATGTCAACGAGTGCCTCTCCAACCCCTGCCAAAACGATGCCACCTGCCTGGACCAGATCGGGGAGTTCCAGTGCATCTGCATGCCCGGTGGGTGCACAGTCCATGGACGCCTGCCCCGGTGCTGGCATGGGTGGCAGGAGGGCTCCGGGTGCCCTGGGCTTCAGCTCGGTGTTGGTTTGGGTGAGGAGCCACCGGAGGTGCGTGTCTGGGGACAGCACCAAAAAGAAGCCTGGTAAAGATTGTGGGGTCTCCCACAGCAGTGTGGGGACAGGAGGTGAGAGCTGGGCACCATCCGCCCTGCTCTGATCTCCTCCTCTTCTGACCTTGCTGGCTTGGATCAAGCCAAGAGCAGGGAGACCCAGGTCGGACAGCCATGATGCAGGCTGTGCATCAGGTCCCACCACCTGTAACACAGCTCTGTAAAGATGGAGAAACCAAATGCACTCTGGTGTAACCTGCCCATCCCATGCACTGGGCCAGGCCCGTGCATGGTGCTGATGGTGCTCCTGGTCTCTCCACAGGTTACGAGGGGGTTTACTGTGAGATCAACACAGATGAGTGTGCCAGCAGCCCCTGCCTGCACAACGGCAACTGCATCGACAAGATCAATGAGTTCCACTGCGAGTGCCCCACTGGTATGCAGCATCCGTCCCACTGCTATCATGGTGAAACAGAGCCAGGATGTATCCCAGCTCCCAGAAATGGGCTTCTTCAACTTCAGAGCCCCATGAGATGGGGAGAAGGAGCTCAGCACCTCTTGGTGCTTCTGGTGGGGGTTCCCCCATTGCGATGTGTGTGCAGGCGATGCTGCTGCAGGCCCAGCCCATGGGAGAGGGGAAGAAGGATTAAACCCCACGGCTTTGCACTTGAAAAGGCCCCTGTTTGGGAAGGATGGCGGGGGGCCGGGGGGGCCGCACCAGCCGCTTTGAATGCGGTGTCAAAGTCACGGGGTGGCGCGGAGAATGGGGAGACGGTTAATCTGTGAAAGGAGGTTTTGAAGTTCAGAGACTTCGCTGCTCTAGAGATGTAAATAAGATGCTCTCAATGGCGGGTCGCAGCCCCACATTCAGGGCCCCCAGCAGCCATCCCCATGGAAACCCGGTGCCCTGGCCGGGATGCGGGGGGCCTGGCGGGATCTGCCCGGCGGCGGGGGGAGGCCGGTGGGCCCGGGCGCCGTGCAGGGACGTGACTTCTCCTTCCACACATAGGCTTCAATGGGCACCTCTGCCAGTTCGACATCGATGAGTGCGCCAGCACCCCCTGCAAGAACGGTGCCAAGTGCGTGGATGGCCCCAACACCTACAGCTGTGAATGCACTGAAGGTGAGGGATCCCGGGGGGCTCTGGGGGTCCCACACTGCTGGTCAGGAGCAAGCCCCATCATGTGCCATAAAACCCCATCATAGCAACAAGTGCCCACCTCCATGGGGATGTCCCGAAAGGCCCTCATAGTGGGATGGTCCCCTCTGATGTGTCTCCAGGGGCTGGCAGAGTGAGTGGTGCTGGGTGTAAGGAGCCCGGTGCTCACAAGGTGTGGCCCTGCAGCAGCCGTCCCACCGTGCTCCCACCGTGCTCCCACCTCGGCAGCAGGCGGCAGCGAGGGTCAGGCAGGAAGGAAGGAATAAAGCTGCCTCTATGGGGATGCAAGGTGCAGGGCTGCGGGGGCTCGCCGACCGAAACCCAAGGAGTGGTTGCACAGAACGATGACTTGAGCCCTGGTGGCAAACAGTGGCTCTTTTGTGGAGCAGCTCCCGCCAGAAATCTTCCAGCTGAATGGCCTCTAATTAGTGTCTTGCTAATGCCAAGCCCCGATGAAAAGCTGCTATGTGGGCTTGGCGGGGTCTAGTCAAAGCTGTACTTTGTCCTCGCCTCTCCACCCCCAAACCCGGCGGGGAGGGAGAATAGGATCTGCCGGGGGGGTTATTATTCGGGGTGCCTGTGGCTGGCCCCCCCTGTGTGCTCTGGGCCGAGCTGCGGGCGAGCGCGGGGCCCCGCTTGTGAGCCGGGGTGGTTTAATGCAGGTCATTGTGCACCCCGGGACAAAGCCCCTGAGCCGGCTCTGAGCAGCGCTGCTGCCCCTGCTCCCCTGCCTGCGCCCTGCACCGGGGGTCCAGGGCTTGTGGTGGGGCGGGTGGGCAGGGCAGACCACCCTGGTACAGCCTTGTACGTGGCCAGGGTGGGGAGGGTGTCCTGCATCCTCCATCCTCTCCCTGCATCCCCTGTCCTGACCCTGCATCTCCCATCCTCACCCCATATCCCACATCCTCACCCTGTATCCCACATCCTCACCCTGTATCCCCCATCCTCACCCTGTATCCCCCATCCTCACCCCATATCCCACATCCTCGCCCTGTATCTCCCAATCTCACCCTGCATCCCTCCCGCTGGTGGCAGGTTTCTCAGGTGCTCACTGTGAGATTGACATTGATGAGTGCAACCCTGACCCATGCCACTACGGGACCTGCAAGGACGGCATCGCCTCCTTCACCTGCCTGTGCCAGCCTGGCTACACAGGCCACCGCTGCGACATCAACATCAACGAGTGCCAGAGCCAGCCCTGCAAAAATGGGGGCACCTGCCAGGACAGGAACAATGCCTACAACTGCCTCTGCCTCAAAGGGACCACGGGTGAGCAGAGGGACCCCCGGGGCTCCATGTGTGTCGGTTGTGCCAGTGCAGCATCCCTGCCCCATCCCCGGGTGGGTTGGTTCTGGGGCATCCTTGGTGAGTGTGAGTTCTTCCAGTTTGGTGCCCAGCTCCTGCAGGATCTGCTCCACATCTGGGAGCTGTTTATGGCAGAGATGCTTTGCCATGGAACGGTGGCACCCATCGGTGCTGGTGGGCTTCGTTTTGCCTCATCAGTGGGGCTGGGGCACCCCTAATGGCACCGCTGTCCTCCCCAGGACCCAACTGCGAGATCAACCTGGATGACTGTGCCAGCAACCCCTGTGACTACGGCAAGTGCATTGACAAGATCAATGGCTACGAGTGCACCTGCGAGCTGGGGTACACAGGTAAGGGCAGGGCACGCAGCCACCATGGCACCCCAGGGACATGGTGCAGATCCAGGGGAGCCTTGGGATGTCCCCTGTGCCTATGGCAGTGCTGGGATGCCCCAGGCATCAGGGGCGAGGTGCACTGGGGAGGGTTGATGCTGCCATCCCGCTTCCCACAGGGAGGTTTTGCACCCTCCAGCTCTCCTGCTTGCCCAGGAGGGTGACCCTGGCTCTGGCCGCAATCAAAGGGGTGTCTGGTGCCGGGAATCTGAGTCCCACTGCGCCCACTCCCATGGGTATCAGGTTGCTGCCTTGTCCGACTGGTTTGTTTGATGGGAATGGCGGAGGGCTTTGATGGGAGCAGCCCCCGCCTCTCTCTGCTCCATGGCCCCTTCTGCTCCTGCCCGCCGGGAGCTGCAATAAAGCTGGGCTTTGTCAGCCGTGCCAGGTAGGGTTACAGGCTGAAACCAGCTCCCTTCATTATTCCCTCCTGGACCAAACGAGCCCAGGGCACAGCCTCTTCCCAGTCACATTAATGGAGCCAGGCGGGCAGGGCAGGGGTGTGAAGCCACCCTGCCAGCAGGGCAGCCCGCTCCTATGCAGCCAGCACACGTGTGCCTGGAGATCGGAGCCTCCAGCAGCCATTCCCGGTGGCTGGAAGGGGACCTGCCCAGTGGATACCCCCAGGATGCAGTGTGTGCCCACCGTGCCATGCATCCTGTGGGGTGACGTTTCCTCACACCCCTTTTCCCAGGGCGCATGTGCAACATCAACATCGATGAGTGCTCCAGCAACCCCTGCCACAATGGGGGCACCTGCAAGGACGGCATCAACGGCTTCACCTGCCTCTGCCCCGAGGGCTTCCATGACCCCAAGTGCCTGTCTGAAGTGAATGAATGCAACAGCAACCCCTGCATCCATGGGAAATGCCACGACGGGCTGAATGGGTAGGCTGGAGGGATGGGGACCAAAGGGCCACCAGCAAGGGCAAGGGCAGGGGCAGGGGCAGGGTGTGCGGCCATGCTCTGCTCTAGTGCTGAGGGGTGTTTCACTGCAGGCGCACTGAGGAGCCAGGTTTGCTGGGTGGATGCTGGCTGCTGTAGCAGGGCCAGATCCTGCCAGATCCCGTGGTTTATGCCCCAAATTCCCCCCAAAGCTACAGGTGTGACTGTGACCCAGGCTGGAGCGGGACAAACTGCGACATCAACAACAACGAGTGTGAATCCAACCCCTGCATGAACGGTGGCACCTGCAAGGACATGACCAGCGGCTACATCTGCACGTGCAGGGAGGGCTTCAGTGGTAAGGGTGCAGCCAGGGGCACTGCTGAGGCCTGGGTTGGAGCTGTGGGGGGGTGTCCCCATGCTGCTGGATGGGTTGGACGACGGTGGAGACCCCAGGTCTGGTTGGGAGATGCGGCAGTGCCTGGGGACCTTCAGCAGGGTTTGTGTGCCCAGGGCTGGAGCTGGAAGCAGGAGGCTCTTCCAGGGTGATGGGTGGGCTGTTGCCATTGTCACTGTGTCCCACTGTACCCTCAGCCCTCTCCCGGCAGCACACCTCCATCACAACCGCTTCTATGTTCCTTAACACAGGACCCAACTGCCAGACCAATATCAACGAGTGTGCCTCCAACCCCTGCCTGAACCAGGGAACGTGCATCGACGATGTCGCCGGCTACACCTGCAACTGCCTCCTGCCCTACACGGGTGAGGGAGAGCTCCCTGTGCCCCCCAGGGCCTCACTGTGGGTGTGCAACACTGCTTGGTGTGCAACAGCAAATCGGTCCCTTTTGCATGTGCAGTGGGGCTGCCCATGGCTGCGGCTCCATCTGCCTGTGCCACGGTGCAGCTGGAGGAAACCTGGAGGAGCGCTGGGAAGCAACCAGCCAGAGCTTCCTCCCTCCTCCTCCTCCTGGAGGGCACCAAGGCAGTGCTTTGGCTGCAGTGGCACTGGGGCAGTGGCACTGGGTAGTTGCCCCACTCACACCGCATTGCCCTGGGGGGCCCGTGCTGCTGCCGGCCCCATTCTCTGCCGTGATGCTCAGGCTGGAAGAGGCGGGCAGGGGCCGAGGGGCCAGGGGATTCTGCTGAGCCAATTCCTGTTTGCCGGCCTCCTGCTTCCGCTCGCACACAGCGGCAGCCGGAGCACAATTGCAGGAAGCCGTGAGCTGTTTCCTGCCCTCGGCAGTGGCCATAGAAACCCCTGGGGGGACGGGGACGGGGGAAGGCTCTGGAAAATAGCAAAGGCCAGTTCAGGAGATATTGGCTGACAGGGAAGATAAGGGTTTGGAGGGAACGTGTCCCATGGCTGTGTGTAAACAGGAAAAGTGGCTGAGAGGGATGGGGGGGGGAGCGCAAAGGGGGGAAAGACACCCCGAGCAGCACTTCCCTGCCAAAGGAAGTGTGCAGTGCTGTAATGCAGCCCAGATTGCCAGGGCTAAAGGATTCATGGGGACTGGTGTCATGGGGGATGGAGGAGAAGGCCCCAGCTGGGTTGCTCCAGAGCCTGCCCTAGGGAGGGAACAGGGGCAGTGGGGTCTTGGAGGGGGTCTCATTGGGTGCTTGTGCCCGTGCAGGAGCCACCTGTGAGGATGTGCTGGCCCCTTGTGCTGGCAGCCCCTGCAAGAACGGTGGTGAGTGCCAGGAGTCGGAGGACTACAAGAGCTTCTCCTGTAGCTGCCCCCCTGGCTGGCAAGGTAGGGGCATGGCCTCTTTGTTGGCTGGTACCAGCAGTGCCTGAGACAGCATCATCATCCCTGGGGCTTTCACCTGCTCCTCCAGCCCTCAGGGTCCCTGTCCCGCTGTGTCCCACAGGTCAGACCTGCGAGATCGACATCAACGAGTGCGTGAAGAGCCCCTGCCGCAACGGGGCCACGTGCCAGAACACCAACGGGAGCTACCGCTGCGCCTGCAGGACCGGCTTCACCGGCCGCAACTGCGACACAGACATCGACGACTGCAAGTCCAGTAAGAGCAGGGGCTGGTCATGGACCAGCTCAGCCTGGCCCCAGTGTCCATCCTGGGGTGAGCCCTGGCCATTCTGCAAGCCCTGGTGGGGCTTTAGGACCACCTCAAGCATGTCCTATTGAGCTGCATCAGTCCAGGGCCAGATGGGGGCTGGCAGGAAGGAGACTTGGGGGAAGAGTGATGCGCAGGTAGTGAGCAAGTGTGTCCCATGTGTCTGCTTTCCCCGTGGGGCTGGCCCAGCCTGGTCCATGGGCTCTGTCCCATCCCTCCACATGGCCAGGGATGTGTGT
Organism: Agapornis roseicollis; assembly: GCA_002631895.1. Classification (NCBI taxonomy): domain Eukaryota; kingdom Metazoa; phylum Chordata; class Aves; order Psittaciformes; family Psittacidae; genus Agapornis; species Agapornis roseicollis. Next base: position 249,427 of record NDXB01007687.1, on the reverse strand, counting down.
GGGACAGTGTTGTGGGGCAGCTCCCGGGACCCATTGCACTTCACATGCGTGTCTCTCCTCCCCAGACCCGTGCCGCAACGGTGGCTCCTGCTCCGATGGCATCGGCACATTCTTCTGCGAGTGCCTGGCTGGTTTTCGTGGGCCCAAGTGCGAGGAGGACATCAACGAGTGCGCCAGTAACCCCTGCAAGAACGGTGCCAACTGCACCGACTGTGTCAACAGCTACACCTGCACGTGTCCCTCCGGCTTCAGCGGCATCCACTGCGAGAACAACACCCCTGACTGCACCGAGAGGTACAGCCGGCACAGCTCCTGCCCAGGCACTGCCTTTGCCAGGCTGGAGCAAGGGGCTGAGGTCCCTGCGCTGCCCCATAGCCCTGGGCCAGTGTGTGGGGCTTTGGTGTGGAGCAGGACCAGCGGTGACTCACTGGGATGTGGTGTGTGTGTTCCCAGCTCCTGCTTCAATGGTGGGACCTGCGTGGATGGCATCAACACCTTCACCTGTGTGTGCCTGCCTGGCTTCACGGGCAGCTACTGTGAGCATGACATCAATGAGTGTGACTCCAAGCCGTGCCTGAACGGGGGCACATGCCAGGACAGCTACGGGACGTACAAGTGCACTTGTCCGCAGGGATACACCGGGCTCAACTGCCAGGTAAAGCCTTGGGCTGACACTGGTGTCCGTCCATGCATGCTGGCTGTGGGGGGTCCCTGCAGCTTCCACTCCTGCAGAAGCCCTGCTGGGTCCTGAGCCCCATGTCTTGCTCTGCTCCCCCCAGAACCTGGTGCGTTGGTGCGATTCCTCTCCCTGCAAGAACGGAGGCAAGTGCTGGCAGACCAACAACCTGTACCGCTGCGAGTGCAACAGCGGGTGGACAGGGCTCTACTGCGATGTCCCCAGTGTGTCCTGCGAGGTGGCTGCCAAGCAGCAAGGTAAATCCCTCACAGAGCCAGGGCTGGGGTCCTCGGGTGCCCCCCATGCTGGGCTCTGAGCAGGAACAGGCTCAGTTCCCTCGGTGGGGATCTTTGCACACCCGAAGTGATCTCAAGGGTTGCTGTAACGTGCACCCCCGAGGCTGCAGTCCCTGGAGGGATGCACAGTGCTCAGGACATGGCCCCGTGGTGTGTGGCTGTCACCTTGGTCCCCACATCTCTGCTCTCCCTGCAGGTATCGATGTAGCGCATCTCTGCAGGAACGCAGGGCTCTGTGTGGACACCGGCAACACTCACTTCTGCCGCTGCCAGGCCGGCTACACTGGCAGCTACTGCGAGGAGCAGGTCGATGAGTGCTCCCCTAACCCCTGCCAGAACGGAGCCACCTGCACGGACTACCTGGGAGGCTACTCCTGCGAGGTGGGTGCCACGGTGGGCAGAGACCCACGGGGAGATGCTGTTGGGCTGCGCAAGGGCTTGGGTGCCCCCTTAGCGGCTGTGCTCCTGCAGCCATGTGGGAATTGAGGGAACCTCTCTAATAGCTCCCCTCTTCCCTCCTTGTAGTGTGTGGCTGGTTATCATGGAGTTAACTGCTCAGAGGAGATCAATGAGTGCTTGTCTCACCCGTGCCAGAATGGAGGAACCTGCATCGATCTCATCAATACCTACAAATGCTCCTGCCCCAGAGGAACTCAAGGTAAATTAACTCCCCAGGCTGGGGCATTAGTGGGTTGAGTGCAGATATCCTTGGTATCTGCTCATTAGCTGCTCGGGCTGGCAGAAGCGAATGCCGTGGTAGGGGTTTGTGCTTGCTGTGGGCTTAGCCATCAAGGCCATGCAAGCTTGGGCAAGGGCTGCGCGATTCCTCCTGCCATTGACTTGGTCAGGATCAGCCCCTTCGCAGGGAGGGTTCACACAAGGGACCACCGGGCACCCCGACACTGTTTGATGAGCTGTGTGGGTTGTTCCCCCGTTTCTCTAGGGGTGCACTGTGAGATCAATGTGGATGACTGCAGCCCTTTCTTTGATCCTGTCACCCTGGGGCCCAAGTGCTTTAACAATGGCAAGTGCACGGATCGGGTAGGTGGCTACAGCTGCATCTGCCCCCCTGGCTTTGTAGGGGAGCGCTGCGAGGGAGACGTCAACGAGTGCCTGTCCAACCCCTGCGATGCCCGCGGCACCCAGAACTGCGTGCAGCGGGTCAATGACTTCAAATGTGAGTGCCGGCCCGGCTATGCAGGTGAGCACCACGTCCTCCCCATGCCCAGTGACCAGCCTGCAGCCACCCCAAGCACCCCGCGCGCCTTCCTCTGCTCCTCTCACACTCCTCTCCCTCGCAGGCCGTCGCTGTGACACCGTGGTGGACGGTTGTAAAGGCAAACCCTGCAGGAACGGTGGAACGTGTGCGGTTGCCAGCAACACAGGCCGTGGCTTCATCTGCAAGTGCCCCCCGGTAGGTACCTGCTCCTCTCCAGCTCCCAGCATGGGACGTTTTACTTGCAAGTCAGCCCCTGGCACAGAGGGACTGTTAAGGGTCCGGTTTAGCTCCAGAGGCTTCCCCAGTGGGGGTAGCCTGGGGTAAGCATGGAGGGGAAGATGCTTTGCTGTGGTGTTCACTGGAGGGAGGTGTATCCATATGTGCATATCTTCCTCACTTGCAAGGAGACTGGGCTAGGGTCAGGGAGGAGGAGGTGGCTCAGCCCTGCATATAGGATGCTCTGCAGAACAGAGTCTTGCCTGGTTGACAGTTACTTGTACCATATCAAGGTGGAGCAGGCAGCTATGGAGAATGGCTGTCTTTGTGTTGAGGGGGATGCTCTAACAGGGCTTACATCCTAGATTATTCTTGCCCATCACTAGTTTCAGAGGACATGTCAGAGCCATGCCCTGATTCACTGGGCTCATGCCGAGTTTCCCAGAACACACACGTGTTGGGCTGCTCATAGGACAGCATCAGTGATCCTGACTCCCCCCTTGCTCTCACCTCCCCAGGGATTCGTGGGTGCCACCTGTGAGAATGACTCCCACACGTGCGGAAACCTGCACTGCCTGAACGGGGGCACCTGCATCTCCATCCACAAGAGCTCCAAGTGCATGTGCGCACCGGCCTTCACCGGCCCCGAGTGCCAGTACCCGGCCAGCAGCCCCTGCACCTCCAACCCCTGCTACAACGGCGGCACCTGCGAGTTCTTCAGCGATGCCTCCCCCTTCTACCGCTGCAACTGCCCCGCCAACTTCAACGGCCTCAACTGCCACATCCTGGACTTCGATTTCCAAGGCGGGATCGGGCAGGACATCATCCCCCCCAAAATCGAGGAGAAGTGTGAGATCGCAGTGTGCGCGGGGTACGCCGGCAACAAGATCTGCGATGGGAAGTGCAACAACCATGCCTGTGGCTGGGATGGGGGCGACTGCTCCCTCAACTTCAATGATCCCTGGAAGAACTGCTCCCAGTCCCTGCAGTGCTGGAAGTACTTCAACGATGGCAAGTGTGACTCCCAGTGCAATAACGCTGGCTGCCTGTATGATGGATTTGACTGCCAGAAATACGAAGGGCAGTGCAAGTAAGTGACGTGCTCATCAGTCCTCTTCTTTAAAGCCATGACATCTCCTCTGGTTGCCTGCAGGTGTTTTCTGCTTACATAGAATAGTTAGGGTTGCAAAGGACCTGGAGATCATCTGCGAAGTGCAAACTTGTTCACTCTCTGTGCTCTGTTCTGCTGCCTGTGGGGTTGCAACCCAAGCAACCACACTCCCCTGTGGTCTTACTGAGTTTATATGCACTTGGAAGCTCTCTGGATTTAGCTCATTCCAGATGGCTTCCCCGTCCTTGCCTGTATCACACTAGATGTGAGTTCTCCAGCTCACAGTAGTAGCACAGTGAGTTTCAGTGTAGGGAGACCCCAGATAGAAGAGCAGCCAGAAACCGTGATGATGTTAACATCCAGGCATTCACCAAACATTGTCTTTGGCAATAGCAGGAACTTAATCCCAGATTCCTGGACCAGCTCTGGCCTGAACAACTATTGTGTGTCCCCATGTCTTCCGTGAGTCACAGCCATTTGTCCCTTTTGCTGGCATCTAGACTGAAACTTACAATTGAACAGCTGCTGTCTTTCACCTGCAGAGCTGAACACCTCCCAGTGCTGCAGGGAACAGCTGCCCTCAATGAAAACTGGCTTAGTGTCTGTCAGGATGGAGAATATTTACACACAAGAGAGGTCCTGGTGGACCACCTCTTATTTCCCCAGCAGGCGGGCGGTATGTGCAGGGCTTGGTCTAATTTGCTCTTCTGCCTTTCTTTGTCTCCCACCCAGCCCTCTGTATGATCAGTACTGCAAAGATCACTTCTCAGATGGTCACTGTGACCAAGGCTGCAACAACTTTGAGTGCGAATGGGATGGTCTGGACTGTGCAAATAACATGCCAGAGAAGCTTGCTGATGGCACGCTGGTGGTGGTGGTCCTCATCACCCCTGAGAACCTGAAGAACAACTCCTTCAACTTCCTGCGGGAGCTGAGCCGCGTCCTGCACACCAACGTGGTCTTCAAGAAGAACCCCAAGGGGGAGTATATGATCTTCCCATACTATGGCAATGAGGAGGAGCTCAAAAAGCATTACATCAAGAGGTCAACAGAGGACTGGTCAGATATGCCTAGTGCTGTCATCAACAAAGTAAAGAGCAGCCTGTACTCCAGGGCTGGCAGAAGGCAGAAGAGAGAGCTCGATCAGATGGACATCAGAGGGTAAGAGGGACCAGTGGGTTCCTTTTTCACCGAGCAGCATTTGTTTTCTGTGTCGATAATAGTAACACGCTATAAAGGGAAGGATGTAGGTCAGATAATTGTATTTAGATGTTGCTTTCTGTGTGAGTAGAAACCGGATTTTGCTCTCATGTGGGAAAATGGAGCGATGGCTCAGGAATCCCTGATACAATGCCGCGCCGACTCTCACGATTGAAGGAGCCCTGTGTATTGTTGGGAGCCGGGGCTGGGCTGGGTGGGACCTGGAAGCAGAGGTTGGCCTGACCGCCTGTCTGACTTCAGGAAGTCATTAAGTTAAGCCTCAGTTTCTCCTTGGGAAATGCTTTCTAGAGCTTTGTTGTAAAGCTCAATTACTGCAAACTGTGTTTGGGGATCTTTGGTCTAAACATATAGATCTAACCTTCTCCCTCTCTTTGGGCTCAATCAAAAGCCACTGAAAGCAAAGGAGTCAGAGCAGCGAAACTGATGTGGAAAGATCTGAAGGCTCCCAAACAGCATTTTTTAAGCTGTTGTAGTGTCTGGGTACTTTTGAAAGGTTGTGAAGCAGAGAATCCCTGCCACTCCTGTAGATAAGGAGTTTGATTTCATAGCATTCATTGAGGCAAATCCAATAGACTGGGAGCGTGGGGAGCTGCAGGGCTTGAGCCACAGGGAAGCAAGGAGATGGGTTCCCACCTTCTACTTCCCACTGATGGTGGGTTAGAGAGGGGAAACAGGGCTCACTGTCTGCACAGTGCAGTCATTGCTGCGTGTCTCTCATTGACTCTCCTCACACAGATCCATCGTCTACCTGGAAATCGATAACCGCCAATGCATCCAGTCATCTTCCCAGTGCTTCCAGAGTGCCACGGATGTGGCGGCATTCCTGGGGGCCTTGGCCTCCCTTGGCAACCTGAACATACCCTACAAAATAGAAGCTGTTAAAAGTAAGCATGTCTGGTCAGCCGGGGAGGAGAGCCAGCCCAAACTGCCCTGCCTTACCCATGTCCGGTTACCTGTCAGCTGCCTGTGTGTGCCCTGGTTTTAAACACCTTGTTGTTTTGGGGTCTTTCTCTTTAAGTCTGTTCTTCAAAAAAATTGCAAGAGCAGTTAGTTTTTTTTTGCTCATTCCAGGTTTATTTCAAAATCATTATCACTATAAAAGTTATAGGAAAAAAAAGCAAAGAAATCCCGACCAGCTCCGATCAATCAGTGACATGCAAGGAGTTGAAGTTTGTATCTTGAAAATCCCCCCTAAATCCTTTTGTCTTAACAGCTCAATGCGAGCGCAATGATTTGAAGTTCACTAATCCTTTTCCTTAAAGGAGAAAAAAGTGAAGCTGTCTCCTGGTGCAGCCTGGTTTGTGCAGCCGAGAATTTGCCGATGGTTTGCAATTCTGATTAATAGCGTATAAAATGACCTTATTTTGGGGGGGCTGATTTAGACCAGACTTAGGTACCTCTATTAACTAATTTTCTCTTCATTTCCACTCAGTCACTGCTTTGCTATGCAGCTTAATGTCTCAGCATCTCTTTGTGCCTCACTGTTTTGTAGGTGAAACAGCCGAGCCCACGAAGAACTCCCAGCTGTATCCTATGTACGTGGTGGCAGTGGCTGTGCTGGTCTTGCTTGCTTTCATCGGAGTGGGAGTACTGGTGTCTCGTAAGCGGCGCAGGGAGCATGGGCAGCTCTGGTTCCCTGAAGGCTTCAAAGTGACAGAGTCAAGCAAGAAGAAGCGACGGGAACCACTCGGGGAGGATTCTGTTGGACTGAAGTGAGTAATTTGCTTGCTAACCCATTAGAACACAGTGCAGCGGGGCTGCTCGGGGCTCTTCTGAAAGAGCCCAGGGGAGTTTTGTTCTTGAGGGCTTCAAATTGGTGTGGTGGGGAGGAGAAAAATCAGGTTCCTGAAAGTTCTGCGTGGGGAAAAGAGTGTTCCCACCTGGAGGAGGCTTTTAAATGCTCCGTGGTGCAATTGCACTCGGTAAAATATTACAGGAGGGAAACCTTCTTGATCCTTCGCAGCTTGTGCATGCCGATGAACAGAGCCCATCACAGAGTGCTGCCTGCAGAGGAGCTGATTCTTTGTATGATTTCCTTTTTAAAGGCCCCTCAAAAATGCTTCAGATGGCACGCTGATGGATGACAACCAAAATGAGTGGGGTGATGAGGAGACCCTGGACACCAAGAAGTTCAGGGTAAGCTCACTGCCACATCCCCTTTCTGTGCTGCAAGTAGTCACTGGCTGGGTTTTGCCATGGAAGGAGCAGGGTGCTGTGGAAAGCAGCAGAGCAGAAGGACCCTCGGGGGCCCGGTCTGTGTGTGTGTTGCTGCTGCCAGCTCCTTTGCAACCTGTGTGTAACAAACACTTTTGAGACTCACAGAGCTCCCCCCTCCTCGTGTGCTCTGCTCTGTGCTCACTTCCCGCTGTCATTCCTCAGTTCGAGGAGCAGGCAATGCTGCCCGACACGGATGACCAGACGGATCACAGGCAGTGGACCCAGCAGCATCTGGATGCTGCGGACCTGCGCATCTCCTCCATGGCACCCACTCCACCGCAGGGCGAGATCGATGCCGACTGCATGGACGTCAACGTCAGAGGTCCTGGTAAGGTGACTCCTTTCCCTTCTGTGCTGCTTGGCAGCTGAGCTGAAATCCTCCCTTACCTATTGCAGTCCCAGACTGCCTGACCCCTATCACTAGGACTGAGTTGCTGTCAGTCCTTCTGCATCGCATGGTTGTACATGATTTAGACATGGACACTGTCACGTTTCACTTTCCATGCAATCTTTTGTTTAATCAATGAGATGGAAATTAGAGAATACAGAGGAAGTACCTATTAAATCATCCACCTTATCTCTCTGCCACTCCTAGATTCTTCTCCTCCCACCACACTGCACATTTCAGAATCTTCTTTTGAGGTTTTTAACTATATCAATAGCTCATAGGCTTTATGTTGTTACACATCTGTGTAGCTGTGCTCTGAAATAGTGAAAATGTCTAAGGCTGTACTGTACCGTACTCACGTTTGCTTTGAGCAATCTTCCATATAAATTGCACCTTACATGTTGGAGTGTGCGAGCTCTAACACATGAAATAGGAAAAGCAGCGAGCAGAGAGTTACCACTAAGGAATTTCAGGTCTGTATCAGAGGGAGGATATTCGTGTTTGATGTTTAGAACCAGTCAGGAGCTCGTCTTGATGCACCCCTGAGAATAAGCATCACTTGCAGGCAGAGCCTCTTGCTGATGGGGTAAAAAACCTTTATTCACCGAATTCCCCTGCCCTTCTCAGATGGTTTCACCCCGCTCATGATCGCCTCGTGCAGCGGGGGAGGGCTGGAGACGGGCAATAGCGAGGAGGAGGACGATGCTCCTGCTGTCATCTCGGACTTCATTTACCAAGGCGCCAGCCTGCACAACCAGACTGACCGCACCGGGGAGACGGCGCTTCACCTGGCTGCCCGGTACTCCCGCTCGGACGCTGCCAAGCGCCTGCTGGAAGCCAGCGCCGATGCCAACATCCAGGATAACATGGGCAGGACCCCCCTGCACGCCGCTGTCTCTGCCGATGCCCAGGGAGTCTTCCAGGTAATCGATGCTTCCACTTCTTCTCGGGGTTTATTGGGGAAGGCGCTGGTGCGCATTGAGTCAGTCACGCACTGAGCATATCACAGGGTCTCCAGCAAGGTGCGGGGGGAAGGTCTTGAAGACCGGAGGCCCTGTGGTCTCAGGGCAGGGCACAGCAAAGCAACAACCCCGTAGTTACCCTCTGATGTGCACCCGCAGACTGTGAATGGCCACTGGAGGGATCAGCCCCATGGAATGGGTGTTGCAGGTCCTGAGAGCTGGGTACCTGGAGCTCTCCGTCCCTCCTAACGCTTGTGATTCTGGCTCTTGTGGCAGATCCTGATAAGGAACAGGGCAACAGATCTTGATGCTCGAATGCATGATGGGACCACTCCTCTGATCCTGGCCGCTCGCTTGGCTGTGGAGGGCATGCTGGATGATCTCATCAACTGCCATGCAGACGTCAATGCCGTGGATGATCTAGGTACTGCGGACACCTAAAACAGGCTTCCTCAGAGGTGGGAGGAGACAACTGCTTGCTGTTACTCCTACTGTTCACTAATGAGTGCTGTATTTTGTGGTCTTCCTCTGTAGGCAAATCAGCACTTCACTGGGCAGCTGCTGTGAATAATGTGGAAGCTGCAGTAGTCCTTCTGAAGAATGGTGCCAATAAGGATATGCAGAACAATAAGGTAGGGTTCTCCTGGGCTGACACAGGGAAGGAAAGGACCATTGGGGAAGTCTGTTAAATGGTAATCTTTTGCCTAAAATACAACACTGTCACTGAGACAGATTTGATTGTTCTGATGTGAATGAAGCTATTGGATCACCTAGAATCATAGAATCATGGAACGTTTTGGGATGGAAGGACCTTAAAACTTATCCATTCCAACTCCTGCCACGGGCAGGGACCCCTTCCACTGGAGCAGCTTGCTCCAAGCCCCTGTGTCCAACCTGGCCTTAAGCACTGCCAGGGATGGGGCAGCCACAGCTTCTCTGGGCACCCTGTGCCAGCGCCTCAGCACCATCAGAGCAGCATGTGGGATTTGGTCCTACTGGTGATGTCGAGGGGCCATGCAGTGCTTGCTGAGCAGTATAACAGTGTTCTTGTAGCTATCCTTGCATGTTCTGGGTCATTATATTTGTATATATTATATCTGTATATATATACATATACATACATATTATATCTGTATATATTATACCTGTAGGGTCTGATATCAGTATAGGGACATGGCTCAGCAGGGTAGGAAAAAGCAGCAGCAGAACCTCACTGGAGGAGAGGTGGCAGTGACCATCTCTGCCACCCAGCCACATGGTGTTGGGTGCGGAGCTCAGCACAGTGTTAGCCAGTAGAACCTGTGAACTTACACCTACCCGTCTTTGCTGGGTTTCCAGGAGGAGACCCCACTGTTCCTCGCAGCCAGGGAAGGGAGCTATGAAACCGCCAAGGTCCTGCTGGACCATTTTGCCAACCGGGACATCACGGACCACATGGACCGGCTCCCACGGGACATCGCGCAGGAGCGCATGCACCACGACATCGTGAGGCTGCTGGATGAGTACAACCTGGTGCGGAGCCCACCGCTGCACAACGGCCCTTTGGGAGCACCCACCCTGTCCCCACCGCTCTGCTCCCCCAACAGCTACATCAGCAACCTGAAGCCTGCCGTGCAGGGCAAGAAGGCTAGGAAGCCGAGTACCAAGGGCCTGAGCTGCAATGGCAAGGATGCCAAAGACCTCAAAGCTCGGAGGAAAAAGTCGCAAGATGGCAAAGGGTGTCTGCTTGACAGCGCCAGTGTGTTGTCTCCAGTGGACTCCCTGGAGTCGCCCCATGGGTACCTGTCGGATGTCGCTTCTCCTCCACTGATGACTTCCCCATTTCAGCAGTCGCCTTCCATGCCTCTGAACCATCTGCCAGGCATGCCTGATGCCCACATGAGCATCAATCACCTCAACATGGCAGGGAAGCAGGATATGGCCATGGGAAGCTCCAGCAGGATGGGCTTCGATGCGGTGCCACCGCGCCTCTCCCACCTCCCGGTTTCCAGCCCCAGCACCGTGATGAGCAATGCCCCGATGAGCTTCTCTGTTGGCGGGGCAGCTGGGCTGAACGGGCAGTGTGACTGGCTCACCCGGCTGCAGAATGGCATGGTCCAGAACCAGTACAACCCCATGCGAGGCAACATGCAAGCCGGGGCGCACCAGCAGACGCAGAACCTGCAGCACGGCATGATGACCTCCCTGCACAACGGCTTGCCCACCACAAGCTTGTCGCAGATGATGAGCTACCAGGCCATGCCCAGCACCCGCCTGGCTTCCCAGCCCCACCTGATGCAGAGCCAGCAGCTCCAGCAGATGCAGCAGCAACAGCTCCAGCAGCAAAACCTGCAGCCGCAGCAGCAGGCGCAGCAGCAGCCGGCATCGCAGCCGGCGCCGCAGCCGGCGTCGCAGCCGGCACCGCAGCAGCACCACAACCCCAGCTCCAACGCGAGCGGCCACATGGGCCAGAATTTCCTTGGTACGGAGCTGAGCCAGCCCGACATGCAGCCGGTGAGCAGCAGCGCCATGGCGGTGCACACCATCCTGCCGCAGGAGTCCCAGATGCTGCCCACGTCCCTGCCGTCCTCCCTCACCCAGCCCATGACCACCACGCAGTTCCTAACCCCACCTTCCCAGCACAGTTATTCCTCCCCCTTGGACAACACCCCCAGCCACCAGCTCCAGGTGCCCGACCACCCTTTCCTAACGCCGTCTCCGGAGTCTCCGGACCAGTGGTCCAGCTCGTCTCCTCACTCCAACGTGTCCGACTGGTCCGAGGGCATCTCCAGCCCTCCCACGAGTATGCAGTCACAGATGGGACACATCCCCGAAGCCTTCAAGTGAAAGGCGTTGATTCAGAGACGCTGGCGCGCACGGGGAGGTCGAAGCTCGAGGGAGCCCTTTTATCAAAGGACATTGGATGCTTTTATCAAAGGATCCTTTTTTAAATAAGTTTTTATATAAAAAAAAAGGCGAAAAGACAAATTAATTCCTTTTTTTTTTAGTATTTATTTATGTACTTTTTATTTGACATGAAAACACTGCCTTTTTATTTATATGTTCTATTGTTAAGAACTCAATGTGGGACACCAGTTGTGTTTCAAGGGATCGAACAATTAAGGTTTTATAGGACGTTCTCTTTTGTTTCGGGGGTTCATTGTGTTTGGTTTCAGAGGAAAAGTCTATGTAAAGCTGTCAGCGGCGATTTGGGATTCTGAAATGCCATTAATTTATTGTTTTTCAACTCAGAAAGAGGTGAAAAAGGGGAAGGAAAAATTAACTAAAACCACCGCTTCTTTGGGGGAAAAAAATAAGGACGGAGGGACTTTCGGAATGTACTTTAAAATGGTTCCTTTGCTGTTATATGAGAGGACATTTTATGGTACCAGTCACAAACCTGTGTCTAAATTTCAGTATTATATAGTTGTACATTTGCCTTGATAATAGAAATTTTTGTTCTCTCTTGTTTTTATATATATATATAAAAATATATATATTTAAAGGATTTTTATGAGCTAAAAGATAAATCGGGATTATAGACCTGTCGGAACAGGTTCTAAGCTAAAACACCCCAACAAACCACAAAACACAAATACTGTCCCCCACCAAAAAAGAAGAGTATTTGCCAAACCTTTAGGAGAGCAAGCCCATAACCGCGGAGTTCATACACAAAGGAGGCTTAATTTCACTTTGAGTATCTTTACTGTCGTTTAGTTCCTGCGTTTGCATTCGAGTAACTGTTTAAGACGTAAATGCCATTATGAACTTGTAAAGCACGTCCTTATTTTAAGGATGTCCTGCCTGGTTTAAGCAAGGTTTGTCTGCCGGTGCAGACAGCCTGAGTGAGATTACACAGCATCACCACCCTGCCAGCGCCGGTGCTCGCCCGAGCCCAGCTCCTCTGGCACTGCCATCGCTGGGGGCCCGGTGGGAAGCGCTGCTGGCGTTGGTGGGATGCTGGCCTGGTTCAACACAGGGCAAAGGAGAGCACAGCCGAGCCTGTGCTGTGAAACGTTGACATTTTGTTCTTGTTAGTCTGGAGTGATGCATCTCTTTTATATTGGTGTGCACTCTTCCGGTGTATCATGTAAAATATAGTATAAGCCTGTGGCAGATTTAATGTTTGTAAATACATTTTGGGTTTGTTTTTTTTTTAAGAAAAGGTGGATTTTGTTTCAAAAATCTAAATGAACGAGTCTTAAATATATCCTAAATATATCGCCTTAGAGAGGTGTTGGAATATCACTCACTCGGGTGCAAAGACAAGCAGACACCCTAAGACTAGATATGTGTATGGGACAGGCAAATAGAGAGCAGTGAATCAAGAAAACCTAAGGACAGGGTTCCTTTCCCTCGTTCCTCTTTAGAACACCAAATAAAATGGATATTTCTCAAGGCACAGCGCCTTGCTGAGCACTCATCTTAGTGACCATTTCAGACCATTGTTATTGTGACATGCCTAATATGAGTGATACAAACATCCCGTGGTGTTGAATCTTCCTATGTTTTATAAACTAGAGTGTAGTTTAAGAAAAGATATCTTCTGTAATAAAGTTATCTACATGCAAAGTTGTAGTTTGCAAAAATGATGTATTTTTTTTGGTTAACTGATTTGCAATAAATGATGCTTCTGGGCATCTAGATTTTACTAAAACTGGAACTCGGTGGTTTTGTTGTGGACTGGTTGGAATCTGGGCTCGATACCCACTGTCCCCACGACTGCAGGGCTGCACCTTCCCAACAGCTTGTCCTCTGGGTTAAAGCTCAGAGCAGGGCTCTTGACAGTGAAACTCTCCTTGACTAGTGCAAAACTCCCATCAATGTCAGAGCCCTTGGTCTGAGCAAGACACGAGAGGCTCTGCTTTACCTGTGCTGTGGATGCTCTGATGTCCTCCAGGCCTCTGCCATTAGGTCAGGATCTATTGGGTAATCATTGAATCAAAGGGGTAATCATTGAAAAGCTGTCACTCACACAGGTTCACCTGTGTTCCATCACCTTAAAACTGCTTTCTGATCAGGGTTTTAGGAGCTTTCTCTGGCTGATGACGCAGCCAAGGATAAAAAATGTCCACATGCTTCTAATAGTGCCCATGGAAACAGCCTGCTATGAGGGGTGTTAAGAGTTATGTTTAGTGCTTCCTCCTTCACACACAGCACTGGGCACATGGCTGGGCTCTCAGAAGTGGTGGTTGCACAGGTAGGAACTGGGGAGCCATCCGAGGGGCACCGGCACCCAAGGGAAGGTCTCACTAACACCGCTCCAGGCACAAACACAGCACAAACATTTGCTGTCCTTGCTGCACTCAAGGTTTTTAAGGTAATTTGATTCTTTCTTTTCCCCACAGGGATTCTCTAGGCCAAATGCAGCTGCAAAGTCCCCAGATAACTGGATATAAATAGCCAAGCCACGGAGCTCCTCATGGTAACTCCTGGAATGCTGGTATTTTCCACTCCATGGCTGGGGAAGGAGCAGGCATGTGTGTGCATGTACCCAGTGTCCAGCCCTGGATGGACACCGGGGCTGTCAGACACGCGCTGGTCCAAAGCTGGTGCTGCAGCAGTGGCATTCCATGTGCCATCCAGCAGCAGTGAAACAGTGCCTTTAGAGGCAAACTCCATGGAAAGGGGGATTTCAACAGAGGACAAATCCCTCTTCCCCCTGCAAAATGTGGCTGAGCATTGGTGTATCCCAAGGGACACCCTGCGGGTGGGTTTCCTGAGCCGTGCTCTGCCCCGCAGTCGTGCCCGCTGCATCCCATCTGGGCTATGCTAGATGGAGTGTGCCTGCCTTCACCACAACTCGCACATGTGCTGGCCATGGATCACATCTGGGAACATCCAGCTGAGTTCCCACGCAGTCCCATCCTTCCAGCCTTCTCCCACACGTACACATCCCAGCACTTGTGCCTGTGGCATTGCCGGTGAGACGGGGATGCTCATGCCAACAGCAGGCATCAGAAGACTCTCTCCTGTCTGGTCTAGTGTGCAACACTGGGCACTCGTGGTCCAGGTAGGAATTAGGGCTGGAATGGATTAAAAAAAAGAGGGGGTTTGAGGATGTGCAAAACAAAGTGAGGTTGCAAGAGGAAACTGAACACATATGGCTCATTATGAGGAGGACGACTGTAATTTTCCATGAGGATGGGTCAGAATGAGAAAAGAGGGGGCTAAATACCAGAGAAAGAAGCACAAATAAGGTCTATATTAGCAGAGGAATAGAAACCAATGAACTGGCCACAGCGTTGTCTGGACTAGAAGTCAGAAAAGGTTTTTCTAAGCAATAAAGTTTAGTTTTGAAGCGTTTGGCCCCCCCATGACTCTTACATTTATGACCCACAGGCTCCTGCCAGTCCCAGGGGAGGGTTCAGAAGTGTCTGTGCAGCACAAGATCAGCACCAGCTCTTCTGCTGGTTGATGCTATGAGGAATCCCTGCACCTGAGCCATTTGTTTACACACCGGAGGGCTTGGTCCTCTTATGCTTTGTGTCCATTATTGCTGCTCAATTAGACGGGACAGGCAGAAATTGCTACTCTGTGCTGCCTTTCCCTCCAGGCTGCCCGTGTTTGCCCCTGACAGCTGCTTGAAGCCTGCTTGAGGAATCCTCCCTGCAGCTCAAAGCACCCCCTGGAGAATGTGCAAAAGGAGCCAATTTCAGCCAAGGTGTAGCCTCTCTCCAATTACACACACATGGGTTAACGTGGGCACTTTGAACAATCACAGCCACTGAGTAAATAAATAGAGCTCAGCCAGCCCAAGCTGGCCCCCCTGGCATGCAATACTGCTGCTCTTAAGAGAAAGGTTCCTTTAGCCATTTTCTGTTTCTGAGCTTGGAGGATGATGCCTTTACTCGAGGCCGCTGGGGCAGGGCTGTGTTTAGGGTTGCCTGCACCCTGAAGGCTGAAGAAGTTATCAGGATATCATGGGAAAAGGTCAGTATCCTTTTTGTTGCACCCAGAATGAGCTGGTGAAGCAGGGAAGGAGGACACCCACTGTCCCCTTGCCACCAGCAAGCCTTTACTTTGTCAATGGGTCACTCTCAAGTCCAGAGCCGGCTGCATTCAGTGAGTACAGCAAATCTGGGAGCTTTGGGGTGAAAAGTGATTGAATGTCTTAATGTGGTGTTTATTTATAATGGCCTACTGGCCAGGAGAAGAGCAAAGGTGAGATCCCATTGCAGTGTTTGCACTGTGTGTCTGGATAAGTCTGTAGGCAGAGGGATAGGTCTGTACTGTAAATACAGAGCTTTAGATACAGGTGTAAGCTTTTGATGGTGTTTACACAATACATATGTATTTTTAAAGCCACTGGGGCTCATTAAAATCGTGTTTCCTCAGATCGTACCTGTTGGGGGAAACACCAAGGGAAAACCAGGGCTCCATCTTCAATTCGTGCCCGTGTAAGGAAATTGCGTTTGACAAGCTGGTTTGCAAGAGGGCTCCTACAAAAGAAGGAGATGAAAGGCACTTGGGAAACCGCAGCACTGCCGCTGCTTCCCACACCAGCATCCAAGCGCTGCCTCCCCTGCTCGCTGGGGCGTTGAGGATACTGCTGCATCAACAGCTCTTGTGCTGATAACGCCCCTCGATTGAGGTGTTTGTTTAGGTCATTTGTGCATTGTTGAGGTCTCTCAGGGACCTCCGAGGGTGGTTGCTGGGTGCAGTGTGCCAGCATCAGCACAGGGATCACCGCCTGCAAAGGAGGCACAGCAGCGCCCTGCTTTAAAGCTTGGTGTTTGTGGGAAACAGACCCTCAACACAGAGCTGGGCACGGAGCGGGGCAGGGGAGTGTGGTTGGGACTGCACATGGCTGATATAGGCTGTTTAGCCTGGAGAAGAGAAGGCTGCGTGGAGACCTCATAGCAGCCTTCCAATATCTGAAGGGAGCCTATAAGGATGCTGGGGAGGGACTCTTCATTAGGGACTGCAGTGACAGGACAAGGGGGAGGTTTAGATTGGATATAAAGAAGAAGTTCTTTACTGCAAGGGTGGTGAGGCACTGGAATGGGTTGCCCAGGGAGGTTGTGAGTGCTCCATCCCTGGTGATATTCAAGGCCAGGTTGGACAAAGCCCTGGGTGCCATGGTTTAGTGTGAGGTGTCCCTGCCCATGGCAGGGGGGTTGGAACTGGATGAGCTTAAGGTCCTTTCCAGCCCGAACTGTTCTATGATATCGTCTGTGGAAAACCGAAACATGGAATCTGCTGCTCTGGGAGAGTGGTTTTAGATGCCTTTAAGCTGATGCCTACAGGAAACCTGGAGAGGGGCTTTGGACAAGGGCCATTAGGGACAGGCCAAGGGGAATGGCTTGAACCTGCCAGAACAGGGGAGACTGAGCTGAGCTCTGAGGCAGAAGCTCTTCCCTGTAAGGGTGCTGAGGCGCTGGCACAGGATGCCCAGAGGAGCTGTGGCTGCCCCATCCCTGGCAGTGCTCAAGACCAGGTTGGACACGGGCTCCCGTGGAAGGTGGCTTGAACTGGATGAGCTTTGTGGTCCTTCCAACCCAGCCCGGTCTGTTCCAGGGTGCATCCCAGGGTGTCCCGTGATTGATCCCCCTGCACAGATCCAACCCCCACGGACGCGCAGGTTCGAGGGCAGGTTTGTACATTCACCTCCTCCCCATAGAACCCCCCTCCGCTTCCCGGTGCTCCGCTGCAGCGCCCGCGGCTGCCACCGTCCCGAGGGAAGCGGCTCCAGCCGCTCTATCCCACCCTGGCGGCCGCCTTCGCCACTGCACCCGCCGCGGGGGTCCCGGCAGGCGGGGGGGTCCCGGCCGGGCCTGTCGCAGCTGTGACCGGTGCGGAGACACCGGGACCCGCGCTCCGCCGAACCGCGCCGGGGGGAGCGAGACCGGATCCCGGCAGCGGCACCACGTGGGACTCGAACCCGCGGCAAAAAGGACGGCGGCAGCACTGCGCCTGCGCCATTAGCGTGGTTTTTGTCCTCCGACACTTCCGCCTCTTCCCTTGAAAGGAGGGCGGCGGGGCGGGGCTTCCCCCGGGAGGTGAGGTCAGACGGGCGCGCGCCCCCGTGGCGTCATCGCGCGGCGCAGCGTGGCGTGACACGTCGGCGGCGGCGGCGGAACCCCGGAGCCGGATGTTGCAAGATGGCGGCGGACGCGGCCGGGGTTGCGGCCGTGGCGGGGGGCGGCGCCCGCTGCTGAGGGGGCTCCGCCGGCCGAGGGCTGCCAGGTACCGGGGAGGGCCGGGGGCCGGGACCGGGCTGAGCCCTGGGGAGCGCGGGCGGGCTCTGTGCTTAGCGCAGGGCCCGAGGGGCGGACCGGGGCTGGCGGCGGCCGGTGCCCTCCTTGTGCAGCGTGGGGGGGCCTCCGGTGCCGCTTGTGGCAGCGCAGGGAGGCGGCAGGGCGCGGGCAGCCCCGGCTCGGCCGCTGGCCCTTGCTGAGGCCGCACGGAGAGGGAAGCGGTGAGAGGCGGCCGGGGAGGGTTTCCTGCGGGACTGGGGCTGCTCGGGGCCGGCTCGGGTGGCACAGGGGGACCGTGCGCACACCGCGGTGCTTGAGTGGTGGCACACGGGGTGCGGGAGGGAAAGGGAGGCCCTGCGATGGGAAGCTGCACCTGACATTCGTTACCGTGTGTTCCCCTGGACAAGACACGGAACTTCTCGCAGGCTGAGGTTGATTTCTGAGCTCTGGAGCGGTGGGCTTTGTTGGAGCAGCAACTGGTGCTGACGCAGGAGTGCAGTTGCCTGAATGTGCTGGGACGTGCCAGTGTAGTGGAGCAGTGGTCAGCCTCCTGAACAGGGCAAAGGGGGATATTTTATGCTGATTCTGTCTACAGGTCCTTGAGAGTTTGGTTCCCAATGAGTTCCTAGAGAATCCTGGAATGATTTGTGTTGGAAGGGTCCTTAGAGCTCACCCAGCTCCAACCCCTGCCACGGGCAGAGACCCCTTCCACTGGAGCAGCTTGCTCCAAGCCCCTGTGGCCAACCTGGCCTTGAGCACTGCCAGGGATGGGGCAGCCACAGCTTCTCTTGGCACCCTGTGCCAGCGCCTCAGCACCTGAAAACAGGGAACAGCTTCTGCCTGAGAGCTCAGCTCAGTCTCCCCTTGGGCAGGTTCAAGCCATTGCCCTTGGTCTGTCAGTGCATTTTCCCTGAATAACACTTAGAGTTATTGTTGTCATTTGTGAGAAGGCCAGGAGGAAGCTCTCAAGAATACTGAAGTTGTACAGTGTGCCCAGCCTAAGTGTTCCCCACATGTGTGCAGCTGTCTACACAGAAAGGCAAATTTGAGAAACTGGTGTCCCTGATGCTGATTTCAAAGCCACAGATGTCATTTTCCAGCTGTTCTTGTCTTTGGGGATGCAGCAGGGGTTTCATTCACTTTGCTCTCACTGTTTGGCATCTGTGTGTGAACATGTTATACTGATTGTTTGGTACATGCATGTGTGCATGCAAACAGACGTGTGCGTGTGTATGAGTAGGCACATGGGAGAATTAATAGTAGCACTGTGTGACCTGTTTTGTGGGCACAGTTGTGCTGTGTAAGAGTAGCTTGTTTGGCTTGTTTCTGTTGGAGAGAGAGTTGAATTAATTCCCCTAAAGAAGTTGTTCTTTCCCACAGGTAAATTCCCAGGGGAGTTTAAAACTAATCATGGCTGTAGAGCTCCTCAGGTGGAATTTATCCAGGGCATTGCCTACAGGGGAGTTTTAATCTTTGTTGCCCTCTTTGGTAAAATTTTTGGGCCCATCTGCTAATGTTTAGCGCCTGCTCTGCATTCTCCATTCATAAGCCTGCAGAAAGTTAAGAATTTTCAGACTAGAGAAAGCAGAGCTGGGTTGCTCTTAACTCACGTGGTTATTTCCTATTTATACATTTATACAATCAGCATTTCTGTTAATACAGGGTTGGTCTCACCCAGTTGGTATCTTCTGTTTGAATTACTTGACATGGGCATGTTCATTTTATTTGGACTTAAATCTCCAAAGCTTGCAATTCTTTTCCTCCTGTGTGCAGTCTGTTAATATTAACTTTCCTCCAGTGAGGAAGCTGATACCCTTGTATTGAACTCCTGTAATGTGACATTAGAGCTCTAGCCACAGGAATGGCAAAGCAGCACTTGGAAGTAAACCCTCCCCTTGGTGTAATAGCTGAGTATTGGGACTGGTTGTTACAAAAGAGTGGTAAAGGACTGGGCTCTTTTCCTTTGAGTGCATCTGGGAGGACAGGTAAGGAGTGAAATCCACATTTGAAGTTTGGAAGCGGGTATTGAAGTTGTGAAACAGTTGGCTTTTGTGCTCCACTGTGTTTCAGAAACAGCTTTTCTATTAAGCTGTTCTGTTAAGAACAGAACAGGTAGGAGTCAATTTTATGTTAGGTAGATAGCAACACTTTGTTCAGGTAAGTTAGGGCTTTCCAGGAGGTGACTGTTCTTTTCCCTAGGGGAAGTAGTACCGGTGTCCCATAAAGTCTGTATAGATGACGTTGTGGTCATGTATTGGCATTTTTCAGTTATAAATCTTTAATACATGTGGTTACATGGTGTTCACTCAACATGTGCTTTTGTTAACCAGAAACCAGAAGCGGTTTGCATTTCAACTTCTCTGGAGGTGTTAAATTTTTGGCTGAATTACAAACCTCTGACTTCTCTGGCTTCCCATTTTGTTACTGACAAGATGCTGAATCTTAAAACACAGCACAGAACACACACAACCCCCTAAACCTAGAAATCACACAGCTTTTGTCTGTGTTCTGTAACCAGAAGTGTGTCTGGTGTGGAACGATTGCTGTGGGTTCTTCACTCTACATGATATAAATGATACTTGTTGTGCTCTATTTGGAAACAAGACTCTCATGTGTTGCTAAAGCTTCTTAAGCTGAACTGGACAAATACCGAAGTCTTACCTGTAAAAAGGTCCATTCACACCGAGCAACAGAGCTGAAGATCATCTCTAATGAAATTAAGAGTTAGATAATAACTTGTCCACTTGTTACAATTCCATTCAGTTTACCATAGTGCTTGCAGGTTCTGTTGCAGGCTGACTGCTGCTGGCTCTTGTCTATGATGCATGTTCCTGCCTAAAAGAAATCTGGGGCAATGTAAGAGTGTAAAAGCAGTGGTGCTTCAGTCTGAGTTGTAAAGGTTTGTACAGGACTCATCTGTGTTTAGTTACTCTCTTGGAGCTCTTTGTTAATACCGTGGTTAAATAATGTACATTGTTACCACACAGCATTAGACTCAGTTAAACCTGGACTTGGATTTAGAAATACAGTACTGTGTGTGTATTATGTATCCTGGAGAAAGAGAGGGATATTTTCCACTTCAGATTCTTTGAGTAATTTTGTTTCTAAAATACAAATAGCTTAAGTGCTGTGTGTGTTATGAGAAAGGAAACTGATTTGTCATCTGTTTTGCCTTAACAGGGTGGAAGAAGGAATCTCTACAGCATCCACTACAAGTTTGTCATCTCCCATCTGACCCTGTTAAAGGCCATCATGCAGCAGCCGCCGCAGCCTGTGCCAGCGGGAGCAGCAGCTCCACCTCCTGCAGGCATCCCTCGAAACATGTACCGGAGAAACAGCTCACTCAGTAAACGAGCAAATGCACCAGCTGCCCCCGTGCAGCCTGGGACATACACTTTTGCATTTGGCAGACAGACTCCACAGGGTTCCCCTGTAGATAATCCATCCAAGGGCAGTGCATTGGTTATGCAAAGCTCTTCCACCATGGGATGTCCACAGCCAGCCCATACGCAAACTTCACCACCACATGTCGGGGACAATCCTCATGGACTGCACACACCTTTAGCAGCTCCTGTACCTCAACCAGGAATCAGTCCCAGTACGTTTTCTAATGTTCCACTTCCTTCTCCGTCCCCAGGGTATGTTATGAACAGTACTACAGAAGTGCATCCAAATGCAAATCCTGGATTTCAAGGGCCTGTGGTACCACTGCACTATAGTACAGGAGCAGCAGTTGAAAATTCTTTCAGTGTGCATCCTGGAATGGCTGCATCAAACAAACCGGGAGGTAGACAAGATGGTAGTAGAGGTCCAAATGACATTCCTTCAGGACCGAGTGCAGCAGCGTTCTTCCCTCCTCCTCCTCCTCAGCAGCCTATGTCTCAGTGGAGGCCTGTTCAAGGTAACCTGCAGTCTCCAGTTCGAAATTTTGTGCCCTATCCTGAGCCATCTTCTCAGACTGATGTTCAAAGCATTTCTCAGTCTTCTGTTAGCACTTCTCATCCTCCTCTACAGGCGAATTTCCAGCAGGGTCCTGTGCACCAAGGTATTCCACAAAGTGCCATGCAAGCGCCTTCAGCTGTTGGTTGTGAAAAGAATGGGAAAAATGGCTCTGCAAATAGCAGTCACCACATGAACAGCATCCAGCCTGGCAATGTGTTCAGGCAGAACACAGAAATGACTAATGCTTGGTTAAGTCAACCATACCAGGAACAGTTTTACCAACAGCCACCACTGCAAGACTCCAGTTTTGTCCTTCCCACAGCTCAGGAAAAGAACCCCCAAAACCAGGCTCCAGATATGTCTGAAACAACAAACAGACCTATTCCCACAGATCAAGATCCAGGAACTCTCTCCATGTTTTTCAAAGGGGATGAGGCAGAAAATGAAGAAATACTTTCATCTGAAAAAGATTACATGGTTGAGAAAACAGAGTTTGATGCTTGTCAGCCCAATTCAGCATCCTTGTACCACCAGCCAGTGCATCCTCAGCGCCTTGCAGCGAATGTTCTCTCTCAGGCACAGGTTGGTGCAGGGTCAGGCGGTGAGCTGGTACCAAAGGGAATGGATCAGTACTTCCCTAAAATTGTAACTCAGCAGGAGGCACAGGCCACTAAGCACTCTATGTTTGTTGGTGATGACAAGGCACATATAGGTGACATGTCTGGTGGGTCACAGTATGAAAATGTTGAGAACCTGGAGTGCATTCAGAATCAAGAAGTGCTGCCAAGTGAACCACAGAACATCAGCGTTTCAACCCCTGCTGCTGGCCCTGATCTGTACAGGTATGGCTCCTTTCCAGGTCAGATGCTTCCAAAGAATGCTGTTGTGAGCCATGCTGAAGGAGGACCAAATTTGGAGGCACCTGATTCATTACCTCATCCTGTCCGACCAGATAGTGTCTCTTCAAACTACAGCACCATTAGCCACAGGAGTGCTTCCAGCTCCACAAGGCCTCAAGAGCAAGTAGGTACGTTTATTCAGCAAGAAAGTGGGAAGCCTGATGAAGAATCTTCTGCCAGTTTCTTTAAACAGATTGACTCCTCTCCCTTAGGAGTTGATTCCAGTGACCTAAACCTGGGCAAGGCTTACCATGGTAACCTCTCCCAGCCTCCAACCCCGAGCCCCCCTAAGCCTACGGGAGTGTTTCAGACAAGTGCAAACAGTTCTTTTGAACCTGTGAGGTCCCATGGAGTTGGTATAAAACCTGCAGAGATTGACCAAGCAAAGATGGTGGTAGAATTAAGAGAGAACCACTCAAACCAGAAGAATATCAAGAATGCAGCTGTGCCAGGTGCATCCCCAGGCAATCTGGAACAGCCACCAGATAATCTGGAAACCATTTTCATGTCTCCTGTACACCCACTGCCTCTTGCAGTCGCTGGTGAAGCAGGAAATACGTTACATTCTGGACCTGTTGTGGAAAACATACAATCGGTATCTGAGAGGAGGTCCTCAACAAGAGCTCAGGGAGCAGTTAAGAAGTGTGATAGCCCAGCAACAACTCTGTGGGCTCATAATGATTTGCCCAATTTTGGGGGAAATGTTCTTCTGGCTCCTGCTGCTCCTGCAGTGTATGTACCTGCCAGACAAACTGTAGAAGTCATTCAGCCACCGGAAGAAGGCCTGGCTAATCAGCAGCCAGGCAAACCAGGGCCTATGGGTGTGCAGCTTCCCCAGGATGGAAATATAACTTCTGAAAATCTGGAGAATCCTCCCAAAATGGGAGAAGAGGAGGCACTTCAGTCTCAGGCAAGTTCTGGTTATGCAAGTTTGTTGTCTTCTCCACCTACAGAGTCTTTGCAAAATCAGCCTATCCTGATTGCTCAGCCTAATCAAAGCTATAACTTGGCTCAGCCAATTAATTTTTCTCTTTCTCTATCTAATCAGCTAAGCAGCAATGAAAACAATCAGCCAGTGAAGGACTCTGGGCTTGGGGACAAGCCTGCAGTGGGTCCCCAGCCTTCGCATGCTGGTGGGATCGTTTCTGGGGAAAACATGCCGTTACCCATGATGCAGGTTGGATCTCTGTTAGTGAATGCACTTCCAAATACTAATCTGTTAAAACATAATCTATTACCAAGTCCTGTCAATTCTTCTGATGCTGCTTCTAATCAGCCTGCCAACTTGCTTATGAAAACTCCGCTTAATTTGGCTCCAGAAGGGCAAAAGAATGTTAACATGGAAGGTTTTGTTCCTGAATTTGCCAGCAAGCCAGGGTCTAACTCGTCCGTTTCTCCTGGGACAAATCTCCCTAGTGGAAGTGGAAGTGCACTACTCCCCCCTGTTAATTCTGTAGTACAGGCTAATAGTTGTGCAAATCATTCAAATGGCAAAGAAGCTGCTGCTGCAGTGGTCGACTTCACAGTGACACGGATGGTGGAGACGAGCAGTGCAAGTAGTTCCGTACAGGTGCACAATCAGTCACATCCTGGTGGTCCTCAGCGCTCAGCTGGTCAGGGGCATTCTGAGGTGCATGACAAGCATTTCTATCAACAGGTGACAAAAGATGTACAGCATCAGGCTGTATCAGACAGAGCTGCACAGGGAGCATTGCCATCTCAACCACAAATGCAAGGAGCTCAGATGCAGCAGCCAACATCATCTGGGCAGCCCTCTGTTCCTTCAAACTACCAGGTTACTGCAGGTGCTAAGGCCATGCAGGCATCACAGCAGCATGAGAACCAGGCGCTGAGCAGCCATCCTCAGCCTGTGGGTCCCCAGGAGGCAAGTTCAGCACAGCAGCCAACAGGGTACGATCAGACGAGTCCTGACAAGCAGCGAGCATCTGGACAGCCACCGGGTGCTCCAACATCCACAGCCCCTTCGAGCACCACCAGTCAGCCAGCAATGCCCAATGTGCAACAAGACCTGCAGCGTCCAGCCCTGCCTCAGACTCCTCAGGATGCCTTTGGTCCATCCCAGAATCCTTACTACTACTACAGACATCCTTACGATCCTTACCAGCCTCCATATCCACCACCTTATCCTCCTGCAGACCCCAGAACAGCAGCTCATCTTTATTACATGGTAAATTCTTTTTATCCCCTTCTTCCCCCTTCAGTATGTATTAGTAATTTTCATCTTCGAATTACGAGTTTAAACAGCTGTGGTGTGACCAACATTCAGTACAGCATTGATGTTAAATATTTAATTGTAGGGAAAATCCAGATAGCAGTAACAAAACTTGTATTGCAAAGATTACAACAATTTGAAGTGGTTGCTTATACCAGTTCCAGTTGGCACAGATGTCAATGTGGTTCTTTGGAAAAAGATGGCAGTTGTAACTGCTTTAGCTGCCCAGGAGTTCAGACTTGGTTCCCATCTGGTGCCTGTATTGTTGGCAGGTTAGTAGCAGGGTGGCCAGCACAGTGGTTGAACTGCCCTTAGTCCAAACATAATGGCTTTCCCCTAAGTTTAGCATATTAAAGACTTCAATCTCACTTGGAGCAGGTACTGAAAGCTATACTGTGATCTTATTGATCTGCATCCCTCCGGGTACCACAGTTGTGGTGTGGATGGTGGTTGGTTTGGTTTTAAAAGTTCATCCTCAGGGGTGGGAAACCTCCTCCCATATGTGTCAATCTCTTTTCTAGGAGGATGCCTATGGACAGTATGACCCCCGATACAGACACTATGACAGCAGCAGCACTGCTTACATGGAGCCTGGGAGTTACCGGTATCCTGAGCCTGAACGTCCTAGTTCCAGAGCAAGTCACTGCTCTGACAGGCCGCCTTCTAGGTATGCAATTCCTAAATTGAGTCAAATCGGAGTAAATTCCCTGAGGCAGTGAGTGTAATGATGGCATAAACCTCAGGGAGGAAGTTCAAAAACTCATTGTGTGCTGTCATGGGAACAAGCGGGATCAAATGCCATGTCTGAAAAGGGCACAATTCCACAGCCTTTTCTGGTGCTGACGCCCTCTTACTCCTTTCATTTAGTTCTTTGGGTGGTTGCTGGCATTTCTGCCAGGCAGGAGGCCACTGTGATGGACTAGGTGCTGAGATTAGCTCTGAGAGATGATGAATCAAGTGAAAACATTCTGGTGCTGCCTCAGGTTAATCTGTCTGATGGTTACTTCGTGTGGATCGTCTTTCTCACAAAACTCCCAAACTCTGTGTAGTAAAAGTGTTCTGTGGGGATGTTCCACCTACTGACTTCACTAAAGGTTTTGATGCAGGTTGTATGTGAATCCTCACAGTCTTGGTCTGTCTGATTACGTGAAATGAAAAATTTGAGAGAGGGAAATAATGTGTTCAGATGCCATTTGCAAGTGTTAAATACAAAGCAGAAATGGAATCTGTTATTTCTCAAGCAAGAAGCAGCAAGTTCCCTTCCAGGGATTACTGCTTTCTTTTGCCAAAGTGATCTGTATAACCTTCAGATTAATGATCTGTTGCTGTTGCGTTACTTGGCAGGTGGGTTTGCAGGTTTCCAAGGGAGAGCCCCAGTTACCTGACTGGAAGGGATGAAACCCTCTGTAGTAGTTGTCTGTTGTTGCTGGCAGCTCACTTAATGGAGCAATCTTCAGATTAAAAATACATTTTGCTTACCACCTCCAGAAGATTATAGGAGGTGCGCGTTGGCCTTGAGGAGTACACACCAATGGCTGCATGTGATAACGTTTATCATCATCTTAAGTGAATCTAAGTGCACTGTGAGATCCTGTAAAGAGATAATAACCTCCAGTAGCACTTCCTGGTGTCTATTCTTCTTATGTACTATATTATAAGATGTTGAAATGCCTACAGGTGGTCCCGGGCAGATCAAAGCCTGTTAGGAGCATCTCTCGGCATGTGTTGAGGCGTGACGTGACAGCGCAGGTGGATGTGGACTGTGGTACAGTTCTGCAGGGCAGCGGAGCCTGGGAGTGGCTGAGTCAGTGATAGCGTGTCTCAGCCTTGCCCTGAATGTGCCAGTGTTAATGCAGCTTTGGAAACTTTGTTTGGGGAGGGGAATAGTATCTGTCTGCAGGAGACTGAGCACATTGTTTGGGTGGATAAACCTGATCTGATAAGATCGCATCTCCTCCTCTGCAGAGGCAGGTGCTGTGTTAGCAAACTTCCCACGTGTTTGAGGGAGGAGCATCTCTTGGCTTGCTTGGCCACTTTGGAGTTTGTACTATCAGTTGTATGACCAGCTGTAGAGGAGCATGAAAGTTCCTATTGTTCCGCGTTACGTATCTTTACCTCGTATGCATGTATGTGTGTATGAGAATATGCACGTGTGTAGATACAAATACATGTGTCCATGTACATACAGGTAGACACACTACATTTGTCATCTAGCCTTCATCTTCTAGCCTTTTTCATAATTGTGGAATGGTCCTAAAAATGGCATTCCATACCTAATCAGTTGTGGCACATAGTTCTTTACGTGTCCTGCTGACTTCAGAAGAGACTGAAGAGGAATAATGATTTTCATACTTGTGCCTTTTCTTTCAGGCAAGGGTATGCTGAAGATTATTATACCAAAAGTGGTTGGAGTGATTATTACCCAGGCTATTACCCAAACTCATATGATTATGGAGGTAATGTCCCAAAATGAACTCTGAATTTTCCTATAGAAAATTGCAGGTTTTAACAAAAAAATTATAGGGAAAAGGAACTTTAAGATCAGAGAATTATTATATTTCTCCATATTAATAAAGCTGATATACTTTCCACAACCAGCAAGAATGAGGTTATACTTGCTGAAAACTGGTCTTTGGACTTCAGTTCTTAATACTGTGCCATCCTTCCTGAGTTTTATTCAGTAGAAGTAGTAAACAGAAAATTAAGTAAGTTTTTTCTTCACTCCCAGCCTTCATTGTGCTTTCCAGTGTGCGAGCACAGCACTGTGAGACTACAGAGTAGCTTTCTTCGGTGTTGCAAGCCTGTTGCTCACTGAGGTGTATCCTTGGTGTGTAACCTGCAGGCGGCTTGGAAAGTAAATTTTAGGTGGGTGTGACCAGGAATTGACTCCTGATTTGAGTTTGCTTTCTCCATGATGATCTGCTCTCTGCTCACAGAGACATTCTGGCCTTGGTAATCTGCAGGTAATTGCTTGTATGGTCCCTGGGAGGATTTAAAGCAGCATCTGTCCATATCCCAAGACATTTGGCACAATGCTCTGGAGACTGATCACAAAGATTCTGTTAGTACTTGTTGAGTTACCATGTTATGAGCAAGTTGGAAAGTTGTTAGCAAAGATCTGTCTGCTGGTGAATGCTGTCCCTTTGAAAGTATTAAGCTATTTATCATAGCCAAATCAGCATGTCATTAAAGAAAGAGGAGTAGGAAAATGTTACAGGCAATAGCTTCCAATAGCTAAACCATTTCTTATTTCCCAAAGATCCGAGTCGCTGGGAACGTTACTCATCAGCATATGACCCCAGATACAGAGATCCTAGAAGTTATGATCAGAGATATTGGTATGATGCTGAACACAACCCTTACCAGAAGAGAGAAGCGTATCCATATGGAAGCAGGTTTGTCCATTTGATCTGTGTTCTTGGTGCTGCTTCCAGATCTTGGGCAGCACAGGCTTAGGTGCTGATGGTTATCAGAGAACTAGTGTGTGTGTCCAAGTAAAGGTGGAGAATCTGGTATGGCTTCTTGAGGGTTGAGTCCCCCACAGTCAAATGTGTCACCAGAAAATGAAGTTATGATAGCAAGTGTTCAGGCAAAGGCTGAGGCTTTGCTTGTGCACTAACAGAAATATTACTTTACTTGCTGAAGATGTGCCCCAGAGCCTTCAGAAGTTATGAACTGTTTGTGATAGTTGTATCAGGCATCAGGATTTTGAGGTATTATATAGCTTTAAGTAAAATCCTTTCAATATTGACTAGGAATGCAGATGCATCCTGTAACAGACTATTGAAAAGCAGTATTAGAGATACATTTGCTACTCCTTTCTTTAGCTTTAATATAGGTTATTAAGGAAGACAGATGAGCTGTCATGTCAATCAAGACAAGGATTTGAGGAGCAGGACTTGTTTTCGGATGGGTGAATATTTGTGGGTTGTCATACTCAGAGTCTGTTCTAGGATATCAGTTTGATCTTGAGTATTCTGGATGTTCTTGAAGAAATATCAGGGGTTTTACTGCAATAAGCTCTGCTGGAGGTTTTACTGTAAAAAGCTCTGCTGGAGTTAGGCACCGCTTTCTTCTTAAGTGTTCAGTGAATTCACTTCCCTCAGGGATATGGGTGGCTCTGTTCATTTTTGGGTTATATGTTTCTTGGCTCTCCAGACATGACCGATATGATGATAACTGGAGATACGACCCTCGTTTTACTGGAAGCTTTGATGACGAATCTGAACCCCATCGAGATCCTTACGGTGATGAGTTTGACAGACGCAGTGTGCACAGCGAGCATTCTGGCCACAGTCTGCGGAGCTCCCGCAGTGTTCACAGTCACCAGAGCAGTTTCAGCTCTCGCTCTCAGCAGGTGAGTTTCAGATGGTCACATCAAGTGTTCTTGCAGCTGAGCTGGGTCTTTGTTTAGGGTGGTGAAACAGGAGAAATGTGGAAACATTTCTGGGTTTAGCTTGGGGGGAAATGCATTTTGGAAACTTTTATTCTTTAACTTAAAGCCGGTTTGTAACATAGTTTTGAACTTAATATTTACCACAGTTGTCAAGAGAACTTTAACCAAAATCAGCACTCAGCTGTGCAAGTTGCCACACGCACTGAAATGGAAAAATGCCGCTACTGAATCCATTTGCTGTTTGTGAGAACTTTGCCCTTGCTGTGCTTGGATGTAGTTGATGTGCCTGGCTTTGTGTTATGTTGATTTTCACATCACAAGCATGAATGCTAGTACTGAACTTGGGATCTGCTGAAGGACTAACTCTGTATTTGGATGATGCTATTTTGACTATAAGAGCAAAACCCAAATCTAGCTGGTTACTCATCTACTCATACTATAAGTACAATACCTGAAAAATACAGAACATTTGGGTAGCTTTTGGAGTACAGCTTTTGCTACTGGAATGTGTCATTGTAGCTGTAGTCTTGTGTTGGTTCATGATGTTTTCTGGAAGGTTTAGGTGGTTTTCCAGTCTGAATGCAAATTCATTAATATTGGAAGTAGTATTGGAGATCATTTAGGCATTCATCTGTAGGCATTCATCTGTAGGCACCTGAAGTCATTTAGGCATTCATCAGGCTTAATCAGTTGGGATTTTCTGTCAGTGTTACAGCAGAGGTGAATGCTGCTTCTGATCAGTAGCTGTTGATACAGCAACACTTGTAACTTGTTCTGTAATGTTGTTATTCACACAAGCACATTGACGTTCCATTGTGAGAAAACTGGAAGTACTGGGGTGGGAACAGATCAAATGGTAGTGAAACACTGAGGGGGAACATGGAGATATAAATTATCTTCCCTAGCCTGTTGCTGCAGGTGGATTGCTGGAGAGCTTCCTCCAAAGCAGACATTAAGAAGCCTGGTTTATGAGCAGTGTAAAGAATCAAAGCCAGAGAGAGGACACGCTTACTGCCTTGACTCATGCCTGCAGCATTGCTTGCTCTGTATAACTTCATGCTCTCTGCTAACAGTTACTAATATGATCTATTTAGAGCCAGCTGTATAGAAGTAATCATGATCTAACGGCTAATACGTATGAAACTGCGCAGGCAGCGTCACTCCATGCAGATTATCCCTATGGTGGATATGCTCCCAACTTTGATGGACAACAGCCTTTTACAGATTATGGCTACCCACCTGAAACTGGATGGTCAGCAGTGGAACAAGGTACTGGCACCACTGGGGAAGGAGGAGGGAAGGCATGGCCTTGTGAGGTTGTCTGTCCTTGGTAGTTTGCACTGCTGTAAATGTTGATTGTTATATGTAGTGTACGAAATGCCTTTCATGTGTTCAGTGAACCTGTTCATAAGAGAAAAAAAAAGGCTGATCCACAGTGTATGTACACAAATATATGTGGACAAAGTTCTGTTCCTTTTCCAGTGTAAGGATAACTTGCTTTTCGAAACCTGGGTGTATCACAGAACAGTAGTAGCTACAGTGTTTGCTATTAAATACTGCATACTTCTGTTTGTAAATGTCTTCTTAGATAGGTTTTTAGCTCTACTGCTTGTGCTTCATGGGGAATGGTTATAAAGTTTAGCTTCAGATTTTCCCCATAATTTCTTCTTGCCCTTTTGGTGTGGAACAAAACGCTGTTTTCTCTGGAGAAGGTTTTGCAGAGTAGGTTGAAGTACATCATTAGCTCTTTGAAGATGCATCATGTATTTGTACAGAGATCATGGAAATGTGTCTGATGCAAATAATCAAAGGCCCTGCACTGACAAAATAAGTGTGTTTTAAAATTCTGGAGTTTAATTTTGTTCTTGTTGCAAGTCTTCAGAAGATCTTTGGGGCTATAGTGGAACTGACTGCTGCATATGAAGTTCAGCCAAATTGAGTGGCAGGGTTTTCCCACCAGTGCTGCAGAATTCCTGGTTTGGATAAATACATCAGCAAGTTTACTTAGTTGCAAGACAGGGCTGCTTGTTCTTACTTTATTGCTTCTTCCCATTTCAGCACCTTTAAGGCCCTCAACACCCGAGAAGTTCTCAGTGCCTCATATCTGTGCCAGGTTTGGTCCTGGTGGCTTCTTGATCAAAGTGCTGCCAAACCTGCCTTCAGAAGGACAGCCAGCTCTGGTTGAGATACACAGTATGGAGGTAAAGTTTAAGGTTGAAAAGAGAGGTGGTGGATACAGGCTTGCTTACGCTGTGGGTTATGTTCAGGTTTGGGAGTTTTACTGCTAAAAAGCAAAACTTGTAAGGATTTCTTACATTTTGTATTTGTGTTTTAGACTATGTTGCAACATTCTCCAGAGCAGGAAGAGATGAGAGCGTTTCCTGGTCCTCTGGCTAAGTATGTTCTTGGAGATTTCAGAATTCATTTCTTCCTTGAATACTTGTCTGTAAATTACAGGACTTAAATTGACTTCAGATATTGGTGGCTTTTCACGTGCTTAAATAAGACATGATCTTTAAGTTTGTTTCTCATACTGATTGCAGTTATGATCTCAATGTTGACTTTTCTCTCATTAAAGCTTTTTTCTTCCTTTTGCCCTGTTCTGTTTTCAGGGATGACACCCACAAAGTGGATGTTATTAATTTTGCACAAAATAAAGCTACACAGTGCTTTAAGAATGAAAACTTAATTGACAAAGAATCTGCAAGTCTGCTCTGGGACTTCATTGTCCTGCTGTGTCGGCAGAATGGGGTATGTCTCACTGCTTGAATTGTTACCTATCCTAAAGTAGGTTATATACAGAATGGTGTTTATGTAAAAGACAGTGGTGTGTGTATAGAGGCTTATCTTGGAATAGTTCATGGATTGATGGGACAGCTAACTGGCCACTTGTCCCCAGATGCTCAGAGGCGACAGTCACATACTGTGGAAATGACAACTAAAATGAAGGCAGTGTTGAACTAACAGATTTTTCTGTGTTCTCTCTATGTGTGCAGACTGTTGTGGGAACAGACCTGGCAGAACTGCTGCTCCGAGATCATAAAACAGTGTGGCTCCCTGGCAAGTCCCCTAATGAGGCAAATCTGATTGATTTCACTAACGAGGCTTTGGAACAAGTGGAAGAGGAGTCTGGTGAAGCCCAGCTCTCGTTTCTCACTGATAATCTGCTAACCACTATTGACAGTCTTGAGAAAGAGACAGAGAGGTTCAGAGAGTTGTTGCTTTATGGCCGCAAGAAGGTGGGTGCTTTACTGGTGTTCCAAATCTGCATGTGTCTAATTTTCTTTACTTATTTGTCACAAGCCTTAAAGCTCGAGGCATCAGTTAAAATAATTTTTGCCACTTGCAGTGTATGGCGCTGCTCTATGCTGATACAAAAGAATGTTGTGCCCTACAGTTTCTAACATAAAACAATTATATTCATGTGTTAGTATTTGATCTAAACAAAGTCACCAAGTACTACTGTAGAGCATTCATTCATTCCTCTGAGTGGTATGTTAAGCAGTTTCCAGGAAACCAATTTCTGTATTCATTAGGATGCTTTGGAGTCTGCCATGAAACATGGTTTATGGGGTCATGCTCTGCTACTTGCCAGCAAAATGGACAGCAGAACACATGCAAGAGTTATGACCAGGTACTGTTTTGCTTGTTGATTAGTACAATGTGACTTATTCTGCTAATAAGGTAGAGACTTGGTGCTCAGAAAACTTAATGGCAAAATGATGAGTTATGCTTAGCAGCTTATACAAGAATTAAGCTTTAATTTTACCTGTACATTCTGTTGTTATCTGTTACTTTTCAGTCTAGGGCCTGCTGGCCATAAACTGAAAACTGAGAAGTAATTCTATGCCACTTGTTCCATTTAAGGGGTATTTGAACAGTGTCATCATGGGCTGCCTTGACCAAGTGCTGTTAGCCAGGCTTTGAAAAAACTGCAGAATCCCATCTGTCAGCTTTGTTAAAGCCAAGGAGCTCTGTTGTACCCTTCATTCTCCTTGCCTGTGAGAAGTAGATGGCTTTGTGCATGCTGTAGACAGGAAAACATTCTGTCAGCTTCCTGAGCTTGTGAAATCATGCACTAAGGCTGGTCTGCTGGCCTGGGGGGAATCCTGAGGTTTTTCTTCATTTGGGCTGACCTGCATCAGAGGGCAGATCCAGTTAACTACTGATCTTCTGCTTTTGAACATTATCCTCTGGGCAATTGCTTATTCAGTGTAGTATTTTCAGGTAGGGCTTCCTTCTCTTAAACTAAGCTAGATTAACTGCCACTGAATGTTTAAGTTCATTTTAACTGCTTATCCCATGCGTGTGTTTTGTTTTTCTGTGTAATGTCTCTGTAGATTTGCCAACAGTCTCCCAATTAATGACCCTCTGCAGACTGTTTACCAGCTCATGTCTGGAAGGATGCCAGCTGCATCCACGGTAAGATTCAAGCGTGAGCTGCAGTTGAGACTGAATTGTTGCTGCAGCGAGTAGTGTAGTTCACAACAGTAACCTCTGCTTTTCCTAGAAGGTCAGATAAGTTGTTTTGGTCCTTTTTAGGTTGAAGCACTCACCCATGCAGAGCTCCAGTCACTGATTTGACTAAGTAATTCTTCTAATTTTAGTGCTGTGGAGATGAGAAATGGGGAGACTGGAGGCCTCATCTAGCAATGGTGTTATCCAACTTGACCAATAATGTGGACTTGGAATCCAGGACCATTGCTACCATGGGAGACACTCTTGGTAACTCTTGGGGAATGAACAGGGTGATGACTGAAGGAAAAGCTTTCTGAAAGCTTTAATTACTCAGCTTATTTTCATGAAAACAAGCAATTGCTGTGTAAAATGTAAAGGGGGGGGAACAGTTTGACGTGGGCATGTCTCTATTAGGAAGGTATTTGGATGCCAAGCCAAACCAATATGGGACATTCAGTTACAGTGTGCCATTGAGAGGAAATACCCTGATTATGTCACTTATTTCTCTGCAGCTTCAAAAGGCCTTCTGGATGCTGCTCATTTTTGTTACCTTATGGCCCAAGTTGGTTTTGGAGTTTACACAAGGAAGACAACAAAGCTTGTCCTGATTGGGTCAAACCATAGGTTTGTCTTTCTGTTTTGTTTAAAACCATGATGTTTTAGATGCAAAAATGAAAGAGTAATGGCCTGAGAGACTGAGTTGCCTCAGTCCCCTTATCACCACTATCCACAGCTGGCCTTGAGCTAACTCTTTGATGCCCTGTCCTTGTTTGATACTGTGTGTCTGCAGAGCTGATTTCTGATTGACAGGTCTGGTTTTGGTGTCAGCATGTATCACCTGAATGTTAACTGGTATTTTTCCTCTCCCATTCCTGAATAGCTTGCCATTTTTTAAGTTTGCCACCAATGAAGCCATTCAGAGAACAGAAGCCTATGAATATGCACAGTCCCTGGGAACCCAGCCTGGCTGCCTGCCCAACTTCCAGGTCAGGAGCTGTTTCTTTTTTAGTTGCTTTTATTTCGGCAGGCTTAATGGGAGGTTTCTCTGTCTCGTGTGCTAAAATCATAGCAAATACCTTCTCCATTGTAACATGAAATGTTTGTGGAGAACAGTGCAAAATAACTTTTTCCTGGTTTTCATTTAAATCTTAATTTTTGTCATCTGTGCATTTTGAACTTGTTTATTTTTAATTTTGTTACTGTAATCCTGTACTCCAAAAGAAAAACGCATCAGAACTTGTTGATGCTGGCTGTAGTCAAATAAGTAACTTCTACTGGGTACACTGGGTGGAAGAGGAGAACTCTTTTTCCCTAAACTTTTTTTCCTACCCTATATAGGTGGGATAATGGGATATCTGGAATGACAAACTGCCTTTCATTCAGTACTTCTGTGAACATTCTGCTCACTTGGTGTATTTCATCTGCTTGCATTCCATAGGTTTTTAAATTCATCTATGCTTGCCGACTAGCTGAAATGGGACTTGCTGCTCAGGCTTTCCATTACTGTGAAGTGATTTCCAGGACAGTCCTGAAAGACCCACATTACTATTCACCTGTACTTATTGACCAGCTAATCCAGGTAACATAGGGGGAATTAAGTACTGGTGGGTTTGTATTGTAGGTGGTAAGCTGTGGCTGAGGTTGCCTGTTGTTGGCTGGTCAATTTAAACTCTACAATGATTCCTATCTCTAGATGTCATCCCAGCTGCGCCTGTTTGACCCACAGATAAAAGAAAAACCAGAACAGGAATCTTTGATTGAACCTTCGTGGTTAGTAACGCTTCGACATGTGGATGGACAGATCAAGGTACAGAATGGGCTTTTCAACATGAATTCCTCTTTTATGGATTAGTGTAAATCACTTTTTATAAATGGCTTTGTTCTTACTACTAAGTACAGAAGCATGTGAAGTGATCTTATGATATATTTATGTCACAAAGTGCAAGTGAGATTTCCTTTGCTCTATGTTCCCTTGGTTATGAACTTGATGTAAACAATATCTTGGGGTTTTTTGTGCAGGAGGGTGCAATAGCTTATAACACAGACAGATCCACCCCACCACCGTATGCCTGTAGTACACCAAGCTCTGAATTAGACCGTGCTAGTCAATGTGATGGAGCAGGAGCTGGCCATGACGCGGGTCCAGGTGCTGAAAATGCATTGTTAGCATCCTTACTACCCAGTGTGGCTCAACAGATGCAAAGTGTGCAGCTCATGCCTTCAGGTTAGTGCTTCATATCGTCTTCATGACCAAAAACAAACCTTTCAGGTTTCTGGATTAGAAACCACTTAAGAGGGTGGCAGAAACAGTGAGATTTCACTTCTGCATTGTATCCTTTTAGTAAAAAATCCACACACTGGAATTTGTTTAGTTACAATTCTTAATGTTTTTACTTTGTGCTGCAGTACCTCAGGCTGACCTCGATGGATCAGCTGCTATGATTCCTCCTGGTGACCAGGAAGCTGTTCGAAGTGTTCCTTTCTATCCAGTGGCTTCTCAGTCTATTGGTCCAGGGCCTGGCTTTGCACCTCCTGGATTCTCAAATCCATATGGAACTGAACCATCACCACTGTATTTGGGGTCAGCAGTACCACCAGGAGGGCCTCCACAAGAAACTGAACCACGGTCAGAAGAGCAGACAAACCTGGAAACAGGTCTGTGGAATCAGCAAACAGCTTTGCTTCCTTGTCAGGGGATTGAAGTATTTTGGGAAATAATGTCAAATATGTCAAAATTTAGAAAACAGTAAGTCAAGTCATGTGATGACATTTAAACCACCACATAATGGCACAGAAACATCTGTGGAGAATTTCACTATTCATTCTGCTTATTTGGCTTAGTTTAAAAGAGAGATCAGACTCAGCAGGCTATGGGTTTAACCCTGAGTGCACTGGGCTTGCCAGTTCTGTCTGTGACTGAAGTCTAAGGGATTTCTGCCTTGGACATCAGTTCCTGCAACCCTGATACATTTTAATTCGATGACAGCAGAACCTGTTGAAGGCACCAAGCACACACAAGTTTGGCAGAGCTGCGCTAGAGATGTGAAGAACCTTAAGCTGCTCGATGTTAAGCATTGCATCCCTCAGCCTGCCCTGACCTATTTGCAACAAACTTAATATTCATTCACATGAGAAAAGGCAAAATGACAACAGCTACAGTTCATGTTCCTTAAAAGGCCAGGTTCTTCCTAGAACATAACTTGTAATTAGTGAAGACTTTTGTCTTCCAAGTGTTGTTGTGGGGTTTGGGGGCCTTTTTGTTGTGTCCCGTCTGTCGTCGCCCCCCACTAACATAATCTTGTTTGGTTTTTAAGGAATGCAGAGAATTGCCCCGGAGTCTTCTGCACAGAGCTCTTTCCCTGACCAGAGAGAGGAGGATTTCTATGGCAGGATGGCTAGCATGGTACCTGTATTTCCTCCATCTCTTCAGCAAGTGTCAGCTGCACTGCAGATCTGTGCAAACACAAGCATACACTGGGGCTCTGTCTTGCTTTGCAGCAATACTTGAAGCTTGGTTTTTCTTTCCCACTGTTCTTCCCCTTCAGGAGAATAAAAAAATGAAGCAGTAGAAGAAACTTAGCCACAACTTCTCTAAAAATAATTACAATTTAAAAAAGGTGGAGGGGGGGATATCGGGCTCTTGTCTAAGGAGTTTCATTTATCTTTCTCTGCCTTCCTCTCCCACCTCCCAGAATGATTCTTCATAGCATACATCAGCAAATGAGGCCCTAAAGAACAGTTCTGTGACTGTTTTAAAATATGCTTGTAGTGAGTGGAAATGTGGAAGGTTATCAAAAATCCCAGCCCCCTTTTTCAAATCCATAGTATTTTCACTGTTTAAATATCACTGAAGTTGGTGTCTTCTGGGAAGTCAGATTAGTTTAAACATTTTTAATAAGGCTACCTATGGCAATTGATAGAAGATGAAGAGACTTTTTAACTAGAGATAAACCATGCTTATAGAAGAAACAGTGAATGGGTTTTTTAATGCTTGAGTTGCTATACAAATATTAGAAGAACAATCCAATGTTGGAGGGGGGTGGAAATGCAGCAGCCACTCCCTGGTGCAGCTTGTTGTGTCTTCCCTCTCGTGGGCTGGTTGGCCTGCACAGCAATGCCCCAATTAATGGGCCAGTCCCATGATAGTGCAATTACCTGGACAGGCTTCAGCTATTCTTCTGCACCTCCTATATGTCAGAGAAGTACCCCAATAACCAGCTTGAATATTTTTAATGGTGTGGGGATTCTTGATAACAAGTGAATGTTGTGTCAGATATGTAGCTGCTTGCTGCTTATCCATGTCCTGGCTTTGTATCTAACCAGGCACCAGAACGAAGATCCAGATCTGCATCTCAGTCTTCAGCACATATGGTATGCCACAAGCAAGCTGCTGCTTTCACCAAGTCTTTTTTTATTTCTGTTTGGGTTTTATGTCTTTTTATCTGCTTTTATGTCTCTTCCTATTAATATTTCTCAAAGAAGGGATCTGTTTAGTAAGATTATATTTAATCCATTGATACATTGCTTCAGCAGTGACAACTTTGTACTTTCCTGTATGTTTCTAATACAGGGCTATGGGCAAAGATCCCGAACTACTTCAGAGTCCTCTGTTCATTCTGTGGGACGAGAGAGATCCAACTCTGCAGCAAAGCAGCCTTCTCCTCCTCCCTCTGTCCCTGTAGGGAAAGAGACTAAAAAGGAAACAAAAAAGGAGGCAGCACCTAGGAAGGTAAACTAGGAGAGTACCTGTAGCTGGAGGGGCTGTGTTACTGATTTAAGAAGTCTTGACTGAACAACTTGCTATTTATTAGGTCCAACTATGGCTCAGAGTTGAAGTCCTTAGCAGAAAATGAATTGTTGCGTGGATGTTTCTTTTAATCTGCTTGTAAAGACAGTCTTGAGAGAATTACCTGAATAGATGCATTTATTTTTAGACTGGTGCAACCTGGTTTCGCTGGCTGATGGGAAAAGGAAAGAATGAAGCTCACCTTCCAGATGACAAGAACAAATCGGTAAGGCCCCTCAATCACAGAAGCTTTTATACACTTTAGTTGGTTCAAAAGGGTTTCCTAGATGAGAGATGAGCATTGTT
Organism: Agapornis roseicollis; assembly: GCA_002631895.1. Taxonomy (NCBI): domain Eukaryota; kingdom Metazoa; phylum Chordata; class Aves; order Psittaciformes; family Psittacidae; genus Agapornis; species Agapornis roseicollis. The sequence goes on along the minus strand of NDXB01007687.1, from coordinate 210,922 downwards.
TTGACAAGCAAATAGCTGAGTGTAAATGGATTCTGCTTATTCCAAGACTGGCTGTTAAAAAAAAAAAGTTTCTTTTTTGGGGGGAGGCAGGAGGAGCTTAACAGCTTAGTTTGATCTCCTGATCCTTGACTCTGATTTTCTTGTAGATTGTTTGGGATGAACAGAAACAACGCTGGGTTAATCTGGATGAACCAGAAGAAGAGGTAAAAATCTGAGTACTCAGTATTTGGTCAAGTGGAAAACTGCAATCTGAACTGCCCCGCAATCTTCTTTAATCTGTTATTGGCTCTTAAGAGATGCCTTTTACTGAATTTGGATTAAAATGTGCAACAGGTTATATGTCTTGCAGTCTTCTGTATGGAACCATTTGTATCTGTAGTTGCTGGTGTTGATTTAGTAATTGTGATTGAATTTACAATGGAGTTTGCTCTAAAGTTTGCCTGTGTATCTCTTCATAGAGGTTGGAATCACGTACACAGTTGCTTCTGAAGTGATTTGTTCCAGACAGAATATAGTGGGGAAAAAGAGGAAGAAGATTCTATAGTTGTGAAAATGTAATGCATTGTGTAGCAAAGAAAACCACATGTCCTGACCATCCTTGTCATTCAAGGATCTCTCTCAAAACACAAATGGCAAGAGCCACTGTTGTGTTTCCTTTCAAAGTGAGTGTAGATGAGTTGTAGTAATGCCTTGATACTAGTTATCGGATGGAAGGTGAGGAATAGACATACAGGATGTATGTCTACTTTATGTGCTGTGGGGTAAGGAAAGGAGAAGTCAGATGGGGTACTTCATTTAAAACTCTTGGTCAATGATGATGTGGATTTTTTGTTCTCTGCAGAGCAAACCACCACCACCACCTCCAACAGGATTCCCTAAAGCTCCTCAGGCTGCTCCACCTGGACCTGGAGGTGGACCTGGAGGCCCTCCTGGTGCCCCTGTCAATGTGTTCTCCAGGAGAGCAGGTAACAGTGATGCTTCAAGTATGGAAGACTTCAGGTTTTCTTTTGTGTAAAATATGAAGGCAGAAGTCTTACCTTTTCTGGAGTGGTCAGGGAACGGTTGGCAGCTCAGTGATGTCATGGAGTTGTGGCTGTTGCTGGCCTTGCTTGTGCCTAGCTTCTGCACTGTGGTTGTTGTCCCAGCTGTGTCATGACTTGGCTATTACTGTTTGTGTCCCTGGATATCTCTGATCCTGAAACATGGTTTAGCCAGCAGACTGTTGAAGATAGACACAGGAATGACTGATGTGAGGCTTATCTGCTATTTCTGGATTTGTCTGTTTTAGCTGGAAGCAGAGCCCGTTACGTTGATGTCCTGAATCCAGGTGGAACCAAGTCAAGTGGTGCTCTTCCAGCACCATCAGACCTGTTTGCCCCCTTGGCACCAATGCCAATTCCTGCGAATGTATTTGTTCCAAACTCAGGTGTGTGGTTATCTATGGTTATGTGGTCATCTATGTCCCTTTTGAGTGCCTGTGTTATGTAGCCTTTATTAAACATCAAGTATGTTCAATCTCATTAACTCCAATTTGGTTTAGAAACTGAATCAGTCCAAGAAGTGCAGTAAAACAGATAGGTCAGTAAACTTGTAAGTTTACTTCTTTATTTTTTTTTTTCCTGGGAAAAGGTTGCTACTGTAGAAGCTCATTTCTGCTGATGTTCCTGCTTCTCATTCTGTGAAATCAAACACTCTGGTATGGTGTGTTCAGCTAAATCCCATTTCCTTTGTAGTTCCAGGGGAACCCCAGCCAATGGAAGGGAGTGGTGCAGCAGAACATGCACCAGCTGCAGATCAAACCAGCACAGATCCTGCTGCTACTGTGGAACCAGAGGTGAGTTAGAAGGGATGCCTTGTGTATATAATTCAAGCTTCTGATTAAAACCCCCTCATTATTCTGAGGACTAGTTTCATGGCCACAAAACATGATGTTGTAGGGATGATGTTTGTGTATAGCATTTTGATTGAAGAACTGGGGAAGGGAAATGCAAGTGGAAATGGAAGTGGGAAGCCCATAAAGAGTTGCATTCTGTCTATGGGAGCAGTATGTATCTGGAGAGGGACCAGAGAATGTATCTGCATCAGTACAGCAGAAATGTGAGATAGCATCATAGTAATAAAGATAAACCGAAGTGCATTGTTTTTCTTTAGTACTTAAACCCTGCAATCCTTCCTCCTGGATCTGGACTTCCTGTTGCTAACCCTGATGGCTCCCAATCAGGCGAGGTAAGGCTTAATTCACAGTAGTTAGCTGATGATTTCTGGGTGTATTTTAACCATCAATTTGTAGAGGATTTATCATGGGCCAACCAACAAGTCACTGATGCAGTTGCTGATGACTAGCCATGATGGAATCATGTGACTGCCTCCAAAACTGTACAGACAAGAACTCTAAGGCCCTGTGTGAAGTTCAGCCTCTGTGTCCTACATGTGGTGGAACCTTTTTCCTATGAAGTAGACTTTGACAAACCTTTTTCAGAGTAAAATGCCAATAGCAGTTTGAGGGTCTCTTCTTGCCTCCGTGCATGCATATAATTTCACTAATACTGAGTGCAAGACACGACAAAGAGAATAGATTGCTGTGTGCCAGGCAGAGTAACATTGCCCTTGTTCCTACTAAATGTTCTCTATAGCTACATAATGTCGTGCTTTAAGAAGCCCTTTTGATTTAAACTAACTTCTGGCTTTCCATTTTATTTTGTTGGTTTAACTTGAAGTTGGTTTAACCTTTGGCAGAGACCTTGAAACTGAAATAAAACAACTGAAAGCTTGGGGCAGTGACATGCATGACGACTTTTTTATTTGTGTTTTTTGTATTTGTGTGTTCTTGCTGTTTTGTAGCTTTCGCGCTCTAGTTCAATGAGTTCATTATCACGTGAAGTAAGCCAGCATTTTAATCAGGTACATGTGGCTGGCCATTCTCATTTATGTTCACTTATTGACTTCTCTCCCCCCCCCCTTTATTTTGCATTTGCGCAAATACTAATGCTACTGTTTAGTCATTTTCCCCTCTGCTCATTTCACCACAATAACATCACAAGTAACTAATGATGTAGTGTTCCTTTTAACACTCAAACAGGGTCTTCAGAGTTGTTTGTATCCATGAGAGTGCATGTAATCCAGGCATGCTTTTTATGTTCACATTCCTAAGAGACTCACTTAATCATGTTGATCAGCTCTTGCCTGGGATACCAAAGTTGTCAGTTGATTTTAAACAAAAACCCCAAACCAAAACCAACAACAAAAAAAGCCTCACCTAAGCAAAACCTTGTCATCCTGCTGCTGCCAGCCTCCAATTGGTAATAACACCAATACCTGTTTCATCTGCAAAAGCCCCTGTAGGAATTAAAGGAATGCTTCATCTCTGCTGTGAGTTCCAGTGCTGTGGGGTCACCGTAAAGGGGTGACACAAACTCTCTCTGATATTTCTAAGTAAAGCAAAACTCAATGTAGAATGTTTCTTTTGGGGCAAGCCCTCAGGTGTACTAACAAAAGCAGAAGGTCCTAATTCAGTGAAGTCACACCGGTGTCTTGTTTTGGTTTTGCATGCTTTGGATTTTCAGAGCTATTTACGGTCTGTGCATGTGACATTGTTTTGCCAGTTCCTACATTAAGCAAGTAATACTTAAGATCTGGATGCAAACTGTACCAGCACTTTTGCAGTTGTTACAAATGCTGCGCTGCCCATACTGTTGGCATTTAGTACTGTGGATATTTGCTCTGTATGACCAAGCAAGCCACCTCTGAGAGGCAGGGGAGCTCTGCAGTTTGTAACTTCAGTGTTATCTGCTTCCTAGCCTGCTGCTGTGCCACCTGCGGGGGGACCTTCAACAGGAGCAGTTCCCTTCTACAATCCTTCTCAATTTGCACAAGTGAGTAAAGGCTTTGTCTTTACTTTGAACCAGACCTGTTGAAGAAACCCATCACTTTGGTTTACTAGTTCAGTTATGCCTCTTGCATGTAGAGTGTTAAATGTGTTCGCAGACCGGTCTAGCACCCGTTTAATGCGTTTGTGTTCAAAACTTCAGTGCCTCCAGGATAAGCTTTTACAGAACACTTTTTATTCCTGTTCTCCTTTTTCAGTCTCCTGCAGTCAGTGGAAGTTCAAGACCGGGAAGAATTGGACAGAGGAAGTATCCAACATTGAAGTAGAATACAGTGGCTTTGTGTTTGGGATTCTCACTCATGTTCTGAGTATGCAAAGAACTGTTCAATTACAGCACATGGTATCAGTACTAGCTGCAGGTGACATGACAGATTGAATGATGGGTGATTTTTTTCATGGGTCTCCCTGCTTGCACGTCCTCTACGCAAACCATTACCAAACATGAAATATGTGTAACTTCCTTTTTAAAAACCTGGCTGGAAACAGCTTTGCTGTTGTAAAGAATAGACACGAGGGAGGAAATAGTTGCTGTCTGTTACAAAAACTGTTCGTAAATTGCATAGGCAATTTATTCCATGAGTTGATTTGAAACCTACTAGTGTGACCTTGGAAGGCAGAGTTTCAGGGATTCCCTAATTTCTGAAGGATGCTTCCCCTCGCTGGGGGGGGGAACCATGTCCACGTTGTAACATAACACTCTGTGGCCTTAAAGAGGACCATGCACAATTGTAACACTTACCCAACAGGACTGGGTTTCCCAGTGTGAGACATTGGAGTTGTTCCTCTGGGAAATGCCTGGTGCTGGTTGGTTCTTTGGAGGAGGCAGTGGGCCACAGCTCATCCAAATAAATTGACCTATATGGAATGAAAACTGTGACTGTAATCTAATGCTAATTTGATTTGGATCTTGCCTAGTCTGTACGTAGTTTGTGGTTTAGACTACTTGTAAAGCAAATTGTATAGTGGGGAAGAAGCTCTCTGTATAATAGCCAATGCTGTACTATTTGATGAGTGAGTGTTTTTAAGTGCAATACGGTTACTTGCTTTCTCTCAAACTGCTGGCACTGTGCAATTAAGGTGGTAACAGCTTGAAAGTTAAGTTTCTTTTCCTGTCGAGTGCCAGAATCAGTGTAATACTCTGTTTTTGAGTTTCCATTGCTAAAATAACCGAGGTCTTAAGTAGCTAATGGCTGAATTTCAAACATACTAAAAGTAGAAAGATTAGACCTCTACTGAAGGACTTTGAACTTTTTAGATTTAATATAGGAAATCTTGCAAACCATGATATGCAACATTCATAGTTACCGAAGAATCTGAATTATCTGCAAAGAGAGAAATAAACTTTAACTATTTATTAAATCAGTAGGCCATATTTTATTTAGAACTTGCCACCAAACTCTTTGATTTTTACTTGAATTTCTGCCCCTGAGTAGAAATAACGTGAATGTGAAATTGCCGGTGTCAGTCCCATAGTTTTCTCTTTTCTTCTCCTGAGTAATGCCACCTTTCCAAGCTCTCGATAGCCTTACATGTGTCCTAAAAGGTTTGGATGTAGCCGAAGTCAAACGCTGTTTTGAAACCTTTGTGGTATGGTCCATCCTCCAGCCGCGGGCAGCAGCAGTCAGTGTGGTTTACTTTTCTATAATCAAACCCTAGGCAGACGCTTGGCTTCCTCTAGGCCGGCCGGGCTGCTGATTGTGCTCTCCTCTCAGTAGAGACTGCCAACCAAGTTCCTTGACGAAGGCTTCCTGTGCGCGGGGAGCGGCTCTTTCCTAAGTGTAAGATTTGACACTGTACATTCGGAAATAAAATATTTTGCGCTCTGGAGCACTTTCACATTTCACTTCTTCCTGTGGTTATTGCTGTGGTGGGAACCGCTCCTCTCCTGGCATTGATTGTGAGGGAAAGGGAGCGGGAGTGCACTGCCCTCTGCATGGGTGGCGTCAGCGAAATGGCCCAAATTGAAGTTCTCGCCTTAATCTTGGGCACTTTTAATGGGGCTGGACGGGAAAAGGCTTTGGTTTGCGCTGTTTATTCCAACGCCGCCTCCAGCCAGAGCTATTTTATAAGTGAGTGATTTATTCACAGCTCCCTCGGGGCGGGCCAGTCCTCCGGCCGCCAGGGGTCGCTGCCTCGGGTCTGGCCGGGCGTCACCGCCGTTGCTACGGCGCTGTGGCGGCCTCCGGCGCCGCGGGCCTGCGAGCAGCTCCCGGCCCGGGCCGCCGAGGCCCCGCGGGGAGGCTGGAGGCGGCGGGGCCCGGGCCGCGTCCCGTCCGCGGCGGAGGCTGAGGAGCAGCGGGCCCGGAGTCAGCGCTCTGCCGGCGGTAGGTCCGGAGGGCGGCCTGGGCGAGCCCGGGCTCGCGGCTGGGGCGGGTGGGGCGGGTCCCGCCGGGGCGCGGGGTCTTGAGGCGGGACTTGGGGTGCGAGGAGCCGGCGGGGGTGCCCCCGAGCATGGGAGAGGGCGGCGGCTTCCCCCGGGGCCCTGCCGGGTTTGCCTTGGACCCTCAGTGTGGGCCCCGAGCTGCTCCTCGGTGTCTGCGGCACTGGGAAGGTGGCAGCGACCTCCCCGCAGTGGGAGCGGAGGGCCCCGGGCGCTGCGGTGCTGGGGCCGGGGAACACGCTGCGGGTTACGCGCTGCTCTCATTTCCTTGCCTAAGGAAGTCTGTGCACAGCCGTGGTGCCTCCGGCAGTGAGGGGGTCGGTTCACTGCTCACCTCTTGAAGAGGGAATAATGGTTTTCTAACGAGGTCCCGTTAAGGTTTGCATTGTCGCTGGGGGAGGTCCGGTGAGGAGCTTGCTTTCTGGTTGAGGAACAGAGTTTGCAGCTTGTAACGTTTCATTCTTACGTGTTTCTCTTGGGGAAATCCAGGTATCCCACCTCTTGAAACCCTGCAGACAATGCAGCGGCCTCCGTCTGCCCTTCGTTCTTCACCAGAGACTGAGCTGTCGCCAGTTGCCGTCTCTTTCTGGCTTAGTTAAAGCCCCATGAACGTACGGGGTAAGCAAGGGAAGGAACCTATGCTGTGAGGAGTGTTTCAGGTGGAGCAGTGACTGTTGCTGGTACCTGGGGGAGAATGAGTACTCCAAATGGATTTCCACAGCACTCAGGGGCATGTGTCACTCGGAGCATGGAGGGTGGAGCAGTGCAGGACCTACACGCTAAAAGAGCAGGAAAAGCAGCAAAGAAGGATGCTGGTGGCAATGGGGTGCTTACCTTTGAAGATGCTCCAAGTGCGGGCACTGCTTTAAATGAAACCTTAAAGCTTTTGCCTGATGAACTCAAAGCCAACATGAAAATGAAGCCGCTCGCCCCAAGGCCTCCTCAGAAGCCCCGGCTGGAGCGTGCTGCGTCTCTGGATGAGAAAAACTGGAGGAGGTGGAGGCGGTTTCGAACGAGCCAGGAGAGTCTGACAGACCCCAACGAGACGAGCTCCTCCAATGGCTCCCTGCAGGAAGCGTCCCTCAGCCCTCCCACCCGGGGCAGGGCCGGTCCCTGCCACCGGTGCTGCCACCAGAACTCCTTGCACAGCTCACCGGGTGCCTCGGAAGCCAGCGCCCTGGGGAAGAGCCGAGGGAGCACCTCCGACCTGGGGAAACGAGCCTCTGAGCTCTCCAGTGCCTTTGGGGGGCTCCTGCTGGGGAAGGCGTTCGCAGGCAGCAGGCCCCGGCTGTCCCAGGTAATGCCAGCACGACCTCTGCCGCCCCTGGAGCTCAGCGTGGCCTCTCCCTCGCTGAGGACAGCAAACAGGATTGACTCGGATTGCCTGGATTACCGACAGGATTCTCAGCCCAGGTTTGGGAGGGTGAGCAGCAGCTTGAGCGATACCAGGCTGCATGGCAACGGCATGGTCTACGATAGCTGCTCCACAGAATCCATGAAGTCTACGTTCAGCCTGCTCACTCCCATCCGCTCCAAGGATGTCCGCAGCAGGTATGTCCCCAAGCTTCTCCTGCCAAAGGGTTTGGGGTGTTAGCAGGGACCAGCTGCCCTGTGGGATCCTGCTGGGTAAGTGCAGGGAAGTTCCAACTGATCAGCAAGAACAGACATAGAATCATAGAGTAGTTCGAGTTGGAAAGGACCTTAAGCTCATCCAGTTCCAACCCCCCTGCCATGGGCAGGGACACCTCACACTAAACCATGGCACCCAAGGCTTTGTCCAACCTGGCCTTGAACAGCACCAGGGATGGAGCATTTACAGCTTCCTTGGGTTTGTTGTGTGTTTAATCTCCTGCAGAGACTGGAAACAGTTTGAAGGTGAAGAGATTACTACAAATACTCTGGATCTGCTCCTTTTAGCTGGGTATTGGTTTTAATAAATGTAAGTTTGATTTGTTCCTAGCTCAATTGTAATATTTAAGTGACCTTTCTAAAATTAAGGAGCAGTAGCTGTGCCAACAAAAGTATGCCAGGCTTGAACTGAAATGGTAAATGGCAGGAGAAAACCCAAATAGCTTAGCTTAAAACTGTCATGCAGTACCTGCAGTGCTATCACAGTCCTGTAAGGTGCTGAGGGTCCTCTGCAGATGCTGAGCTTGCTTGGCTTCTGGCAGGATCAGCTCTTGGTGCAGGGTGTGATTCCATGCAGACCTCAGCACTTTCTCCTGGCATGGCCCTGACCTCCTGCTCTGGTTGCTCATTTGTCTTTATTCTTAGTTAAGTTTAGGTTGTTAATTGGAGGTGCATTAATCTGCTTGTCAGTGTACTGAATCCTCTCCTTGTGTTGGCTGCAGCCATCTGTCTGTGAGCACTGCCAGCACACAGCACACACACTGCAGCAGGAATTACTGGTGGTGCTGCTGGGCAGGAAGTGTGGTAGAAGGTAAAGGACACCAGTTGTATGTTAGAGAGACACAACAGTCTGTGAGGCCCCGAGGGATAAATCTGATCGTTGAGCCAAAGAGTGAGTCAGTGGTACAGGGGAACTGAATTCCGAGGGAACATGTTACTGCTAAAAAGGCCCCAAAGATGGATCATTACTTGTTTGCTGTGAGGGTTTTCCTTTCATCTCCCTCTGGGAAGCTGCTGGAGTGAGCTGGGCAGGCCCATGGGTTGCACAGCATTCTCTGCCAGCGTGCTGCCAGTGCTACTTGCAGAGCTTAAGATTAAAAATGCTTATTCAACCTCCTGTCCCTCTGCCAATACCCCTTTGGTTTCATAAGCAGTGTGTTCTTGGGAGAGGCAGGCGGTGCAGGGCAGAGCTGTCCTTAGTGAATGTGATGTTCTTTTAGACCTCAGACTCAATAAATCATTTACTTGCACGCTGACGTGATGAGCTGAATTGAAGGAGGAATGTGAGTTTGAATCCTTGATTCGGAGCAAGTTGGTACCAGAACAGTGGGAGGGGTGGAGGTATTTTTGTGTTTTGGGTAAACTGAGCTGCTTCAAGATACTCAAATATCAAACCAATCTCTTCATGTTCTGTCTGTGGTAAGTACGGGGTGGGGGGGGGCTGAAGACTTTGGTTGGCTTCAGCCTCCTCATTGCAGAGCCTGTGCAGCATCAGTCTCACCATGGTACTCATGTCATGGCTTTGAAAAGGCTGGTTTATGACAAGGGTTTTGTTTCCCTGCACATGATCCATGAGGACTGGAACTTTATAAGGAACTTCAGGCAAGCAGAACAGTATCTAAAAGCTAAATGCCATTTTCTTGAGTTAAAGAAATCTTGGGTTCTTGATTAACTCAAGATTCAGGCATTGCCCATCATTATTCCAACTGTTGTGCCCTTTCCTTAGATGCTCTTTTATGGCTTTTCCGTTCACAGAAGCTATTTGGAAGGCAGCCTTCTGGCAAGTGGTGCCTTACTGGGAGCAGAAGAACTTAGCAGGTATTTCCCTGATCGCAATATTGGGATCTTTGTGGCCACCTGGAACATGCAGGGTCAGAAGGTACGTGCCCAGAAGTCTCTGCAGGCCTTTTGGCAGGGGCGAGGTTACCCCAGCCTTACTGCAAGGACTGATGTGGTGGCTTTTCCTGTTCATGACTATGCTCCTTGTCAACATGAGTTCACTGTCTTGCTGCAGTGACGAGGCCCTCTTGTGTGTTTACTTTGGTGAGAGTGCATTGTAACGGGGTTCCTTAGGTACTGGGTATGAAAACAGGGACCTCTGTGGCTTTTTTCTGGCAGCTCCTTTACACTCCCTTGCAATTAGGGTCACATGAAGATGACTGATGATTCAGTGCTTACAATGAGAATGTCCTTGCTGCTCAGTCTCCTGCCTACATCCTTATGTAGTGTAGGAATTCAGGACTGATTCTGCCTGGAAACTGAGGAGCTGTACTTGGAGGAACACAGACAACCCCTGGGGTGTTCAGGAAATAGCCTGTGGGCTTGGTGAAAGCATCACTGGAAATCAGAAACATCCCATTACTGCCCCACATGGCTGAACTGTGGGTGTTGGGTTACTGCTGCAGTGGCAGGAGCTGAAGTCTGCCTTTCCAAAGGAGACTCCTCAGTGTTATCACTTCACCTGGTTTTTGAAGCCTGAATTGTTTGTATATGCTGTGGAACTCCTAGCTTAGCCTGGACTTTTCTTGTACTTTCCTATTAAAACTCTGCATAACTAATATTGCTATTTGATCTTTATTTCTTTTCTAATAACAGGAACTTCCATTGAATCTGGATGACTTTTTATTACCAACAGATCCTGACTATGCCCAGGACATGTATGTCATTGGGGTTCAAGAAGGCTGTCCAGACAGGTAGCAAAAACAATGTAATGAACCATCCTCTTTTATTGCTAAATAATTCCTTTGTTTTCATTAGTCTAGAAGTAATCTCCATTGTATTATTAATCTTGTCAATAAACCCCCCACATTTAGTAAGAATCTGAATTCCATTACACGAGCACCAAGGGAAGTGGGTTTGGGAGAAAAATGTCACAAAGACCTGTAAATACAGACCTTCGTGCTGTTGTCAGAGCAGGTAACAGCAAAACTCCATCTGATTTCTGTGGGTCTCTCACCATGTATCTGAGCTGGCCACGAGTGAGCTCAGGTTGGCTGTTGGCATTAGCCATGTACTCAGCAGTGTTACGTGCTTCCACTTTCTGGTCTCTCTGAGGCTGATCAACCCTGGAAGAGCGGTTGAAGCCTCATGTCAGACTCTGCTTTTTTAGGGTATTTCCCAGTGGGAGTCTTTCCCTGAGACGTGCAAGCAGGTGCAGTGGTGGCAGAGAAGCCTGCTGCAGCCCAGGAGGGTTTGCTTACACTTAACTTGACATTATCAGAGGGCTTGCTCTGTTTTCACAATGCTGATTTCCTCTCCTGGTTATTGTCTCTTGTATCATCCCTGTGATCCAGCTGTTGTTCTTTCCTGCAGAAGGGAGTGGGAGATCCGCCTGCAGGAGACACTGGGCCCCCACTATGTCATGCTCTACTCAGCTGCACATGGGGTGCTGTACATGTCGGTCTTCATTCGGAGGGACCTGATCTGGTTCTGCTCAGGTGCGTGGTCCACTAAGAGCTGGAGAGTGGGGAGGTTGAAGGACTGCTGCCATCACATGTCCTTCTCTCCAGGGCTGTTCCTCCCCTGACTTCCCTGCTCCCTGTCTGTAGAGGCTTTTCAGTAAAAGCAGCTTCTTTTTCTCCTTCCAGAAGTGGAGTATGCCACAGTGACAACTCGAATCGTATCTCAGATCAAAACCAAGGGAGCTCTGGGAATCTCCTTCACCTTTTTTGGGACCTCCTTTCTCTTCATCACCTCCCACTTCACATGTGAGATGTTTACAGTCTTATTCAAGTGTCCTGAGGGAGGGAGGAGAGGGGTTGCTTTACAGAGGTAGAAAAGCTGCAGGGGGATTGAGGTGCAGGTCAGGCTGAAGTCAAAGCTCAGGACTGCTGAGCTGAGAACAGTAAGGGAAGAGGATTTTTTGGTAGTAAACTCACAAAAGAACTGGTTTTAAGAAAACAGCAATGAACTGTGCACAGTTATATCCCTCTTTGCACACTCCCTGTCATCATTTTTCAGTGTGTGTGTGCCCTGGGTCAGTGTTAACCCTCTTACATGTGGGAAATGTCTGATGTCCTTTGGAAGCTCCTGTTTTAACCAAAAGTGGTAACTGAATGAAAACAATGCATCGTTTGCAGTAATGGGCTTTGTCTTTCAGCTGGGGACAGCAAGGTGAATGAGAGGAAACTGGACTACAATAAAACCATTCAGAGCCTTACACTTCCCAAGAACGTTCCGGACACAAACCCATATCGATCCAGTTCTAGTAAGTGTGAAACCTTGCTTGAGTGAGAGCCCAAGTGAACAGGGTTTGTGCCATAGTTTTCAGTCTGTGCTAAGGAAGAGAGAATGAGAGTCCTGATCTGAGACAGCATGAAGAGACCAGAGCTCCTTTTGTCTGAGGATGGTGGCTGTTCACATGATTCATTGTTTTTAGGTGGGATGTAATTTGGGGGGAAGTCTGAGAGAAGTTGAAATGAGGGAGAGAAAAACCAAAAGGAGTTTTCATGTGGTGTGTTTTTTCTCAGAGCAGCAATAAGATCACTGTGGTTTCACTTTATCAATATTAGGGATGTGCGTCAAGTATTTTAACTCCTAAAAAGAAAGAATTGATGCCTGTTCCTTTGGCATACATCTGGCAGCACTCTCAGTAAGCTCTGCCTCACACAGCTCTCACTTGAAAGCACAGAGTTTCGTTTTTCTGAGTGTGTAGCTACATCACATGCTTCAGTTTTCTTCCAAAGTCAAAGGGGAGATGCAGGGCAGGAACATTTGGGATTCTTGTTTTGCTTTCAGAACCTCTCAGGGAATTCTCTCTCCTGACCCTTCTGGCTTGGATTTGCAGGTGATGTCACAACACGGTTTGATGAAGTCTTCTGGTTTGGTGACTTCAACTTCCGACTAAACAAGGATCGGGAGACTGTGGATTCCATCCTGAACCAGAACCCTGAAACAGACGTGTCCAGGCTCCTGGCCTATGACCAGCTCACTAGTGAAATGAGCAGGGGTGAGGGGAAGCTGGTTTTATTCCCAATCTCCAGGAACAGAGACATCTACGCACAGAAATAATTACAGCCAAATCCCCATTTCCTAGAGACCTTTCCTGCTTTCTTGTTAAGTTCCCTAAAAAAGGAAGTCAGCAGACGTCAAATACAGTGGCAATTTGTACAAGGGGCTTTCTGCTGTATGTAATCTCCCAGTCTCTGTTTCATCTGACTCCTCTATAAACTGGACCTAATTCTGTCACAATCTCAGGCATTTGGGTTGGAGCAGGAGCACTTGCAAAGCATCCTGAGCTTTTGTTGGAAGGGGATGTGCATGCACCAGGTGTTCTTTGTTTAAATAGCCACTGCCTGGTTTGTATCCTCGCTATGTAAGAACTACAGCTTGCTTCCAGTTCTTCCTTTCTGGGGCCCAAGCCCAGCTTTTTTTATTAGTCACATATGTATGTGGCTGTTGTCTGTAGCCAGGAGGGTTGAATACAAGCAGAAATGTGCTGCGTTCTTAGGAAGGAGGAATGTTGTCGCTCATCCTTTTCTCTTCCCTTACAGGGTCTATTTTCAAAGGATTCCAAGAGGCTGACATTCGTTTCCGCCCTTCCTACAAGTTTGACATAGGAAAGGACAGCTATGACACCACTTCCAAACAAAGGACTCCTTCCTACACGGTAGGGATGGTTTCAGAGCAGCAGGCTCCGAGGGGCTGCTCAGCCCCGTGTCTGCCTCCAAAGGGGATTCTCAGCCTTGAGATAAAGCTGCTTTCCACAGTCCATCTGCATGAGATACAGTCATGCTGAGATGTGCTGCTTAGGAGCAACAGGGCATGTGGAGCTGGCTTGGAAGAAAGGATTGTCCAATCTGTGAGCACAGGGAGAGTTGGGCACAGGCTGCAGATCTTATTTTCCCTTCCTTACATCCTGCTCCATGCATTTTGTGCTGTGCTTGGAGCTGGGTGCAGAACCGCTGTTGATTCTTACTCTTCATGAAAGTGTCCCTGTCCAAGACACTTAATTTCACTAATTGGAATGTGATAAATGAAGGGATTTGTCTGCTGTGAACCAGTGCTTTTTTCCAGGGTGGATGTGCAAAGGGAGTTACATCCCTCTCCCCCCTCTCTCTGCCCTGCAGGACCGAGTTGTGTTCCGCAGTCGGTACAGGGATGACATCCACGCTGTCAAGTACTCCTCGTGTCCTGGGATCAAAACTTCAGACCATCGGCCTGTATTTGCCTTGTTTCGTGTGAAAGTGAGGCCTGGCAGAGACAAGTTAGTACCTCCTTATGGCCCTGTGTGTGACTGCACATGGCTTCACCTGAGGATATGCTCCTGTTCAGTTTGTTCTCTCAGGAGAGTTCCTGAAATAGAGTTTATCCCATGCAGCTCTCTGCAGCCTCTGTGGTTTTTACCTACACTTTCAGTGGTCAGAGCAGTAAGAGTGCTTAAACCTTGCACTGACATCTGAAATCCCTGCGGCTGGGTTCCTTAATCCTCCTGAGGGAGATAAAGAGAGTCTGCAGCAATCGACTGTAAATGTGTGTTTTATCTGAGCTGCAGCTCTCTGCTTTTCCTATTGGCATGGACAGCTCTCCTCTCTGTTCCTCTTGCCCTCTTTGGGAGCAGTGCTGTTTTCCCTCCCCAGTGGTGGCTACATTTCAACACTTCAGTGGAGTGAGATCCTCCAACGTTCCTCATGGTCCCCTGTGGGCTCTTGTGCTCATAGAACTCCTTAGAAAATTGGGTGGTTGCTGAAATTGAGTTCATCTCTTTTGTGCATGGTCAGGAATGTCAAGACCCAGATATCTAGAAAATGGTGACTTCTCAAAGCACTTGGTCAGCAGTGCAGTTAGAATTGGGATTACTTTGTTGTTGTTCATAGCTATTAAATACCTCTTAAATAGGTGTAGCTGTGCTGCTGGGGCTTCCTCTGGCCCCTCTAGGGGAGATCAAGGTAAGAACTGTGTGGTGTTGTACACCAGGTTAGGAGTCAGCTTGTTCAGCTTTTCAAAGGAGTGGGTTTTTGTTTAGGGTTATAAAGAATGTCCCCCATGAATGCTGGCATTTTCATGCTTAAACTGAATGTACATTTGCCTTTTACAACCAGTGTTCCCTTCATTTCAATGTGAAAAAGCTTCACTTGTTGCTGTGGAAGAGCAATGTTTTAGCCATTTTCTCCCACAGCAGTAGCTGAATGCTTACAGAAAGTAAAAATCAGGTTTCTGGCCTTTGTTGTATAAACTAGTTGGGAAATGGTGGGAAAACAAGACTCTGTTTGTGCCCTGATCCAGTTCCCTGTGTTTGCATTGTAGCATTCCACTGGCTGCAGGGCAGTTCGACAGAGAACTCTATTTAATCGGCATAAAGAGACGGATTACGAGGGAGCTCCAGAAACGGAAAGAGCAAAAGGACCAAAACTCCAGCAGCATATGTAGCATTTCCTGAGCTCAAAACTCTGTGTTAGAGGTGCCCGGAAAGAGGATTGCAGGCCATGACAAACTCTGCAGGGAATTGTCTGCCTAAGCACCTCTGGCAGCCACTGTGGCTCCTGCAGAATGTCTTAAACCTCATCCTGGTTTCATTTGCATGAGCTAATCCATCTAGCTCAGTGCTTTTGCTGAAGAAAATGGAGTCAGTTATGTAGGACATCCATCCCAACAGATGTAATTGATTTCATTTTATCCATACTTATCCTTGGAAGCAACCAGGTGCAGCCTCTAAGATGACTCCATGCATGGAGCCCAGCTTCTGGAACTGGCATGACCAGGGACCTTAGAAAAGCCTGCAGAAAGGTGAATCTGTTTGTCTGTTTGGTTTGATCTGGTTAACTTACACACGTTGTGGGGTTGTTTTCTTCTCCATATCTGTAGCCAAATGTATGGTGGTATTCTGTCAAATGCATAACAGGGACCAGTGAGGGGACTTGGGCAGATTTGCATAAGGTTGGTGCTCCTGTGTTGGGCTTTTTTGTTCCTCTGCAACAAGATCTGTGTGAGTGTACAATGGAAGTGTAGGAACACTGCCTTTCAATAACTGTTCTATAGGCCTTCTGTTGCTAAGGGGGGAAATCAATCTCTCACACCATGTATCTGGCTGTTGAGACTGTTTGAAACAATCCCTTCCTTAACTCACTTGCCCTCCGCAGGGGTGATGCTGCTGCCTGCCTTCACAGCAGGACACTTGGTCTGAGTACAGCTTCACCAAAGGGATCAGGATGCCAGGGGGTGTCCGTGCAGAGACATTGCAGCCAGTCACATCAGCACAGTCCCATTACCTCTGATACCAGTTAATTCCTTCGGGTTTTACTTTTCCAATTCAGTGACCTGTGAGTAACTTCCTGGGTTTGAAGTAGTGTTGTCTTAAGGCTAAATGTCCCACATGGACCAGTATGGTACTGGTAAAATGGTCAAGTACAGCTAATACTCAAGAACTCTTTATGGGCACAGATGGGTTGGATCATTAATCACCTTAGTATGTAAACCACTGTGCAAACAACTTGGAGGAAGTGCTGCTACCTATGCAACCTGTCCAAGACAGAGCTTCTGTTCTGCGGTACAAACGTTCCTGGCACTGACCTGGCTGTAGCCATCAGGTATTTGAGTTCCTTTCTTTTTAAAGGAATAAAAATAAATTAATGCAATACCAGAAATGAGCACCAGCTCTTATTGCCGGGCTGTCAGAACCAGCACTGACTGTGTGACACTGTTCGGGTGCCCTGAGCCATTCGGCTTCACCTGGAAGAGCAGGACAGATTCCTTTGGAATCACTTGCATTGAACAGACAAAAACACATTTCACCAGTTCATGAAACCCAGCCATTAACTAATGCATTTCAGAACTCTCACTACTCCATCATGTCAAGGTCTCTTTTATTTTCTTACAAACATACATACACAACTGAAGAGGATTTCCACACTGTGGGTTCCACAAGAAGCAATGCAACGTTTTCTTCTAGTTGCACAAGGAAAGGTATGGGGATAAAGCAGGCAATAGCTGCCTCAGTGTTCTGCTCCCACTTTGATTGTTCCTCACAATACATGCCTAGCCAGTGAAGTGCTGCACTGCAGCTGGCTACAGTTTTAAGCCCGTATCTTAGGGGGGTTGTGTAAATCAAATGTTTTAGTCCTCTGTTTTGGGTCTCCATTTCTTCAGTGTCACATGCATGGCACTTCATGTCTTTCTGTAACAGTGCCAGTCAATTTCAAGAGCATCAGCTTTCCACATGGTATTGTGTTGATCTCTGCTCTTTGCTGAGCTACATCTCTGCTGTGAGACTGATAACTGTGTTCTCTCTTTGCAAGGCCTTAAGTTCATCTGACTGACAATGAAGAAGTAGCTACAAGTTTCAGATGCAGCAGCAACTCCTTTAAGAAAGAACTTTGTTAATATACTAACTCTGGAGTAAAAGAACCCTTGTTCTTGAGCATACCTCACTTACAAGTGAAACACCTGAAGAACAGGATCACTTTTATCCTAGAGTAAGTGTCCACGTAGCATTATACATGGTATCTCTGTAGATGAACCCCATTGGAAACTTAGTTATGCCATAGGTCTACTTTCCTCTGAGCTCTAGTAAAATGACACTTATTTCCAAACATGTGACTTCTAGTAGTACTGCAGGTGGTAAATTACACTGAAGAAATGGATCCAGGATGCTTGTACCAAAACCTGGACTGCAGGAAACTTGTCTCCTAACTTCACATGGATAATAACCAGTATTCCCTTAATTCAGTCTGACCAAGTCTTTGTTCACCTTGGTAACAGCTATAAATATTCCTTTAACTCAGATACAGAAGCCAAGCTCTTACCATGGCACCCCATTCCTCAACAAGGGCACACACCAGGGCCTCCAGTGTGCCAGCCTTGCTTCTGCTGCTGGTATGGTTTAGTGGTAACACACAGCAGTGACCTCTGCTCAGATACATGCTTTCAGTCGTAATGATGACCATTTTGGCTTGCTGTGTTCTCCCCAGTGCCAAGAGAAGCCTGTATACACCCATCCTCTCTTGTAACCTACTCAGAGGGTCAAAGTACTCATCCAGAGTCAGGGTGGGCCTTTAAGCCCAAGGTACCGAGCTCTTCACAGCCCAGTGCTCTGAAGCAGGGTATTTCAGCTGCAGCATAGCTCCATGTTTGCAGAGTTTGCCTGGAAAGACTGGGGGAGAAGGGGGAAGTGGTTTGCAGCAATATTACCATCTCAAAACCATATCAAAAGGCAGCGGCTCTGGCACACGCAGGGTCTATCGGAAGAGCCGGTACACCCGCGGGAGCCGCCCGTCCCTGCTGGAGAGCGCTGCCTGGATGTGCTCATAGGTAGGCAGATCTGTCAAGTCACCCAGGGCAGCCACAGCTGGCTTCTTGTGGAGCATCTTGGTGACCACTCTCTTGATATCAGCAGATTTCACTTGACCTGCAGGAAAAAACCCGAAGCCAGAGCTGTGACAACTACATTCTGAGGAGCATGAAGCTTTATGAAGTGATTGGTGCTGAGAAAATCAATCACCAACTCTGGAGCTTCTCTACCCTGCTTGGTTTTTCCTTCCTCCTGACAAAAACCAGCATTGTGCTGGCTTGTAAGCAGTTGAGATCAGTTTGAAATGTATACCTGAAGTATTTATGCCCCCCAGCTTCCTAAAGCAACTCATCTGTGCTGCAAAAGTGTAAGCTGCCCGATCCTGACTGTACCTACAGTTCAGTTGAGGAAAAGCATGGTCTACTCACTGATGAGGGCACACAGCTCGTGAGGTAGCTTCCTTGTGTTTGTTGCCAGCACTTGCCTGCCCACATCCTCAAAGATAACCGGCCGAGACTCAAGGTTCATCATGAGCATGGACTTCAGCTGTGTCTTCGCTCGCTCCAGTTCTACCTGTCAGTGAGCAGCAAATACAGATGTCCCCAAAAGCCTGGCCACTGCTCGAGCACAAGGTACTGTGTAAGAAAGAGTCCTGCAAACACCTTCCTCTTTGAATGTGCTGCTAAAGTTACCATATTCTTTTATAGAAATATATAACCTGCTTATCTACAAAACTCCATTTTAGCCAGGCCGGTGCAATGTACTATTTCAGCTCCAAGACCATCTGCACAGTGCACACACTGGGCTGCTCACCTCTCCTACAGCTCCTGCCATGAGAATGAATTCTCTTGTGATGATTTCCACCATCTCTCGAACCTAGGAACGCAGATAATTGAAAGAAGATTAGAACATTGCTGTCTGGTAATAAGTGAGCCCAGTAATATGTCTTTGAAAAAGGCTATGTACCTGTTTTGGGTCTGCACTGGCATGTATACACAAGAGACCTGTATCCTCGTAACTGTGGTGGTAAGAGGTTGCATTGTACATCCAGTGGTGCCTGGGAGCATAGAAACAGTATTAAAAATTTTAAAAACCAGAATTTAAAGTAAAAATTGAATCAACCCGGACAGGGAGTCCCCTCCTAGCGCCTTGTCAGGGCTTGCAGAAATGCCAATGGGAACTGGCAGTTCCTGCCTCTGAGGGTTCGTGCATGTACTGTCCACTTCCTTCTCTCTCTGCATTCTTGAGACCAAGCCCAGGACACCACGGAGCTGTATCACTGGTACCTCCTGCCAATTCTGTTAATATTCCCTTGTGAAAGGATGGATTG
This sequence comes from Agapornis roseicollis, assembly GCA_002631895.1. Taxonomy (NCBI): domain Eukaryota; kingdom Metazoa; phylum Chordata; class Aves; order Psittaciformes; family Psittacidae; genus Agapornis; species Agapornis roseicollis. Next base: position 191,472 of record NDXB01007687.1, on the reverse strand, counting down.
CGCTAGTGGAGGGTGACAGAATTCCAAGCAACTTCTGCCCTTCATTCTGACTCCCTCAAAACACCCCCTGACAAATCAATCCCCTGTTTCAAGTGGAATAAACTGATGTAAAACCATGAGGAGCTGGTTTTCAAAAGATAAAGCTTTCCATGTGAACCTGCTAGAGAAGGCCAGGGGCAGTTTCTGCTACCCCTTAAAGAGAAAGGCGAACCAACCTGTTGAGCACATTGAGATACAGTCGGGTGAACATGCCCTTGCCAGGCCCTCCAGCTGAAAAAGAGCCTCCACCTCCCATCATCATGTTCAATACTGCAAAGGGAATGAAATCTTCCTCCTGAATGGCAACAAGAAATTCAGCCAGTTAAAAGCAGAGCTCCTGAGAGTCTGGGGTGAGTAAAGAGGGAGAAAGAGACATGGCACAAGAAGAGCTTAAAGCCTTCCTCAAACTGTTCGTGAAATGCAGCCTGTTTGTATGTGCAGCATCAGCAGGAAGAGTGCCAGTGCTTGCATTACGAGAGAGTATTCTGGGATTCCTCAAGCACATAACAAGGGATTTTAGATTAATACTTACTAAAAATGAGCAGCTTTCTAACCCAATCATGATGTGGGTAAGCTCTGGGATGGGAGTAGGGCCCAGGCTCACATCTGACATATCTTTTTCAACCTGTGGGAAGGCAGACAGATTATCAAGACTGATTTTCACCTCCACTGTACCCAGCTTGATATGCTCCCAATAATTAACCTGTGCCCCAAATATTAAAAGCAAAACCTATGGAAAAACCAGCGCAAGTCCAAATCTGCCTCTCCAACAGACAGGAAGAGGCACGACACCACCTCCACCTTTCACCTTGACAATGCCTCCTGTGTACTGTGCCACGGATCTGTCCACATCCCTGGCCTGGCCACTGCCCCACGCCGGCTCCACTCCCAGCAGATGCTTCCTGGCACACTCCACCAGCTGCTCGTGCTCGATTCCCACCCCGGCCAGCACCATCCTGTCCGGTGTGTAGTAGTTCCTCAGGTAGGAATGCAGCACATCCCGGCCAATTTTGTCTGTGTTTTCCACTGGGCAGAACCTGTTTAGTCCAACGGTATTGTCTCTGTAGGCTGCCTAAAGGGAAACAGACACACTAAAGTAAGAAATACTACTTCAATCTGTCCATCTAAACCTTCTTCCTGCTTTAGAATGATGCCTGTTTGAGACATGTAAGAGAGGAGGGGCTGAGCATCATTTCACTAATGTCAGCACAACTCAGTGACATGTTGTGACCAATGTCAACAAAGAGAAGTGACAGATAATTGCAGTTTAGGTTAAAATCTTTATGTGGGTAGAGTGTAGGATTTCAAAGTGGAGCGACAACAAACTTCTCCCTCCCCACCACTGAAATCTAATTCAGTAACAGAAAAAGAGAACACAGCAAATCTCATACAGGGGCTGCATGGAAGATGGACTCGGGTGCCTTACTGCATGGATCATTTCTGTGAGGAGAGGCTCTGGATCAGGTCTCATGTTCAAGTCTTCGAGCTCAAATCGAATTGCTGCTCGAGTCATCTCAATTTCCTCATCTGTAAGAAGAGATCACAGATCACAACCACCAGGCAAAATCCCTCATCTATCTTCTTGACGAGCACAATCTCATGAAGATTAACACCAAGTTATGCACTGGGAGTCTGTTCTTTTGAGGCAGAGACTCCTGTTCCCTCACCTGACAGCCTGGGCTGGAGCGCTACATCAGCCAGCAAATTGACCACTGTGTCCAGGCCTCGGGCCTCAGCAGAAACAGCATACATGATGGTGTCCCTGCAACACAAAGCTGGGCTCTGCATTGAGAAGTCCCTAAGAAGTTATTCCTGTGGAAGATTCCAACTGGACACAAGAGGAAAACTTTTCACAGTGAGAACTACCAGCACTGGACACTGTTAAGGTCTGGCTGGACAGGGTGCTGGGCCATCCAGTCTAGGTCATGCTTTGCTTACAGACTTTCATACCCCTCTCAGGTTCACTTCTGTAGCTTCTGCACAGTCACCACAAATGGATTTCTGCTCCTTCCAAACAAGAAGCAGCTTTTACTGCTGCCACACACCAGAACGGACACCTCAAAGCACTGTCAGTGTTAGAGCCACTCAGATGACAGAGCATGGAGAAGGAGAGTCATACCTCGATGCCTGGCAGTCACAAATGCCCCCGTGCTTTTCTAAGGTGAGGAGAATTTCATCTTTGCTGCCAAACTGAGCTGTGGACTAAGAAAGAAAACAGCAACGCTATGAGTTAGTAAAGCAGTAACTGCTCATACACCTTCAGGGCAGCCCAGAACAAGCATTATCCTGGACTGTGAGGGTGCTGAGGCGCTGGCACAGGGTGCCCAGAGAAGCTGTGGCTGCCCCATCCCTGGCAGTGCTCAAGGCCAGGTTGGACACAGGGGCTTGGAGCAAGCTGCTCCAGTGGAAGAGGTCCCTGCCCATGGCAGGGGTTGGGACTGGGTGAGCTTTGAGGTCCCTTCAACCCAAACCTTTCCATGATTCTATTTTACACCCGCGCACCATGAAGGTGAAAGCACAATGAATGGACCTTCAAAACACATCTGCAGTGCCAATAACTAACTAGGAACGCTGCCACCACCCACGGCAACACATCAGGCCCTGGTGCTGCTCACGCTGTGCCCCACAGACCCCACCGGGCCCGGTACAGGACTCACAGAGAAGGCCAGCTTTTCCAGGAAGTGGGAGATGCCGCTGAGGTATTTCGCTTCATGCCTTGATCCCGAGTTCACCAGAACTAGCGTTCAGAACAGAAACACTCCGGTTCACTCCCACAGCCCCCTCGTGTCCCTCCTCAGCCGCTGCCCCCGCTCCGCCCGTACTCACGGCCCACGGTGCAGAACTGCCCGAACTTGTTCTGGGACGCGACACGCAGCCCGTTCTCCAGCACCGACACCCGCGTCTCGAACCGCTCCCGGCCCTCGGCCGCCGCGAACACGGCCTTGGGCACGCCGGGCAGCGGGCAGGTCAGCGGCACGCTGGGGTAGGCGCCGCCGCCGCTGTAGCTCCGGCCGCCTGCAAGCCCGCACCTGCGGGGCAGCGGAACCCGCTCAGTGCCCGGGCAGCCCCGCCGCGGGCCCGGACCCCGGGCTCCGCGCCCCGCTCCCCTCCCGCCCCACGGGGCCGTGCTCACCGCCGGGCCGGGCCCCAGGCGCGCCCCCTCAGCCACGCTATGGCGGCCGCCATCTTGCCGCTACCGGGAGCCTCGCTGCGCAGCCGCGGTGCCCCGGGAGTGGGTGGGCGGGTTAAAGGCGGGGCTTAGCGGCGCGGCTGCGATTGGGTGAGGCTGCAGGAGCCGTCGCTGATTGGTCTGTTCTGAGGGAGGGCGGGGCATCGCCTCAGGGCGGTCGGTGGCGCGGCCATGGCGGCGGGGGAGCTGTCGGCCGAGCGGAACCCGTTCTCCTTCCGCGAGTTCGTCCGCAGCAAGGCGCGGGCTGGCGGGGACGAGACCCAGGTGAGGACGGGTCCGGGATCCGGGCCCCGTCGTGCTGAAGGGGCGCTCGTCCCGCGCCTACTTCAGCGCCTTTGCCCCGCTTTACCCTTGCAGCCCGGCCCGAGCGTCGGCCCGCTGTTCCTGCCGGATCCGGTACCGCCCGGCGAGGCGGAGGAGGACGAGGAGGAGGAGGAATGGAGCGGGAGCTACCAGCCGCTGGCTGTGGAGCAGGCACACCTCGCTGCCGGCCACGCATCGCCTTCCGCCGGCTCCTTCTGCGAGGGCGCGGAGCGGAGCGCGGCCTCCCTCGGAGCCCCCGCGGAGCCGGGCTCTCCCTCCCTGCGGCAGCCCAGCTACGAGGAGGTGAGCGCCTCTGCCGGGCTCCCGGCACCTTGCCCGGGGCGGGCATAAACGCTAACGCGGCCTCCGTCTTGTAGCAGCCGAGCTCCAGTGCCGGGTTGCCACACAAACTCGCTCTCAAAGCTGCTGTCAGCGGGAGCTGCGCGATAAGCGGCAGCTTGTTAGCGTAGCTTGAAGAGCAATAAGCTTGCAAAGCTGCTCTGCATCGTGAGCCGGAAGCGGTACCTTGTGTGTCCCGCTGCTTTGGGCAGCAGGTGACTTTCTCATGCTCCTGCCCTTTGAGGTCATTTAGAATTAACCGTGTTTGATTAGTCATATCTGTGCTGGTGGTTCCACAGGGTCAGTGTGGTTAAGTGGCTTCAAGAGGGGAAAACAAGGTGTGAAATTAAGCTTGAGTGTCATAGTGCAACACCCCGCAGCACTAGAGTTGGAGCTGGGTATTGTGGTACTGGCTTTGGAGTGTTGGTAGTGCTGTGAAACTGCACCCTCTTGTCTAATGAGGTTTTTCCTTTTATAGCTGAAGGAAGAGAATGCCACTTTGAGAAGCAAGATCAACAAGCTTCAGATTTTCTCTGAAACTCAAGCAGACAAGTGCGTAAGCCACAGTGCGTGGGAAAGTAACCACACAGACAAGGAGTTGTCTTAAAAGAGGTGCTCAGTGGAGACAGTCACGGTCTTTACAGAGGAAAAACGTAGCTGAAATCTGTGTTGTTTGTTTAAAAAGCTTTTTAACCTGATCTTCATCCTGAAAAAGGCTTAGAAAGTGAGTAGCAAACTGAGTGCTGAGGAGGCTGCCCTCATGACAAGAGGCATTTGATAAAGCTTCAAAATGACAAAATGATCTTAATCTCTCCCATTTGAAACAAGAAACATGTTTTTCATTTTTGCTGGTGACCAATTTGATACTGGGAGCCTTGATTTTCCTGAGGTTAAACAACCTGATGACCAATGTAGGGTGGTGCTGAAGGGTTCCTTAAATCCCCACCCAAATCCTCTGCTGCTCCTTGCAGTGAGGCAGCTGGTGCTTCCCTGCTGATGGGGTAACTGTCAGAATTACACTCTCCCAGGCTGATCATTTTCTGTAAGGCCTTTCCTCTGGATGGGTCTCACTAATGTTAATGTTTGTGGAACAAAGAAATCCCCTGAGCCACCCCTAGAAGTGTAGCTCTATAGGAAGTCTTCATTGCTCTTACAACAGGAAAGAATGAGCTTCTTGTTCCTTCTCTTCTCTTCTGAAAAGCATTTTCTTCTGAAAGTATTTAATGCTGCAGGTGCTCACTGAATGTTGTCTCTTTTAAGGGTCAGGAAGCTTGAAAAAAAGCTTGAGGAAAACAAAATCAAAGAGGAAAAAGAAGCACAGGATTTGGAAGCGATGGTGCAGCATGTGGAACAGAACCTCCAGCTGATGACTGTGAGTGGCGGTCCGTGCAGAGGCAGCTTGCAGTCATAGTTGTGCAGTTCTGTCCTTTTTGCTTCCCTGGGAGTGTGAGGGAAGAGGGAATGATCCCGTTCCCCATGTGAGCACTGAACAGCTGTGATGTGGGCTCAGGCTTTTCCCCCATAACAACACCGTGTCCCAGTCTAGAACTTTTGTTACCTAAAATAAGGGAGGTTTTTGCATTAAACCCATTTCTGGATTCATTGACAACTTCAGCATCTCTTTTGCAGCCTTCCAAAAGCACCTCCCATGTGAGCTACGAGCTGCTTCCCTGCTGCTTATTTTCACCAAGTACTGTTTCCCCAAATGTAGTAGTAATTTCACATCCAGAAGTGATAGGTGGCACTGGAAGATAGCAGAAGGGAAAACTGGGAGGGAGGAGAGGAGGCAGCTGCTCAGATGTGTCTGGGGCACTTTCCCTTCTAATGCATTTGGAACACGGGGTGGTGCATCCCAAACAGAGTTCCATGCTGGAATGTGGCATTCCCATGTGTCTGTTGCATCCTAACCATGTTGTTGTGGGATAAATGATCTCTGTTCTATTTCAGAAGCGGGCTGTTAAAGCGGAGAACAGTGCTACAAAACTGAAACAGGAGAACGCGTTACTGCAGGTGGGAAGCGGTGCTCTCAAAGCCAGAGGGATGTGGCAGAGAGCTTGGCAGAGCCTGTATGGCGTTAGATGAGGTGGCAACACCAGTAGCAGCTTCTGTCCCTGCTTCCACCACTGCTCCTAGTTGGGTCTGTGGAGGAAGCAAGCTTGAGGGCATGCTGCTGTGGATGTGCTGTGTGTGATTCCAGTTCAGTTTTCCTGTCGAAGGCTGCTCTCCAGAGCTGGGAGGAGCCTCTCCAGGTGGTCTGGTTACGGGATCTGTTTGTTACTGGTTATACCTAATAAACAGTGAAGGTGTTCTTTAGCTGCTTTAGTTGGGGATTCTTCCCTGTGGGAGCTCTGCGGTTTTGAGGTGAAGTCTCTCTGCTCCCTCCCCAGGTTCAGCTCAAGAATTACAAGTCGGAGAACGAAGCCTTGAGGTTGGGCCAGGCAGCGAGTCTGGCCAGGGTGAGGCAGAACGCGGATGCTGCCCTGCAGAACCTTCTCACTGTCATAACCAACTCCCGGGCTTCCATCAGGTGAGTTGTTTTATGATGACTTCCTAACACCGTCCAGAAGTCACAGCTAAATGTCCCCAGGGGCTTTCCTTTCTGGATTGAAACTTGGGTTCTTACTTTTTGTATGTTATCAACTGCTCCATGTTCTTACTCGCCCACAATGTGTTTTCCTCCAAGTTTAGGTAATAAAAATGACTGGAACATGCAAGTCTTATTTTTTTTTACATGATGACAAACCATTATAGAGGCTTTGTTGGTCTCCTACACTTCTCCAAGGCTCCTGTACCTCAAAGACCGCAATCTTCAGTCCAGATAAACTGCTTCTGGAAAAATCACAGTACCCGAGTAAAAACAACTGACCTGGTGCCTGCTTCACCCTCTCCCTCTTAACACTGTGTCCCTCCTTGCAGGCAGCTGGTCTCTGGAGCAGAGTCACTGCAGCTTGTCGCCGATCTCCTCACATCCATAGACAGGATTTCGGAAGTGTCCCAAGATGGACAGTGACTGAACAGAAACCACTCCCAAAAACTCTGGTTTTGATACTTGGCCTCATTGTGATACACAAAGCTGTTGGTGCTGCTGCCACTGGACTCCTAAAGCCCGAATGGACAAGAGTACGTGCCTCTGGGCCGGGGCTGCGGGTCCTGCTTCCCTACTTCCCTCTGGGATCCCACAGAGCACCCGGGTTTGGCTGGGACTCCCGCTGCCGGTCTGTTTCCTACCGGACTGTTCCATTGCCACGGAGGGAGAAGGGGTCGGGAGGGGCTCGTGAGCGCGGGGAGGGCTCGGTCTCCGGGTGCGGGCTGTGACACTCCTCCCGGCCGCTGTGTGACGGGGGTTGCGGAGCCATTAAAGGCGGCGGTGGCGGTGGCGGCGCAGCCGGTGTCCGGTCACTGCGGGCCCGGGGCGGGGAGCCGGAACCCGGGGGTGCCCTCTCGCCGTCCACGTGCCACCATCCCCACTCCTCCGCGGCGTCAGCGGGGCTCTCCATTGGCTGCGCGGCGTCACGTGCAGTGGCTGGGAGGGGCTGTGCGGGCCAGGCCCGAGGCCGCGGAGCCGCCATGTCCCGCGGGCCGGGCGCGGCCGGGGCCCTGGACCTGAACGCAGAGCGGGAGAAGATCCGGCGGGAGATCGAGCAGCTGGAGCGGAGCCTGGAGCCCGGCGGGGCCGCCGGCGGCGCGGACCTGTCCGACTGCAGCTCCGGCACGGGTACGGCGCGGCGTGGGCTCGGCCCTCTCCTGCCTCCCCCGGTGCTCCGGTGACCGCGCCGTGCCGGCCGGGTGTGGGCAGACTCGAGGCGTCTCCTCAAGTGCTGCCCTTAGCGGGAGGGGCCTCTTGCACCGGGGAAGCCCCGGTCAGGCTGGCGGGCAGCGCTGAGGACCCGTCCGGCCGCCGGTGGAGGTTTCCAGTCAGGGCGGGTGGTAAGGAGCTGACTCATGAAACGCAGCCCACCAAATACTGTCCGTAGTTAAACCGCAGACGTTTCCGTGCTGCCGGCATGGCAGCGCAGGCTCTGCTGTGCGAGCAGCTCCGTTTCACACCCTGCCTGTGCCTCCCCGAGTTAATTTTTCAAAGCAAAGAGGAGGTGGTGATAGAGTTGGGGGTTTGGTACCTCTGGTTGTCGGAGTCACTTCATCCACCCGTGTTTGAATTGATCCCATCATGCAAGTCTGAATACTGTATGTCAGGAGCCTGTAGCCACACTGAATACAAACCCAGATGTTCCTGAAGAGGGTGGAGGGGCTATCAGGTGCTTTATGGGTTCTGTTGGGTTGGAATGTTCACTTGGCTGCAAACTCCAGAGCCTGCAATGTGCTGTGATGGGTAGCACCAAAATGCAGCTTGATCGTAGCGATCAGGAGCTGCTTTTCTCCTACACGAGAACAAAAAGTACATGGAATATAACTAAATATAATTTTTGGTTCTATATTGACAATATTGGGAGTAGCCAGAGACTCTAGTGGTCTTGACTGAGATACAATGTGTTATTGTATGTATGTATGTATTGAAAAGGTTTGGGTTTGAAGCTTTCCTCTTGTACGCCCACTGCAGTCAGCATTTCTGTGTTTTTGTTGTCTAACAGATGATGGTGAAGATGATGACTCAGGTTCCCATCCTGAAATGGTAACTGCTTTCTCTTTACACATACCTCTCCATCTGTCTACTGAAGGGAGCTCTGTGCTGGGGAAATCTGGGCAGCTGGCTTGACCAGAGCTCAGGAAGGATTAATAATAGACATGAAGGTTTAGTTATTCCTGCCCAGGACTTTGTAATTCACATGTAAGAGAGATTTGCTCATGTGTAAACAAATGAGGGGCCTCACTGCTCTGGTTCTTGCTGATCTCTGTCACACAGTGGCTCCTAGGGAGGTCACAGAAAGAAATCATCAGCTTGTGGTCAAGCAATCTTTTACTGCTTTGTACCTGAGGTATGCTGGGCTTGTACAATAAATCAAGCAAAGGATGAGTTGCTTCAGTAGAAGCACAAACAAACGGGAAATGTGAAGGGTTTAGCAGGTTTTAGCAGCTGGGAGAGCTCCAGTGTAAGGTACTCCTGGTTTGCAGGAGCTTTGGAGTCAGACTGGATCAGATAGCAGCTGAACTATTGAACAGGGTGAAGGGGAGCTGGGCTGGGCTGGAACCCGCTCCTGGGAGAGTTCAGTTCAAACTGCCAGGGGGAGTCAAGCATTTGTGTGCCTTCAGTTCTTTTTAGATCAGTTTTGTAAGGTAATAGAAGCATGGAGTGATTCAAAGAGCTCACCAATAAAGCTGAAGTTGACAAGCAGGTATTCTTTATTGCAGTGCTGGGAGACACGGGGGATCTCTCTTCCTAATGTGTCTCATTCAAGCATCACACAGACTATGATTATGTTATTGCTTAACATACGTATTCATTACATTTCCAGTAAATGTCATACATATTCATTAGGTTTCTGAGAATTGCTTTATATAGATCCAAGGCCATTTATGCATGCACACAAACAATAACATGGCAGTGGTCTTTGGGACCCCTCGTGGTCTTTTCTTCATGATCTTGGTCTTCATCACTTCGTCCTGTGGCTTAACTTTTAGGTTTGGAAGGTCCTATTGTCCTGTCAGCAACCACTCATCTGATTCTGGCTTGTTACTGTAAAACCCAACACACTTTCTCATTGCTGTTTGTTACAAAAGAGCTGTGACCCTTAGTTCTATGTGCAAAACTCAACTAAATTTCATTATTTACAAAGGATTGTTCTTATTTCATGAGTTACAAAAATAATAATGTTACATACCTGCTTTCCAAGCAAGCATTTTTTCTTCCTTTCCCTCCCTTAAATGCCTCAATTGCTTCAAGGAAATGGAAGGAGAAGATGACAGTAGTGATGATGATGATGATGATAATGATGATATTGAAAGCAGTTTGCCACAGGATCCAGAAACCTGTCTGCAGATGAACCATGTGTACCAGGAAGTCATTCAGGAAAAGATTGAGGAAGTTGAGCTTCTCCTTGCACAAAACAAAGAGCAGCAGGTGAGTGGAACAGGAGTAAGATGTTCATTCCTGTGCTCTTCCAGGTTGCTGTTTGCCATCTTACCTTGACATCGAGCCCAGTAAAACTTTACAGGGCATCCCTAGACCACTGCCTGTACCAGTGGAATTGGCTGCAGCAGTTGCAGTCTCTTGTGCTCAGGTGGCTTGGCCAAGAACCAGGCTCTTGTTCTTCATGGCACTTCAGACCAGTGTTGCTGGCCTTCAAGTGGCTTTTCTGACTGATGTTTCCATGCTCTCTTATCACCAAAAATGCCTCACTTGGGTATTTTATATTTTAACTTCGTGTAGCAAGTTAGTGTTAATCAGCTGCAGTGCACTGCACAACCTTAGGAAGCTCCAGATCCCATATTTAACACATACACTGATTTACAGTCTGGTGTAAATTGAGTGTGAACCCTGCTTGGGATGTTTGTGATGCCTCAGCCACTGCTCTCTCAAATTAGGAATTTGAAGGAGACACTGATACTGTTTAATTCTTGTATTGCAGAAGGAGATCATGTGTGAGCTTGGAGGTCCAAAGATAGCAAAGGCAGGAGATGGCAGAAATCTACCAGCAAATATATTTTTGGGTCATTTTATGAAGCCATACTTTAAGGACAAAACAACAGGAATTGTAAGTAAACATCACTAGATTACATACTGATACGACTTTCAATGGTAGATATAAATTGGAACTGTTAAAACTGTGTTACCTTTTAGTTGTGTAAACTGAATGTCACTCCTGGCTTTGAAACGTTGTTTTTTCCTCATTTGTCCTTTACTCTCTGTTGGAAATACTTACTCAGCCCACCTCTGTGATATCTGAAAGCAGATTCTGAGAAGAGGCATTCCAGCCATGGGCACTTGACTGTTCTTGTTTTCAGCTTAACTGTGATTGATTGTCTTCATCTCCACAGTCCAATTCCATGCTGCTGCTTAAAGTACTGTTGAAATCTCATTGTCTTTGAAACTGAGCTTTCTGTGGCAAATGTCACTACTTTTTTCCATGTGTTTTTAAAGTGTTGTTAGCAAAAGGGGATCTTGACTTCTAATTGTAGCTGAGATCTCAACTGTCACCATTCTTCTATTAACCCAACAGTCAAGCATTGCCTGGTAATTCATCTGTTAAATCCTACTCAAGTTGGTAGCACATCTGAAGTAGGTATAAACGTGTGCAATACATGTTCCCATGTTCAAAACGCTTCTTCAGCTGTTAACTAACACAAGCAGGCCTGGCTCTGAGCTGTGAGTGTGCTATATAGGCACAGACAAACTTCTTTCATGTATCTATTTGGTTTCTTAGGTCTTCTGGTGTATCTGAGCTAATGTTAGTAAAGGTAACTTTGCAGTTTGAATGTGACAGTTTGCACAGGTTTGAGTTACCAGTCTCTTTTATAGCAATTCATGCGAAGTTCTAAGAAGAAAGAGTAATTTTAATGTGTATCTGACTCTTCCAGTATATGTAACCCTTGTGATCTTCATTAGGGCCCTCCTGCCAATGAAGATGCCAAGGAAAAGGCAGCTCAGGGCATAAAATCCTTTGAACAACTGATTTCGGCAAAATGTAAGTAACTCCATGTGCTGTGTTCCGTAAGAGCTATAACAAATGTATATATTCATATTGTTAGTCCCCCACATTTGCAGTTAAATGTTCTGATGTTTCATACTTGACTCACAAAAAAGGCAGTTAAAAGTAAATGGGATGTTCCAAAAATTGTTCCAGGGAATGATTAACAACTCCCTTGCTTCATTTGCATTTGTTCTGATGCAGTAACCCCGTGAGCTCTCCAAAGCCAGATGAGATCATGCAAGGGCACTGCTCAGATTAGAGCAGTGCCAGGGACACTTGCAGCCCTAAATGGTTCCAAACACCTCGGTGATGATTTTTATTGAACTCTGTGGAACTGAAGCTGAGCCAGAGGCTGTGCCTTGCCTGTGTCAGGCGTGGTATTGGTGATTTAGATAGGGAGCTTTAATTGGAGACCTGGGGGATGCTTCAGCTGGGGCATTGAAAGCAGTGGAGCTCTCTTTTTCTTGGTGGTTGGCTTTGCACTGATGTCTGAATGTTCAATTATGTTCTCTGGTTTAGGGAAGAGCAGGGAGAAGACATTACTGCAGAAATCAGTAGTCAGTGACCGCTTGCAGCGCCTGCTCCAGCCCAAGTTACTGAAGTAAGTACTGTGCAAAGATCTTCTTTCACCTGATGAGAACATTATATATGAAGGAAAGACAGGGTGTATGTGGGGACTGCACCTTCCCTCAGCAAGTCCTGTGAGCACCAGTGATACACAGCGAGTTGTAATGGTGCACCCAGCTGGAGATCTCTGTGCTGGTACAGTCTTTGTTGCTGTTGCAGCAACCATTGGTTCTCTCTGTAAATACCAAAATGTTTAATCAGAGACCTGTTCTGGGTCAATGATTTGCATTGAAGGGGCAAAAATAGAGTGATGAGTGTGCTGTGTGGGAAAAACTAGAGCAACAGCAGTTTGTGCAGTGTGGAAATGAACTTGAATGATACTGGTGGAGAAAGAAGCATTGCCATGTGTTTTCTGATGCCATTGTTTTATTCCCATCCAGTCATATTAAGTAACGATCAAAATGTCTTTGAACAGGATGAGTTATTGGAATCAGAAACTGGAGAAAGTCAAGACTGAAATAGAGAAACAGATCTTGGAGAAGCAAATCAAAGAAGTGGAGCGAGAAATAGAGGCAATTAAGTGAGAAATCTTTTTATGTTCTTGGTGAAAATGAAAGTGTGCTCTTGGGAGTTTTCCCGTTGACATTCCCACCTTCCTTGAGCCCTTCTAGAGGTGACATTTGCAGAAATCTTCTGTTGCCTTGGCTTGCAAACAATGAAGTGCTCTTCAGGCTCTGCAGAGCTCTCATCCCCACAGTTCTTTACCTTCTTTTAAGACTCATGTTCTCTCTTTGTCTTTGTACCTTCTGCTTTAGCCAGCTCCCAGAGAGTGACTTATTAGGAAACAGATTCGATGAGCATGACTGGGAGAAAATTTCAAACATCCACGTAAGTTGAGAGACTGAGTGTTGTCACTACTGATACCCGTGTCCCTTCTCCTGGCAGTTACCTGACCTGGTCTCGTTTGCTTGCTCCGTGATCTCAACTTGTCAAATTTGATGCTTTAGTTCTGCAAAACTTAACAATAAACTCTAACTGGAATGCAAAACAGATTCCTTGTGTTGGTGTTCCTGTCTGCCGCGGTGTTTCAGTCCCAGCTGTGAAACAAACCAGATTCTTCTCTTTTCTTTTAGTTTGATGGACAACGTGGTCCAGAAGAACTGAGGAAGTTTTGGCAAAACTGGGAGCATCCAAGCATCAACAAAAAGGAATGGACTGAGGAGGAAATCGAGAGGCTAAAGAAGATAGCTGCTCAACATGGCTATCTGGACTGGCAGGCTATAGCCCAGGAGTTGGGGGTAAGGTTCTGAGCTCAAACAGAAGGTGACAAGTCAGTTAATTCTGACTGGACTGTGCCTCATTAATTGTGTTAATAAATTGTTAATTCTTTCCTTAGAAATGTCCAAGAACAGTACTATAAAAGTCTGATACTTTAGCCTTTACCTTTTGCTTTTTGTCCTCGTAAATAACCAGTTACCTGCATATTTCCCTTCTATTCAGACGAACAGGACACCTTTCCAGTGCTTGCAGAAGTATCAAGTCTATAATAAAGATCTGAAAAGAAAAGAGTGGACCAAACGTGAAGATCAGATGCTTTTAGAGCTTGTTCAAGAGATGAGAGTAGGAAGTCACATCCCATATAAGAAAAGTAAGTGATCTACAAGTGAAAATGCTTTCCATTCATGTCTTGATGTTTCTGCACACTGGAGCACCCAGCCTGCTCTGATTCAAGGAATTAATTCCTCTGAATGTTTCCATTTCCAGGATAGTCACAGTTCTGTGTTTTCACCTTAACATTCTGGGCAGAGCAGGGCACAGCAGTGCTGTGACTCACCTGGAACTACAGATGTGCACACTTCTAAACCTCCCCACTGGGGAGGTGAATGAAGTTTTCCCTCTCCCTGCTTGGTGGGAGCAGTGGTATGTGCTTTTCCTGTGCCAGCCTGGAAGTTCCATTATACCAGCAAATTATTATCTCTTGGAACCTTTATCCATCTTTGAAATATGGTTGAAACTGGCAGAATTACGCACTCTGATGGTTGTGTCTGCTTTGATTTTATATCTGATAGCAAATCATCAGAGTTCTTCCCTAGAAAGAGGTGCCCAGCTGTTTGGCAGTTTTCAGTGCTGTGCTGTGCCCAGAAGCTATTGTCGGGGGTCAGTACTGCTGCTTCTCTTCCTCAGAGGTGTGAGAGGCTGTCTGACAAATGAGGAATAGAGTTGAGAATAGGAACCAAGTCTCTGGGGTCCTAAATCCAAGCCTGTGAGTCTAACAGCTAGTGTCTGGAACCTGTCAGATACGTATTGGAGCCAGAACTTCCTAGTTCTGTGTTGTTGCAAGATGGATTGTTGGGTTGTCATGTATGTAGTGTGGGTGATGCCATTACAAATAGTAACACTTTGTGTATGCCATGCTCTTTTGATTCTTGTTGTGTAACACTGCTTGAGTATTTAAGCTGAGACTAAAGTGCTGCTGTATGACAGTCCAGTGTTTGGAAGTATCACAGTTGTAAATGAGAATGGTTTGGGTCAGACTTTAAAATACACCTTTGCATTTCTAGTTGCTTATTACATGGAAGGAAGAGATTCTGCTCAGCTGATTTACCGCTGGACAAAGAGCGTGGACCCCAGTTTGAAAAAGGGACCCTGGACAGCAGAGGAAGATGCTGTAAGCTCTGTTCTGTGAGGCCTAGAATTGCAGTGCAATTGGGAGGGTTAGACTGCCGAGGTGTTACATGGCTATCTACACCTGAGCTTTACGAGATCACAAAGGAACGTAAAACAGACCAAGGTGCACAGTTCACAAGTTCCTAAACATGTCTGTTCAGAGATCTGTAACACAGTAGAAACAAACACAACTGCTTCTGTCTCAGGCCTATTAGAGTTATTGCTGATAAGAATTTCAACTCTTGCTGTGTGTGTTTGACACAGATGCTGTTGGCTGCAGTTAAGAAGTATGGAGAGCGTGACTGGTACAAAATTCGGACAGAAGTGCCAGGGAGGAGTGATGCTCAGTGCAGAGACCGGTAAGTTCCATGTGGTAACTGAGCTTTCAAGTTTATTGTTGCCTGTGGTGTGCAGCTCCCTCAGTGGAGTTGCCTGTGGGTTAGCAGAAGCTGGAAAGGATGTTGCTCAAAATAAGCAAAGGGGTCATTAAACGTGCATGAGTGCATGTGGGGAGGGAAGGTTGTCATCTGTATCGTGTGTGGGTTTGTGACAGTGGTCTACTCAGTGACTGTACCAGAACACAAACAATGAGCTGCTGAGCAATTATCAGCCTTGGACCCAGCTTCAGGAGCCTCAGAGTACAGTATGGCCTAATTCCAGTGACCCGATTCACAGCTGCCTGTTGTGTTTCTTAATCATGTGGCCTGATATTTTTGGGAACAAAAGAGATTGTAGCTGTGCTATATTAAGGGAGTACGGATGGACCCCTTAACAAAAGGAAAGATCTGGCTAGGAATGCTGGTTTTGTTCAGCTTTGGAGTATGCAGTGATGATCAGAACTGTATAAGCAGGACTGAATGTTACTTACTTCAGTGTTTTCATTTTGAAGGTACTTAAAAGCATTGCACTGTGATGTAAAGAAGGGCAAGTGGAGTTTGAAGGAAGAGGAGCAGCTAATTGAGCTGGTTCAAAAGCATGGACTGGGTAGGTGTTTCTGTGGCTTAATTTTCCGAAGTTGAGAGAAGTGAGTATTACTAAGGAATTTAAGTTTTCTTATTTTAAGCTCTGCAGTTGATAGTGGCAGGCTGTACTTCATACTGATTGCAACCTCCCTTATATTGTGTGCTCTGTTCCTGGAAGTTCAGTTGTTGAGGGATTGTGTAGTACAGATGTATAGGTGTGTTAGCCAGGTGTCAGAGCTGTGAGTAGGGTGAGTTCCCCTCTAAACAGCCTGTGAAAGAGTTGTCTTATTTTCCCTAAGACAACTTTAATTACTAAATAGAAGCTTTTCAACATTCAGTTTAAGCTTTCTTGTAAACACCTTCTTACTGCTGCAAGGGAGGGTGTAGTTCTGCTGGGGTTTCCATCATTGCTTCATTTTCTACTGGTTTCTAACTTGAGCCGAATGTATAGTAGTGCAAAGTCTGAAGAACACAACTGGATATTAAGTTTTTGAGATCTATTCACATAGGAGCTCCATCTCTTATACAAGGAAACATATAATACATGTATAAAGTTCTGCATTGAAAATGCCTGTTGTTTAGTTTGCTGCACTAACAGGTGTGCTCTGCTCTGCATCCTTTTTAGGTCACTGGAGTAAAATAGCTTCCGAGTTGCCACATCGTACTGGCTCCCAGTGCCTGAGCAAGTGGAAGCTCATGATTGGGTCTAAGGTATTGTGCGAATTCCTGCTGTGACACAGCCCCATCTCTTTAATTAAGCTTCTCTAAACTTGCACTGGATTTAGTTAATCTTAGCAGAAGTAAAGCAGAGCTTTCCATTTGGAAGCTACTGATAGGATACTGCCCTGTGAAACTTCTTAACTTGCTCTTAACTTTACCCAGTGAAGGGTGGACACTGGCTAAAACTTGTCTGTGCTTTTTCTCACTGAGAAGAAAAGATCCAGACCAACAAAGCGCCGGCACATGGAAGAGAGTTCCAGCTCTTCCGAGACCAGCAGTGAAGATGTAGAACTGGACTTGTCAGACAGTTCGGAGGAGGAGACGACAACAGCCAAGGAGGAGTGTGCATTGCCCAACATTGATTTGTGGATACCAACACAGACAAATACACAGGAATCAAACAAAGAAAGATATCAAACTCCACCCCTTTTCTTTCCTGCGAGTGCAAAGCCCAGTGGCAGTGAAGTTCCAAGTACAACGAGTGATGGAGACAAGGACAGAGTTGCCAGTCAGTCATCAGAGTTGAGCACCCTCCTGAGGGGCATTGCACGTCCACATTCCACAGACATCGTTGTGAGGAATCAAGCAGAAATAATAAGCAAGGTGAATCCTGGGATTCTCAGCCCGTTCTCGGTGGGATTAGAGTTTAGATCAGAAGTGACCGGGAAGTGCAGTTGCTGCAGTGAAGGGCAGACCCTGGCAAATCTTTTTCGTGCCGCTTGGCTGCTTTCTCGCTGTGCCATCGGGGGGTGCTCTTGGAAACTGAGCTGTGAATGAAACAAAAATACTAGTACTGCCTCCTGTGCATTACGTAGGAAATTGCTGTGCTCTTTCTGCATGTGGGGTCACAGAAACAGAACTTCATTCAGGGCTTCATAAGGCAGAATGGTTCAGTGACTCGTGTATGGCCACCCTGGTGACTAGGCTGTATTGGCTTAGGGTTTAGAAGAATTAACTTACACATCTCTGATTCTGAGCTGGTTTTCAGCCTAGGTCAGGTACTGAAACACTGCAGACTCTCCTGGAACATATTTGCAGAAAGATGCTCTTTAGCAAGATATTAAATGTCTAAATTGCTATTTAACATCATGTAAGCAATGTTCTGACTTACATGCCCTAGACTGTGGAGCCAGTTGCACTGATGACAAGTTTAGTTACAGAAGCGGCTGTTCTGGGATTATGGTAAGGCAGGGTTGTAAGTACTTGCCCAGTGTAATCAGTCTTCGATTACAGTGGTATTTTACTAGCAGAAGTTTAGGGAAGAGTCAGTGGCTTTTCCAGACTTCTTCCTGTTCTTTCCTTTGTCCTGTTAAGCTAAAAAATGCAATGAGAATCATCCAATAAATCCTGACCCTCACTGTGGGTTTTGTAGATCCTTCACACAAAGGTTTTTATGACACAGACATTTGGTATTTTCAAGATGCACAAGAACTAAAAGATAAAGTAAAAGTCTGCTCTTCGGGGCTGATTTCATTGCATAAGGTACTTTAACCAGCAGGACTGTTGACAACTTTTGTACCTCAGTGTATGGTCAGTGCAAGGAGTTTTCTGAGATAACCTCCCTTTTTACCTTGTATGTTTTCACATTAAGGCCTCCAGGTGTGGGAAGCAAGTGCTGCGGGTTACCCTGGAGAACGTGCGAAGAATACTGAGGAATAACACGTGCTTCCAGAGGAAACTTGTGAGTGCCTCTTCTGTCCTGTCTGCTCCAGTGACCTGAGCACTGCTGGGTTGTACTTAGTGTGATAGAATCACACATCTTGCACTGTTGTAGTTCCAAGAGGAAAAGCTCATTATTTTCTCCAGAACTGCCCTGGGAACGGTTTGTCCTGGGGCTGATTGTGGTAGAGCTTTCCTAACTGGAACTCTTAACTGTGTATTTCTTCATGCACAGCAATCAAAGATACTAAAACCTTCTGCTGCCATTCTAACAAAAGCATCTGCAGTTAGTACTGATGGCCAGAAGCTTCCGGGCCTGCAGGACATCACGGAGAAAATGTGTCGTCAGGAGAGAGAGCGCTTGAGAAGATTGAACCTGGACAGGAAGCTGCTGATGGCAGTGACACCCTGGGTGGGTGACGTGCTGCTGCCCTGCACCCTGCAGACTGGGAGGATGGCTTTTCATCAGACAAAAGGTAGTGAGGCCCAGAAGGGATAGTGCTCTGTTGCTTCCTGGTGTCCTGCAAAGGAATGCCCAGCTGATTGTGAAGTTTGGCTTCTTTTCTAGCTGACTATATTCGAGAGAAGATTAAATCGATCAATCTCACGAGCACGCCCCTGTTCGCGCTTTTCATTCAGGTAAGGTTTACTGCCTTAAGAGCATTTTCTGCTTTCAAACAGTAGCATCTTCTGTGTTTGTTTAAATAATGGTTGATCTTGGTTTCTTAATTGAATTACTCGATTAATCTGACCTCATGCTTGCATATGATGTTGCTGAAATAAGTCTGCGTCCAAAATCTGATACTGTCAAGGCTTTTTCTGTAAGTGTAAAGATGTCCCCAGAGCCTTGCACATAAAGCCTCCCCCATCCATCATGTTTTGTCTTGGGCCCTGTCAGAACATTCTGGTTCTCAGGCAAATTTTAATGAACTTCTCATCTTGCAGCTCTTTCAGATTGATACCAACGGCTGTATGAAGATTATTCGTGAGAAGAGGCCAAGGCAGTCAGCACTGCTCAGGGCTGATGCAGGTCCTCAGCAGGTATTGTGCATGGTTTCTAAGCTTTTCCCTCTCAAATCTTGACTAAAGCAGAGCTTCTTTGAATTGTGGGGCCAGCAGAGCTGTTTATGCATGTGTGTTACCAGTTTGTGTTGGTTCAGAAGCATAATAAAGTGCTGGTTCTGTGGCTGCATGTATAGGATGTTGGCAGATGTGAGTTTGATTCGTGTCTGTGCTGTTTTAATGATCCTTCGATACCTCAGAAGTATAATTTAATGTAATTTTTTTTGCAGGCTTCCCAAAATACGGACACTTCCTCAGGTATCTGCCAGAACATTTATTTTTATGGTGTGCAGGAACTTTCCCTTAATCCATTACCCTTGCATTAATGACCAGTTAAACTGAAGGAGACTTTCTGGAACAAAACCACATTGCCATGCTCATTTTTCCTAGCTCTTGGATCTTTCAGTTATTGGCTAAATACATTCCCCTTTGGTAAGGACTGGAAAACATGCAGAAGGGCTGGGGGACCAATGTCAATGGGCCACCAAGTCTGTGAGCTCTCACTGTTAGGCTTTTCCCCAGCACTGTACTGGAGTCAAGGTGCTGGCACTGACCACAACCCCAGTTTGCTGTTGTCACCCCAGCTGGGGTGAAGTGCCCCTGTAGTGCTGAGCAGTACAGTTTCTTGGGTGCAGTGTTAAGGTGCCATCCTGTCCCATCTGTGAAGTTACATCATTACTGAACTAGTGGTGAGCTTGCTGCTGCATCACATTTAATCTGAAGGATGGCAGGATGGGGCTTGATTACAACAAAGACTATAGTGTTGTAGGATCTTTCACAACCAGGAATTCTGCTGTTTCCTGTTCAGGGTACTTGATGCTCAGTAGCTAAGGAATGGCTTTTGAAAATGCTGTTCAGTCTTTTTCATTGTATTGCTTTATTTCCCCTCCTCTGCAGGCAGCTCATCACAACCTTGTGTTCAGAGGAACTCCCGAAGGGGCATCCCAAGGAATGCTGTGAGGAGACCTTTTACCTTAAAAGCAAGGGAGACTTCTGCTGCTGTCTTTGAGAGCAGCACCCCAGCCACACAGGGAGCTCTTCCAGCCCAAGTACAAAGGCGTAAGCCTAAAACTGTCTCGGAATTGCTGAGGGAGAAGCGGCTCCGAGAGTCCCGGGCCAAGAAGGCTGTGCAGAGGACAGTGTTTGTTGCCCCACAGATGCTGGTTTCAGCGCCTCTGATAATCCAGCACCCACCACAGCAAATCATTCCTTCTGCG
Source organism: Agapornis roseicollis (assembly GCA_002631895.1). Taxonomy (NCBI): domain Eukaryota; kingdom Metazoa; phylum Chordata; class Aves; order Psittaciformes; family Psittacidae; genus Agapornis; species Agapornis roseicollis. The sequence continues at coordinate 171,161 of NDXB01007687.1, read as the reverse complement.
CAAGCAGGGAGCAAACCTGCAGCAGTTGGTTGTACCAACAACCATGTACAGTGTGCCCCAGCTGCACTGCCAGCGTTTACTTCTGTTACAGGTTCAACTTGTACCACTGTTGTACCTGAAAACCATTCGTCATCAGTGCCAGGAACTGGAGAAAGCCCTGGCTCCTCACAAGGAACAAAACTACAGTCCAATAAGGAACAAAAAGAACAAGCTTTGGAAGGTAGACTTGAAGCAGGGATTTTTCCAGGTGTGAATCCAGCTGTAGCAGAGAAGGCCCCAGATCGGGGAGTCTGCAATGGTCAGGTCCTAGCTGGTAGCTCAGCTTCAGTAGTGTTACAAAACCAAGCTTTTGTGCCACATCAGATCACAGTGCTGCCTGTTGGCATTGAGTCTGGCACCAACAAATTGCCTCTTTCCACATCAGTTACCTGTGAGCTGAATAGTACTGTGCCACAACAGAGACCTGTCGGTCTCTTGTCGACTCTTGTAACCCCACAGACTGGTTCTCATTTGATTCCCAACAGCATACTGCCTCTCACGTGGGTCATAACCCCCCAGGCTTTGCTCCCCACTGCTGTACAAACTGTGGTGGGGGTTCCCCAAGGACTGCCAGCTGCTGCTGTGAGAAATCCATGTCAGGCAACTGTGACTTCCAGTGGCAATGCCTCTAGCTTAGGAGTGCCTCCTCTACCAGCTGGAGCAGATGCACCTCACCCCAGCAGCACAGAGACAAAAGCACCAAGTGCCCAGGTAGCAGAAGGAGCATCTTTGGGAAAGGCAGGTGATCATTCCACAGTTACCTTGCCTGTGACCTCGGTGAGTCCTGGAAGCACCACAGCCAGTGTTTCTCCTGCAACACCAGCATGTTCAGAGGGCTGCTCCAAGGCTTCGGGCTCCCCTGCAGCTCAGACTGCTCCTCCACCCAATGCACCAGCCCTGCATGCTGTGCTGCTGCCCCAGACACAGCAACCCACAGGCACTCAGGGAGCTGATTCCCAGTGTGTGTCAAGTCTCACTAGCTTGGAAAAGAGCCATGATTCCATTACAGCAAATGGACCATCATCCAATCCAGGCATCATCACAGAAGGCCTTGTGCTCCAGCCAGGAGTTCCAGTTCCTCATAACAACTCCCTAAGCAACTCTGCTGCACAAGTACTGAGAAACAGACCTATTGCCTCCAAGCCCCCAGCTGTGCAGTGTGCTGACGGTGCAGCACAGCCAACCACTTCCAGGGCAGAAAAGACTGTTGTTGACTTGAGCCTGATTTCCCTTGAAGATGGGAGGCTGGTGAAGGAGTGGCTGAGTGGAAAACAGGGTGTCCAGGTACCATCACTGCAGACCAGGCTGCCTTATTTGCCACCTTTTCTGTGCAATTTAAGATCCCTCGCGAATCTGCTTCTGCAGAAAGCAGCTCTGGAAGAGCAAGCAGCATCTCTTCTGCCTCCTGGCTTCAGGGGGGGTGAGGGCACCGGGGTTGATTTGCACGCTGTTGGAGAGCTGGTGCAGGAGAAACTGGGTGATAACCCTGCTTACCTCCTGCTGAAAGCCAGATTCCTAGCAGCCTTCACACTTCCAGCTGTACTAGCAAATCTGCCTCCTCCAAAAGTGGCAACGACTCTGTCAGCCAGCAGAAAGCAATATGAAGAGAGTGACGAAGAGGAGTGGCAGAGTGAGAAGGAAGTGTCTGAGGAAGAGAGCTGTGGGAATGAATTAAGAGGAGTACAGTTGGATTGGGCAGTTGGTGATGAGCCTGTGGACAGAGATGCAGATTTACTAAATCAGGTAAGAATCAGAGCTTTCCCATAGTAAAAGCCAACAGATATCTTTCTATTCTGGCTCTGACTTTTGGGTCTAGGCCATATTCAATGTGGTTTGAACAGTGAGCAGTTGGTACAATGCTCACAGCAGTTCTTCACTGCCCAGTAGCTCTACTGCCAACCTTAGTCCTGTGCCATCCTTCACCAGGCTCCCTCCCACTCCTGCTACTAATGCAATATCCAGGTTGTCCTGGTGCTGTTCAGGGAAAAATCTGTGGTAGGGGTATAACTTATGAGAGTTGAGTAGTTTGTGTTGACCTGTGTTGTCTGGGACACTCTGGCTCCAGCAGTGATAGCTGAAGCATCACTTGCAGCAGGCGCAACAAGTGGCTGTGCCCAGACAGAAACTACAGCAGGAATTGCTCTAGTTTGGTAGCTGAAGCAAGAAGAAATGCCAGTGTTGGCTGTAAGTTTCACTCTGAAATCTTTGGTGTGTTTTGTGCTTGCTGACACACTGGTAATAGGATGATGTTGTCCACGTGCTTCATTTGGAAGGTATATGGAAGATTTTGGAAATCTTGCTGAGCTCCCTAAATGCAGAGATGGCTGGAGGGGTTCTGTTGTGATGATGCTGGCTCTCGTGGTGTTGATAGTCTCTCTGCTTATGTTGCAGGGCATGGGAGCTGAAGAGAATGCTGCACAGTCTGCCTTGGACTCCTGCGCTGATGCAGCTGATGCCAGTGCTCCACAAATCAGGAGAAGCACCCGCTTCAGGAAGAGGAGGAGGATGTGAGAAGGAAATGTGTTAGTAACTACTCAGTGAATCTTGTATTTTTTGTCTGAGAGGAGAACCTGAAGCACATGTGTCTGTGATACAGTGAGACAATGAATCATGACCCTAGGAAAGGACTGGAAGTAGCTTGACTTTTCTTACTGTAGGACACAGTTCTGTGATCACCCATTAATCGCAGACTAAGGCTGATGCTTTGAGGGGAGGGAAAGCTGATGTCTGCATGATAAAAGTCTGTACAAAAGTCATGAAGTTCAAGCATTTGGCAAACTTTCAGTCCATGCTACTGCCTCCTGGTATTGTACCTGTACATGTGTAACAGACACCACGTGCAGGGTACAGGTGTGTGCTGTGTGAATATCTGTTGAGGCTTTTGGTGAAACAGACTGAATGCACATGAGCAGGGTTTGATTCATGTGGTTATCAGATGAGATTGGGTTTGTTCTCTAAAATCGATTTCAAATACTCCAGAAGGGCAGATTCCCTGTAAAAATGCTGGGACTAATAGGAGTTGTTTATGCTTTGTTGCAGGAGTCACTTGAACGAGGTCTGCCTTCCTACATGGCAGTAGGAGATGCTCTTTGCACTATTCACTTCTAACACTTCCAACAGCCTGACTAGATGGACCTGGGGAAAAGAGGAAAAAGGCTGGACTGGTTTTCCCATTGCCTAAAGCCTGCATCTTTGGACAAGGTGCAAAGACTGAAGGAAGTCTTTCCAGCAGAGACCAGTTATCTTCTCGTTCAAATCAGCACCTGCCATAGATGCTGGGGAGAAGATTGCTGGAGATCTGGGAAAACCAGCAATCATGGTTATTTTTTCCTTGTTGTGTCAACCCCTATTTATGTGACTGTTTATCAGTGTTCAGAATACATTGTTCAGTGGGTGGGTTTCTAGTGCTGTTACAGTGGTTTGCTCCATAGCTGACTGGCTGCATACTGCTGAATAATCAGCAGATTAATTTTGTATCAAAATGAGTCTGGAGTATTTGTTGAAATACAGATGTTTTATTTTTCTCACTTAAAAATTACTGATGTATTCTGTGTGGGGTTTTTTTTCTGGTAAATTGTGCTTTTAGTAATGTGTGTGTGAGTGTGATTGCTAATGAGCAAAATGAAGCTTGCAAGCTGCATGAAAGCCAGGGAGAATGTGGAAAATGAATATGCATGTGGCTGCAACTGCAGGGTTGAATTAGGCTTGGATTCTGTCTTGATTCCTCCACAGCCTGCCCCGTACACACGTTAGCAAATCGTTTCAAACCTTGTTTCTTCATTCACAAGCCAGCAATTTGTATCTTGCAGAGAGGTGTGAGGCTAGCTGAGGCAAAGCTCATCAGATCTAGTGCTGCAGAAAGGGCTGCTTCATTCCACTGCACTGCTGAGCTTCTAGAGCACAGGCAGGTTCAGAGCACTGTGAGTTGCAACTCTGCTACGAGGGCGCTTCAGGCCAGAGGGACAGTGGGTACCAATAGTGCTGTAATTGGGTGTCAGGATACTATGGGGTAAAAGGAATGGTGTTGAAATGGCTTTCCTCTTGCAGTGTGCTCTCTTTTCCATAAGCCAGTATAGATAACATTTCTTGCAAGAAATTCAGATGTGCAGGAGCTCTGCCATGCAGCTCTGTCTGCTGTTCACCATAGGGCTGTTACCATGAGGCACTGGTACTAAATGTGATCTGTGCTCTTAAATGGTTGTTCTCTTTCGCAAGTGCTGCTCAAGAGGTGTCCTTGTAATCCTACTGCTTGTGGAGAAGCTTTGTATAACTAAGAAGCAGCTGGTTTTTGTTCTTTTTCAGGATTAAACTGATCTGTTGCAGGAGAACAAATACTCTAGAGGCTGGATTGGTCACTTAACAGACAGTTTGATTACCTTCAGCAAGGGCAGAGCTAATAGAGCTGCTGTATCTTTTTTTAGTGTGAAGCTAATTTAATGCCTAACAAGAAGCACAGGCATAAAGAGTCTCTGAGCATCTCTGCCCCACTCCTAATGATAACATGGAGAAACTCTCCAGAAACTTAGAAAGCAGAACAAAGAGTAGAGTGGGAAGCTAATGGGAAAATGTGTCATGCTGCCATGGTATCAGAGTGTATGTTCTCAAGACTTCTTTAAAACAGACTGTTAGTGAGTTCTTGTTGCAGCTACGGTTCTGGGACTGTGGGAAGGCGGGGAGGCAGTCAAAGGTATGATGTTGATGCTTTAACATCATCACAATGCTGCTTGCTGTGCTGCTCCTTTAATTACTGTTAGAGCCACAGCCTGTAATTTGGGAATCGTGGGTTATGTTCCTTGCTTTGCCAAGACTTGACTCTCTTTCCCTCAAAATACTGAGTTGTCATCATTATGTTTGAAGCTTAAGGACATCCAAAATTAGAGGCATCATTATAGAAATCATCCTTTTCAGCTCAACTCTAAACCAAGAGAGAATTGTTGCTGTCACCTGCTTTCCTGTATAAAGATGTTACATGAACAGCTGAAAGGCCATTTGAAAAGCCTCTTTCTTCTCTGTGACTTATTTTGTTCCCTGAAATCAGCTGATCTGTGACCTTCACTCTCTTTAGTCTTCCTGACCACGACACAACAAAACTTTCTGGACCCTTGCTGGTACTTCAGTGCTACAGATTGGAAAGCAAAGCCAGAATCAACCTAAAATCATTGTGTATGTAATGCTGCCAACTTGCAGTGCCACTCCTCCCCCACCACCCATTCTGGCTTCCTCTTTTGCTGCTTTTTATCTCTTTCCCCCCTGAGGGTATAGCTGAGTAGTTTCCCCTTTTCTCTCTTCTCAAACCAGTTTTGCTCCTGGAATGATCTTTGCTCTAGCCAGAATATAGAGGGAGGCTGCATTCAAGACAAGTTTTCTCAGAGACAGGACACAGATGAGTGGTGCTAGACCAGGAGAGGAAACAAGGAGGCTGTTTTGACTGCACGGGCTCAGGTTGGTCCCTGTAATGCAGAATGGTTTATATTAACAGGGGAACAAGGTTCTATTTTACAGCTCTGAGGTAAGGATGTGGTGTTTATCAACAGGGGAACGCAGTTCTTGTAATGTGGTGGGGCTAGTGTGATGGCAGGCAGGGTATTTCTCCGTAAGTCAGTCCAGCTCACTGGAGTTAGCTGACAGTGGGGTGTGTAACAAGTGTGTGCTGGAGGTGTTTGGAGTCTTTTCTTTGTGCTGGAGCAGAAAAACAATGAAGATTTGAGGTGACCTTTGAGAAAGATGCAGTGTGTGATGTGTGTGAAATGTGCTTCCCTGCACACTTCCAAGCCTGAGAAGTTCAGTTCTGACTGTGGTAAATAGCAGGCTCTTGTTGGGAAGCAGGTAACTAGTAACCTCAGAGTACAGCAGCCGCAGGGGAGCACCACAGTAAGCTCCCACCAAGCACACACATACAGAAGTGGTCTTCATCAGCAGGAATGCTGCTGTGGGCTCTCTGTGTGCCTGTGTGGCTGTGAGCATAAACTGCTGAAGCTGCAGAGATGGAATCTGAGGTGGGTGTGAGAGGCAGCTGACCCCCTGCTTTCCTGGTGCACAATTTGCACCTCTGTTCACAGGGTGAATCCTATCCAGCTGTGTTCCTCTTCAGTGCAAATGGATAAAGAACAGCGTGCAGGAAACCAGCTTTTGTGTGACTGCAGCTGAACACAGCAAAGGGTTTTCAGAGTGTGGTGGGTGTTAGATTTAGTGACTGCGTGGTCAGACAGAGCACAGGGATCTCTCAAACGCTGGGAGATACTGAAGGAAGAGCGTGAACTCTCTCTTCTCTAGGAAGGAAGCTAATTAGGACTTTAAAGGTGTTTTCACTTCTTCAGAGAATGCTTAGTACCAACTTGGACAGTTGGTGGTTTGCGCAGGTTATCCTGTGTTGTGATCCACCCCATCTGTGTTGGTTATGGGAAGTAAAGATTTAATACAAAGCATAGCTGAGCATCTGGAGAATCCATGATGAAGTCAGTGAGACTGGACAGTGATTTCTTGGGGATTGAGAGTTCATTGGAGTTTTCTCTATTCGTGGATGAGGTCCTGAGGTCCTGTAGAGGTCTGCTGCCCCCACTGCTCCAGGAGCCTCAGAGTTTGCTTGTTTTGCTTTTCAAGGCAGGACCACGTTGCTCGCTCATACTTCTCACTCCCCAGCATGCTGGAAGAAGATAAGGATGAGACATGTTGGAATAGGCTGGAGAGCTTCCGGGTGAAGCTGATCTCTGTGATAGATCCTTCCCGCATAACACCTTATCTTCGGCAGTGCAAAGTGATCAGCCACGATGATGAGGAGCAAGTTCTTAATGACCCTAGCCTGGTCATGCGCAAGCGGAAGGCAGGTGGGTCAAGTGCAGCCTTTGGCTCCATGGACCAGCAGGGGAACACAGAGTGCTCTTCTGAGAGCTGCTCTTTGCAGCTGCTGTAGCAGGAGCTAGGTACAAAGGTTAGGTTTGAACTGGTCCTTTACAGTTAAAATACTTTCGGTTAGTTACTGGGCAGTTGGCTTAGGACTGGCTGGAGCATTTGATCCCAGGGACTTAATCTGCACATGGAGAAAGTGAAGCAGTTTGTTGTTCATTTAGAAATGGGTAAAGAGGAAAATCACTGAACAGAATATCCTGTTGCAATCATTTCAGGTGTTCTTCTGGACATACTGCAGCGAACGGGACACAAGGGCTTCGAGGCATTTCTGGAGAGTCTTGAGCTTTATTATCCACAACTGTATAAGAAAGTAACTGGCAAAGAACCCAGCAGGGTGTTCTCTATGATTATAGGTAATGCTCTTCCTTGGGTGTTGCTTGCAAATAAAGGGGGGATTCACCCCCACTTTTGCTGCTCCTCAGCCCCAGTGAGCAGGGTCAGGAGCGTTCAGAAGGGTTCTGGCAACAATAATGTCACAGGGTGGAGGAGGGAACAGAGGGTTCAATTCTTCCTTCTGCCTGCCCTGCAGTGGCACTGCTGTAGGAAGGTGCAGAGCAGGGGGGGAGCAGTGTGGCTGATTTGATCACATGCTTCAGGGTATGCATGCTTGCATGTGGTGATCCCGAGCTGCAGTGGCATGTGGGTGGGAGCCTGTGCTCTGGGGGGGGGGGCTGACAGGACAGCAGAGGCTGACACCTGCCCCCCAAACAGACACCGCTGGGGAGTCGGGCCTGAGCCAGCTCCTCATGAACGAGATCATGAAGCTGCAGAGCACGGTGCAGGAGGAGCGGCAGAAGGTGCAGGAGCTCACCCTGTGGCTGCACACCAAAGAGGACACCATCAGAGAGCTGTGGGTGAGGGACAGCCTGCTCCGCAAGCACCAGGAGCGGGCACAGAAGATGAAGGAGGAGAGGGACAGCCTGAGCAAGGAGCTGCGGAAGTGCAAGGATGAGAACTACAGCCTGGCAATGAGCTATGCCAGGCAGAGCGAGGAGAAGAGCGCTGCCCTCATGAAGAACCGGGATCTGATCCTAGAGGTCAGTCAGCCTTTCCCCAAGCTTCCCCTTTAGGTGATCCCTGGAAGGCTGTGAACCAGACTTGGTTCTGCCCAGGATGATCTGGACCAGTCCAGTCTAAAGAATCGTGCATCTTCTCTAGCAGGTGGCATGTCTTGGTGGTTCCTGGCTCAGCCCTGTAGAATAGAATCATAGAATGGTTAGGGTTGGAAGGGACCTTAAGATCATCTAGTTCCAACCCCCCTGCCATAAGGCCCATGTGTTACAAGCTGTGCTGTGAAGAATTAAGTCTTTCCCTCATTCTAGATTGTGCTCTCTCACAAAAGCAGTACAGGAATAACACACATCCATTGGCACACAAGCAGGACTCTCCAGAGCACTGAACTTCCTGAGAAAACAGAGCTGGGGAGAAGCTTGCCCCATGTTTTGCTGGGAATGGAGCTGAGAGCTGCTTTTGAAGGTCAGAATTTTCTCCTCATTTCTGATGAGCTCTGAACCTTCTTGCAGATCGACCACTTGAAGCACAGCCTCATGAAGGCTGAGGATGACTGCAAACTGGAGCGTAAGCACACAATGAAACTGAAGCATGCCATAGAGCAGCGTCCAAGCCATGAGGTGATGTGGGAGATCCAGCAGGAGAAGGAGTTGCTCTTGGCCAAGAATCAGGAGCTGGAGAACACTCTCCAGGTTGGTGGGGTGGTTGAATATGGACTCCTGAGAAGTGTTTATCTGTAGCACCAGTGCATTGATGAGGCTGCACTGCAGATTGTGTGGGTCAGCTTGTTCTCCCAGGCGAAATAGAGCACTTGGGACTGTGAGGACAGAGTCGATGTGGGGTTAGATGGTTGCTGTATTGCACTTCTTCCTTTGTCTAGGAGGTTGCCAGGGAGCAGAACTTGGAGAAGAGCCTTTCCAAGGAGACTCTGGAGAATGACTGTAGCCAGATCCTAGAAGAACGCCGGGAGCTGTTGAACACCATCTACAGCCTTCGTAAGGAGCTGCGGCGAGCCGAGGTGCTCCAAGACAAAGTATGTGGTGCCTTGCAAATCCCTGCTGAGGGGGAGTGGGTAAGACAGGCAGGTGAAGCACCTGCAACGTGGAGCAGAGGAACTGCTCACCAGCCATCCCCACTGCTCCTGTTCTAGGGTTACAGTTTGGTAAAGGAAGGCACAGTAATATTTCAGCATTCAGTGTCTGTGGCATTAACTGTTCACAGTCCCTGCCTCAGCCTGGAGGGTGATGGGAGCTTTAATCATGACTGACAGCTCAGGAACATGTAAATCCATCATGTCAGCAGTCCAACCTTCTGGTTCACCCTGCTCCAACTGGCTGAACTTCGACATGGCATGGAGGAGGTCTGGCCACAGCAATCGGTGCCACAAAGCAGGAGTGGGGAGAGTCTAGCTCAGGCTCTGCCCACAAGCAGGGTGTTCATGACCTTGTCTTAACAGTATGCAGAGGAAAAGGAGATGCTTGAACTCCAGTGCACGTCCCTGAGGAAGGACTCCCAGATGTATAAAAAAAGGATTGAAGCTGTCTTGAAGCAGCTGGAGGAAGTGGTTTCAGAAAGAGACCAGGTGATAAAACATCCATTCCTCTTGGACCTGCTGCTAATCCCTGCTTTGCTGCTTGAAGCGGGCAGATACTGTAACCCTGAATGTACCCGTGTGACATGCCATGACAGATTGTCCCTTACCCCAGGCACTCCTGACCCGAGAACAGTTCTATGTGCAGTACTCCAAGAACCTGGTTGAGAGGGACACGTACCGCAAGCAGATCCGGGAGCTGGGCGAGCGCTGTGATGAAATGCAGCTGCAGCTCTTCCAAAAGGAGACCCAGTTACTGGCGACTGAAGCCAAGCTGAAAAGGCTGCAGCTGGAGCTACCCACACCGGTCTGCCTGGGGGGTTGACATCTGCATGCTGCGGTGGGAGGGGGAGGGTGGGGACAGAATGGGGCTGCTTGGAGCCCTTTGCCCCTGACCAGTTCAGATGCAGCTGTGGGGGTAACCATTTCCATGTAAACGTTGAGTTTAGCATAAAGACGTGATGGTTCGTATTACCTCACCCTAGTTCCTGCATGGATAAGCTGGACTCATGCGAGCTGAGGCTTTCTGTGTTAGGAGAATGTCCAAAGATAATGAGGGACCACCAAAGAGTGAAGTCTATTTAGAAACTGTATGAGCCGTTTGGATGAATTTGGGAGCAGGGTGTAAGGTGTAAGGTTTCTGGAACTAAATGAGATATGCAGGGGGTTTAATTAGTGAGGTATCTTGTGTTCTGTCTCCACATGATCAGACAGGAGTGTAGGAGGGAGGAAATTCACACTTCTCTATTTTCTGGAGCTTCTGATCTCCTGTATATTCTCTTGCTGCCACTTTCTTGCTTATAAAGAATGATTAAGTTACACTGGTTTTATTGCAGACCTCTGACCTGGATGATACCTCCTCCAGAGATTTCCAGGAAGTGAGTACAGTGCCTTGTTTATGTTTGACTTCTGGGATGGTTCTGAAGGCCAAAAGTATCAATAAGGCCAAAGGAATGAGATTTATTCGTGGAGGATAAATCCATGAGTAGATCTGTGACTTCTGGCTCAGTCTGCTGTGTTGCTGACAGTAAGATGCACTGGGGAAAGGTCAGTTTTACGTGTGTCCTGTTTCTTGCATTCCTTCATCTGTTCATAGCTACAGTGTGAGACAGAGTAAGGGGGGTAGTTCTCATGCTCCTGCTTTGTTTCTGTCCCACAGCTTACTCTTCATGGTCACCTAGATGAAGACACACAGCCAACTAAAAGTAAGGCTTTTTCTGGGGAAACATAGAGTAGAATTCTTAAGAGGATGGTGCTGTGTTTCAGAGGGTCAGGAAAAGCCATTCCTGGGGTTTATTTTTAGTGAGGAATAGGTAATCTGATTGAGGACTTGATTTGTGAGGGATGCTTCTCAGTGGGGTGTGCTTGGCACTCTAAGACCTCTGTGAGATGGCTCAGATGTGCCCGTAAATCAAGGCATTCTGCTGTACCACCACCCTTCTCACCTATCAGAGGAGAACACTGGGAACAGTAAATGCTTGTAAGGCTCTTTTGAGAGAAAAACTCCACAGCCTGTCTTTTTATTACATGGTCTCTAAAACGGTCTTTGCTACAGCCAAATGACCTGAGGAAAACAGTTTCATTAGATAGGCCAGAATAACACCTCTCTTTTTGAGGTAATCTGTCTATTGCATTTGTCCAGGAAAATCACCTGGCACCTGGTGCCTTTGAGAAACAGCTCCTGGGTGCCTTCCCTCCCCCCATCCTCTTGCATTTGTGGCAGAGGTGAGAACAGAACAAACCTCCTTCCACGTCTGCTGGACCATGTGGCATTCGCCAGTTTTCCCCTCCCCTCTTCCCTTTTGTGTTGCAGGCTATTTTCACAAAAGCAGAACCATGCAGTTAATGCTGTCACTGGCTCTGTTTCTGTGGCATCCCCAGTGGAAATGATTCAGCAGTGTGGAAAGGAGTTAATAGGCTCCTCTAAGAACTTGAAAATGTCTTTCAAAACATGTTGAGCAAGGAAGGAAACTGGCACAGTAAAAGGAGCTTTCTGTTTTGCTCTCCTGGGAGACCTGAATGATCCTTTCATTCATCGAGATGGGAGATTTTTCACAAAAGCCAAATAACAGAGATCCAGAAAGCCTTTTACTGTTCTGTCTCACTCAGTTCGGAATCATGTATCAGGATACCTGATCATTCCATCAGGCATTTCACTAAGGTGCGGTCTGATGTGGAGTGCCTTGGTACAACTGAGTTATTGGGGAGCAGGGGCAAGTTATGGTTAGAATAATGATGAACATGATTTCTTGTGGTGGGTCTAATATGATCATTTTTCAGTGATGCTAAGCAGAGGTGCTGCTTTGGAAAGGTTCATTTTGCTCCTGCACACACAGAAACCAGAAAGCTGCTGTCCCTTTCTGAACCTGGTGGGGAACTCCGTCATCCTGAGCAAGACTGAGGCTTCAAGTAAAATGAGAAGTGTCTGAATCCTGACGTTTTGCAGCTTGGTTTCAGTTCTGCTGGTACAGCTATTGCTGTTTGATGAACTGGTGAAGGGAGAAGTTGCTTCATAATGGCAACTGTGACTAAACCTGTGATTTTCCATCCCTTAGAAGGTTGCCCTGAAGGACAAACCCAGCAATTTAGCACTCAAGAGAGCAGCCTGCCTCCAAAGTCACCAAGTGTAAGAGAACCTTTGTGGGCTCTTCTTTACTACAACTGGGGTTTGTGGTCTTTAGTGTTCTTGTTAATGATGGATTTACCAGGTTTGAGAAGCAGAAACCACTTTTCCAAAGCCTGAGGACTTTGTGCAAAATTCACCCTCCAAAAAGGGTGAGCTGTGAACAGCAGAACACTCATGGTGCTTACTTCTCCATCTGTGTCTAGAAACTCCTGATCACTTTCTGGCCTTCATCTCTGTGTATGGGTGTTTTCCAGTTTAATTGCCACAGTATTACTGCTGGTACAGGAAACAGAATCCCAAACTTACAAATGGGAGAGAATAAAGACAGTGAAGCAGAGCTATTGCTACCCTGCACACACAGTAGTGGACAGCCCAGAAACGAACAGGCTGTACTTTGTTCTGCAGGACCAAGCAGAGGCAGGAAGCTGTGTGCAGTGGACTGCTTCCCTGGAGGAGGGATTTGGTAGTGAACAGCTCGTCTTGGTCATCTGACAGCAAAGGCTCCCATTTCTTCTTCTCCTTCATTAAATGTAAAATGATTAATTGCACAAACAAGTGGTAGAGCAGAAATGACCAGGCTCCTTTGGGTGGGCTGCAGCTCTTCACCCTGCAAGGACCAGCAGCAGCAGCCTCGGAACTTTTGTGGACCAGGTTTGCTCTGCCTGGTGCTGACACTGACCTGATCTTCAGGGGGATTCAGTTCATCTTTGTTTGGATTTTTTCCAGCTCAAGGAGTGTGTTTTAGCCAATGAAGAACTGGCAGGAAAGGAGCGGAGGAGGATGAAGGACTGCTTTGAGCGTTACCAAAGGTCTGGATTTCACTAAGCAAGACTAACTTAGCCATACCCGTGTGACTTAGCGGATCAGCTTGTGTGTGTGTTTCTTCTGTCCATCCCCTGTCTTCAAGCTTGATGCATGGAGGTGTAAATTCATCACAGAGCTTGTCTGTAGAGGCTCAGGCTTTTAGCTGAACTGTTTGAGACTCCTGTTTTAGCACCACAGGTAGCAGTGATCGTGTTTGCTCCAGACCATGCAGATGGTTCCACAGCAGGGAATGGAGGGTGTTCCAAAGAGCTGCAAGTTTAATAACGTTGACAGGTTCCTCCCATGCGAGTAAAGGTCTGACATTCACTGTCTGACAAACTGCTGACAGTCAAGACCAAGCTCCATGACAGTGAGTGGGGGCAGATTTCCATCCTCCAATCCTGTTCAGGTGCCCTTGTTTGAAGGCTTGTTCTCCTAACACTTGATGTCTTCACTGATCACTGCTGGTCTGGAGCATGAGAGCAATGAAAACCTCATCAAACAGGGATCATAGTGCTAATTTTAGCTAGAGGTGTGGTCCTAGTGACTGTGGACAACAGTATTTTTATTATAGGAAGGTTCCTCAACTGCACATCAGCCCTACCCCACACTTCCAGAAGTGTAAGGATGTCTCCATCAGTTTAGACCTGTTCTGTCTCTTTGCCACCAGTCAGAGCCATGGGTTGTGAGAGCAAACCCTCACGCTCAGTCAGCACTGGGCGCACTGGCCCACCCGGAGCCCCCAGTGTGCTCCAATGCCGCTTGTTTGCACAAACCCTCTTCTAACCCTGCACCTCTTTCAGAAAGAGAGCGCTGCGAAGGGCACCCAAGGGCCGGCACCACGAGGCCGACTGGGAGAACACCACCGGCAGCGACAACACCGACACCGAGGGCTCCTGAGCACGGAGGCAGCCGGTGCGGGCTCTGTGTGTGCCCACGGGCTCACTGCGGTTTAACCCCGATAAAGGAGCATGTGCGCAATGTTAATGTCTGTAACACTGGGGTTCGGGCTGAGCGCCCCTTGTCCCATTCCGGTGTAACCTGCCCTGGGGGTCTCTGCCTGGGCAGGGGATGCTCTCCAGCAGCCCCTTCCGACCCCAAGGTACCACTGCAGTGATGGGAGACGTGTGCGGTGCACAAGGAACCGGGATGAACTCTCTGGGGGCCCAAAGCCCAGGCTCGGTTGGCGCCGCGGGGCCCGGGCCGAGCTGCTTTCAATTGAAGCCTCTGACGGGGACTGCTACCAGCGCAGCCACTGCCCTCACCCGCCATGGCCGCCGCCATTAGCCAACATGGCTGCCGCCGTTAGCGAATATGGCTGCCGCCATTACCCATCATGACCACTGCCACCTCAGTGCCCGCCCCCTCCGCGCGCCTGCGCTGGCGCCATGCAGCGCGCGGCGCGGCCGTTGCTCGGGGTCTTGCTCCGTGCGGCCGCTCCATGGCGGCCTCGGCCCGCTCCTCTGCCCCGCCGCCCGCCGGCCCTCCGGCCGCCCCACCGCCCGGCCAGCACCGCCACCGACCCGGAGCAACCGGGAGCCAAGCACTATCGCCTGGTGTACACCTGCAAGGTGGGCGGCGCCGGGCCGGGAGGGGCGGTGTGTGAGGAACGGGGCGGTGTGTGAGGGAACGGGTCCGTGTGTGAGGGAACGGGTCCGTGTGTGAGGGAACGGGTCCGTGTGTGAGGAACGGGGCCGTGTGTGAGGAACGGGGCCGCGTGCGAGGGAACGGGGCCGCGTGCGAGGGAACGGGGCCGCGTGCGAGGGAACGGGGCCGCNAACGGGGCCGGGTGGGGGGGAACGGGGCCGGGTGGGGGGGAACGGGGCCGCGTGCGAGGAACGGGGTCGCGTGCGAGGAACGGGGTCGCGTGCGAGGAACGGGGTCGCGTGCGAGGAACAGGGCCGCGTGCGAGGGAACGGGGCCGTGTGTGAGGAACGGGGCCGTGTGCGAGGAACGGGGCCGTGTGCGAGGGCCGGGGCCGTGTGTCAGAGGCCGTGGCGGCGCCGGGCGCTGCGGGCCGGGGTAAACGGCTTTTGCAGAGGAAGAGTGGCCGGTGCGTGCGGGACAGGTGGGCTCAGAGCTGCAGGGCCTGGAGACACGCAGCCCGCCTGGGAACCGGGCGGGAAAGACACCTTTTAGTGAAGCAACGGAAGCGTTTTCTCGCAGAGGGCCCCGTTCCGGCGCTCACGGACGCACTCTCTTTGCTTTGCAGGTCTGCCAGACCCGATCGGCCAAAACCATTTCCAGGCTGGCCTACCATAACGGCGTGGTGATCGTGACGTGCCCGGGCTGCGGCAACCACCACGTCATCGCCGACAACCTGGGCTGGTTCTCCGACCTGGAGGGGAAGCGGTAGGTGTGCGGGGTCTGGCGAGGGAAGGGGCTGGGCTGCCGGCCCTGCCTGCACCCTCAGCCAGCACCTGCTCTGTTTGGTGGTTCAGAGAAACCAGAGGGTTTGCTGGGTGGTTCAGTTCTGTGTCACCTTCTCAAACCGGGTTCTGTAATCAAGCTGGGTTCTATCATCTGTAATCTTCACCATCACTGTTGAGGATCCAGATAGAATCCTAGGATGGCTTGGGTTGGGGAGGAACTTAAAGATCTAGTTCTAACCCCAGTGCCACGGTGTAAAGCTGCCACAGCAGCTGTGTGGTACGCAGGCACCTTATTGGTGCCAATAGGGGAATTCCTGTGTATGGGGCTCTGCTCTTCCTCAGGCTTCATCGCATCACTGCCAGGCTTCCCTGGCTAAATGTTCCAGACATGCAGACTGTTGGATTTCAATAACTCCCTGAGATGCCTTTAAGAAGTTCTGTTCAGCTGTCATTGCTAAATTCACTGATCCTGATGGATTAAAATAGCCCCAGAAGGTTGGGGTGGTTTGCTCTCCTTCACCAAGACTTCCTGTCCTGATGATGCTCATGTGTGATGCACTGTGTCGTGTAAATCCAAAGTGTGGAGGAGCGGTCCCATGCTCTGCCTTTGCTGTGGAGTCACTGTTGTTCTCAAATCGCTGTTCAGGAATATCGAGGAGATCCTGGCAGCCAAAGGGGAGCGGGTGAGACGTGTGGCTGGGGAGGAAGCCCTGGAGCTGCTGCTGGAGAGCTCGGCAGAGACCGGGTCTGGAGGGGAGCCCACAGAGGGAGAAGGTGGGGAAGTGCCCCCCAAGATCGGCAGCAAGGGGCAGCCCTGACAAACAGGGTCTGTGTGCTCTGCTGATGGCAAGAGAGACTCTTAACCCTCATTCCTTGATCTCAGTGGTCCGTGTTTAATAAACTGGGGGATTGGTCTTTCTTTATTGTGTGTCTTGTGTAGTTTTGCCTTTGGGCAAGCTGATGTTTTAGAGATGGGGTCTGGGTGTTTGTCCTGGTACTTGTTTTGCTGATTTCACTCAAGCTTTGGTGCTTCAGCAGAGGCAGAAGCTTTGTTCTCTGCTGAGAAGGGAGCCTCTTGGCTGGGTGTTCCAGCCTAAGGAGGTGCAGCTGGGGCTGGAGGCTTCAACCATGGCTCCTGGCCTTGCCCAGGTGCTGCTGCAGAGCTGATGAGCAGAAGAGACAATTGGTACCACCTGAGGAGATGGGCCTGACCCTGTGTGTGTAGAGCCAGACTGACCCCGCGGGAGGCTCAGAGCAGTGCCAGGTGCTGCTTTTCTCCTTCCTCTGCCATCCTCCAGAGCCCTGCTCCGCTGCCCCCCTGCTCGGGATCCCAGTCGGAGATGAGCAGCCCGGGGCTGGGTTATGCAATTCCGTGTTGCTGAGGGGGAGGGTGGGCGTGAAGGCAAGATTAATGTTTCTTGAAGCACGTTGGAGATAAGTAGAGCACCCAGAAAGTTGTCTGAAGAGTTACTTGACAGTTACTGAGCTTATTAACACGGCTGGTGCATGTTAAAATCAGCTAGGAGAAAAAATAATGCTGTGATAAATGAAGAATGTAGGAGCTTAGCAGCACGTAGCACTCAGGTAGCGATGAATCAGGCAGGAGGTGAGCCCACTGTGCTTCCTCTGCCTGCATGAAAGTTAACTGCTCTTGAGGCCCATTAGCATGAAGCACAGTGAATAGCTGCTTTCTATGGCTTCAGACTTGCAATCAAAGAGTAATTCTGCTTGGAAGTGACCTGTGGAGGTTTCTAGGCCAGCCCCCTGTACAGAGGAGGATGCTCAGGGCCTTGTCTTGAATAGCTCTGAGGGTACAGATCCCACAGCCTCTTGGGTCTCCTGTTCTGGTATTTGACCAGTAACACTAACTGAAATTCCCTGTGTTTTGGCTGGCACCAAACCCTGTCTCTGTTCTCTCTGCCCTTGTTAATAGCAAGCAATGAAGGCAGTAAAATCCCTCATGGCCTTTGTGTCTCTGAGCTGAACAAACCCCCTTCTTTCAGCCAAGCACATCCAGGTGCTCATGGTCTTTAATCAGCCAAAGATTCAGTGAGGGCATGGCAGGTGTTAATGTTACTTCATCTGCAGTGTTCCTGGTAATTTCAGGTGTGTTGCATGATAGCCACGGATCAGTTGTGTTCCCATTGTATGGAAATTCAGGGTGATGGAACCACTGAGGGGCAGGAGCTTCACCCGTTAGCCTCTCGCGTGTGCTCAGATCCCGGTGAAACACAGGGCTCTGGAGCATCTTGGTGCTGGATCAGTCAAACAGAGGCTTGCAGCTTGGCTCAGGGCCGGGCTCTCACGCCCTGTGTGTGTTTGCTCTCTGCTGGCAGGGGGGTTGTTTCATCACCCGTTCCCTGAGGATCAGCATTGTGTCTCCATTGTGCTGATGCTTTGCTGGGTGGCGCAGAGCAGCGGTGGCAGGAGCAGGGTTGCCTTGGGGACAGTTAATTTACAACTTGACCTTTTTATGTTGCTTTCCTTTACCTTTCTGACCTGTTCCTGTGCCCCAGCTTTGGAAAGGTGGGGATAGGTTTTGCTGTTTAACAGTGCTGCTATGGGCTTTCAACAGGAGGGGTGAGGGCTGCAGGTGTGTGAGGGAGTTTGCACTGAGCACAGAAGGATTTGGGGCTCATAGATTGCAGGTAAAACACTTTTGTGCTGCCTTTTGGAGTGGGTTTTGTATCACGGGGAAGTGGGTCTGGTCTGGAAGAGGCCCTGGGTGAGCTCGCTTTGGTTTGGAGCAGCCCAGCAGGCCGGGCTTTAGGGAGCAGAGAGAAGAGGAGCTTTTGTCCTGACATGGAGCTGTGCCAAGATGGGAGGAAGTCAAGAGGAAGGCCTGGTGCTGCGGAGCAGGGGAGGGACTGATGGTGAAACCAACCAGGTGAGTCTTTGCGGCATGGAAGGAGGTGACTTCAAGGGGGGCAAAGTGGCCTCCACAGGGGGAGCAGCAAACATGAAGTGTTTGCAGGTTCCTTGAAGCATTTCAGTGGCTGCTAAGGGATGGAGCCTGAATCCTGTCCCACAGGGGCTTTTCTGTAAAATACCAACTTTGCCTCTTGTTTTGTGCCCCTGAGCAGACCTTCCAGATCCCAGAGGTAATCGGGTCAGTGCAGGACCCTGATGGGTTGTGTCTGTTGCTGCTGGGGCAACTGGTGGTTACTGGTGGTTATTGGTGGTGGTGTGGCCCCAGCCCCGCAGTGTTTGATGAAGGTGGGTGTGATGGGGGCTCTGTGGGCCTTGCTGAGGGTATGTGTCTTCTGTAGCATCAGTGCAGTGTGGAGGGGTGCTGGAGGCTCTGAATTGAATCACCACTTAGTTGTGCTGCCTGCACAGGCTCTTAATATAGGAATGTCCTGGGCCTCCAGGTCCTGCTGTAGTGCAGGCTCCTGGGCTGGGCTTCCTGCAGAGCCACGCAGGAGTTAAGTTAGCCCCTGGCTGTGTCCTGCAGGCAGGGTCCCAGCAGGTTGCTATGGGGAGCTGCCGGAAGCTGTCCAGCTCCAGCCTGGAATTTACAGTGCCCGGGTGCTCTGGGCCAGTGTCCTGCAGGCTGAGCCCCTCCAGCGAAAGGGAGCTCAACAGTGGCCAAAGCAGCAGCAGGAGGCTCTGGGGAGGGCTGAGGTGCGTGCAGGGACTCAGCCCTGACGTGGCTTGGCAGATACAACCCCCCCCCAGGCCTGACATCAGCTGTGTATCACCAGTGCCCCTTGGGGCCTGGGAACAGCTGCGTACCAGAGAGCAGGAGCCGTTTTGTGCTGGAATCTGCTGGAATTAGAGCTCCTCTTCACCTCCAGCCCTGCACCAGGGACCCTGCGCTCCATAACGGGCACTTTACAGCTGTGGCTCCAGTGAGGTGGCCGTGTCAGCACTGCACAGGCCCCGACAATCCCGCATCCTGCGGGGATGTCAGCACAGGAGAGCTCATCCCTGTGTGGGCCCAAGCTCTGTGGGTGCCTTGGCAGTGTGGGAGCGGGGAGGGCTGGTGTGGGACACCCACAGGGATTTGTTCTGGGGATGCTCAGCCTCCATCCTTTGTGTACTGGGGACATGGCTCTGTCCCCAGGTCACACACAGACTCCCAGCACAGAGGTGCTCATGTCCTGGCACCTGAGGAGAAGGGGCTGGTGGCTCTTCATTGACCTTTGGTCAGGCCTTGGGCAGCACCAGTTACTGGGCGTGGGAAGAGCAGCTGTGATTTGGTTTTATCCCCACAGGGCTCAGGATCCAAAACCTGCTACTCCCGGACCCACTTCCTGGTGAATCCCAGGGACCGGCTCACCCCACTGTGATGGAGCTCGTGCTGCTGCCTGCTGCTCTATGAGGGTACCTTTGCTCAGGCACAGCACTCCCTGCCCCTTTCCTCTGGGAGCAGCCCTGGGGAAACAAGACACAGGCACTGAGACAGAGTTGAGCCTGAAAGGAGAAGCTTGGCCGCAGTCCTAGAGCCTGGAGGGCTCAAGCTGCCCAAGGAAAGCCGGGCTTGGCCACTGCAGGGCCGCTTGGTCTGCCCCTGTTGTCCTGGTGACTCCTGGGCTTGGGCCCTTGCTCTGGGCAGCAATAATCAGGGCTTCGTGTGTTCCCTCCGCAGCCGGGCAGAGTCCTCTGTGAGCTTCACGTACAGGGATGTGCAGGTGGGTGCTTGCACCCTTCTCTTAGCCCTTCCCCATGGTGACAGCTGCCACCAGAGCCCAGCCCCATTCCCTATCTGCAGGCCCAGAAATAACGAAAAGCAGCTTGGTCATGGAAGCTTTGACACAAATATTTATTAAGCACAGCCCCTCCCTCGAGCTCGGTCCATGTCCAATATATTAAGTCATTTGGCAGATTATCTTTTAGAAAACAAAAAAAGGAAGTACCTGGGGGTCGAAATTCCCCATTAAAATGGCATCAGCACAGGTAAAAAATAAATAAGCTCGTACATTCAAGTATAGGGCAAATAATCAACACCTCGGGAAGCCTCGGGGCAGTTCCAGGTCAGCGCCCGGCCGAGAGCTGCACAGCCCCTGCTGCAGCCGGGCCCAATCATCGCTGTGGTCAGGGTCCTCTCAGACACAGCCCAGGGCCCCTGCTCTGGGGTCAGTGCAGGCCGGTGAGTGCCCGAGGGACAGCGTCCCTGGGCTGGAATTGCTGCTGCTGGGGGAGACGTCTCCATCGAACGCATTCCAACAGAAAGTGCTGATTTGTTCTCTGCAGGAGCAGCTCTGCTTGGGCAGAACTCGGTGCTGGAGCTGCTGAGGAGACAATGCTCCACATCCCGAGGGCCCCTGCTCCCCTCCTCACTGGGCTTCTCCAGCTGTTCGGAAAGGGGAAGGAATGTAACTGTAGGCTCTGGCAGTTGTGTGTGGGGCGGAACTGACGCCGCAGCCGGCACCCGAGTCTGGAGCTCTCGTGAGGCTCCATCCATTGGAGTCAGAACCGGAGAAAAGCTCCGCAGGGTCCAGGATTGGCTCCGTGCTGCTCTGGGGGAAACGGGCCATTATCCCGGCTGCAGTGGGACACGGAGGGACGAGGGGGGCTTCTGCTTCCCTCTCCTGCCAAGCCAGGGCCAGAGAGCTTCAGTGGCTTCTGCCCTGGGCACACTCGTGCACATGGGGCTGGCCTGCGTGAGCCTCCCGGCTCTGTGGTGCCAGCAGCAATGAGCTGCCCCCGTGTGCCCTGAACCGATGGGCAGAGCCCTCCTGCCCCTTCCCAGGCCCTGCCGTGGGGCTGCGCAGGGGCAGTTCCCTCCGGGCTGTCCTCGAGAGGGGAGCAGGGCCTGGCTCCAGCACAGGAGGAGCAGAGGCTGGGGAAGCTGAGGGGCTGGTGCAGGGCTCACTGCAGAGTCCTCAGCAGACCTGTGACCAAGGCTGCTGCTGGGGGGGTGAGGTTTAAAAGGACTCTTGCGGCCTCTCTCTTGAGCTTATTTCCTCCTCTAGAAGGAACAAAGCTGAGCAAGATGTCCCAGGGAAGAATCCGGAGCGGCTCACGATGCAGGCAAGACACGAAGACTTCAAACTGGAAAAGGTGCTTTTCCCTTCCCGATTCAATTAAAGGTGTTGTGGAAATAAAGGGATGGAGGCTGGAGCGAACCACCCGTGCTGGGCTCCTCCTTGCTGCCAGCACAAGTTCCTGGGACTTTAGGTGATGAGCAAAGGGGCCGCCACAGCTGCCTTCCCTCGAGCTGCCCCGGTGTTACAGCGTCCGTGTGTCCTAGAGAACCCCGTGTTTAAAACCCTTCCCCCATCCACTGGGCCTCTTGCAACACCTCTGAGAGCAGCCAGGGCAGTGCTGGAGCTGGAGCTGGAGCTGCAGGACAGTCTGTGGCCACGCAGGAGCCTGGGTTTGCAACCACCCACACTTCTTTAGGAGGAACAAAATGAAACCAAAGCAGCCCCCCCAAGCCCAAGCCCAGCTCTTAGCTGGAACCAGAGCGCTGCCGTTCCTCCGCTGCCTCCTGGGCCAAGGCCAGGTCCACCCGCTGCTCATCCATGCGCTTGGCCTGGACGCGCTGGATCAGGCTGAAAAAGTCTTCGTCGGGCATGGTGGGACCCCGGGGGATGGAGTCCGGGGGCGCGCAGCGCTGGTCATCGATCCTGGCGGACTGCAGGGGAGAGCGGGGTTAGGATGCGGTGGGGACAGGGCAGCGCTGCGCGGGAGGCGAAGCCTGGGGCTGGTGTCCAGAGCACACGCTCCCAGCTGGGGATGCGGAGCTGGTGGCTCCAGCATCGGGTTAGAGCCAGCCCCTGCGGGCACCTGCTCCCTTATAGAGCAGTGACCAAGCACAGCCCTCAGAACGGGGTAAAGAGAAGGGCCTGGAGGCAACGCCAGGGCCCTGCCTGGGTGCAGAAGGGGGGTCAGGGGTGGCCTTTGCCTGTACAGGAGAAACTGGTGTCCCCCCCGTACCCGTCCTGCGCCGGTACCTGGCACTTGATGAGCATGTTGAAGAACTCGTCCCCAGGCTCCTGGGCGTCCCCCTCCATGCGCAGGTGCCCCAGGTTGTTCTGGGTTATCCGCAGGCCCGGCAGGTTGCCCACGTTGGCGCGTTGGTCGTCCAGGCGCCGGCTCTGGGAGCTGGCGATGAGGTCAAAGAACTCCTCCGTCTGCGGAGACGCCATCAGGGAGGACTGGGCTGGAGGGGGAGAGGAGCACAGGGCAGGGTCACGGCTCTGCAGGACACCCAAACCCTGCCCAGCCACGACGCTGCCTCCCTGCAGGACCATCGGCATCTTCCGCCCTGCACAGGGGAGCAGGACCAAGCCCAGTGCCCGCGACGTGACCTCCACACCCTGCCCTTGAAGCACGAGCCTTGCAGGGACCAAACCCCACGGCCCCATCCCGCAGCCACGTGCTCCCTTTCCCTTGGGCTGCAGCCCCGGAGCTGCCCCGCGCAAAGGGGGCTCTTCAAGCGCCTGGCGCTCGCGTGGGGCAGTGAAAAAGGGAGGGCTTCAAACAGCACAGAATGTGGGACCTGGGAACGCCTCGGGCAGCGCTCAATGGAAGGAGCCTCTCGGCTCCTGGCAGCTCCCAAACAGCAGCCCCTGTGCTCAGGGCAGGACGAGCACAGAAGTGTGAGAGCCCTGTCCCAGTGGGCACAGAGCACACGAGCAGAGCGTGCTCCCGGCACAACGGGATCTTTCCAGAGCCCAGCAACGCATAAAAACCTCAGCACTGGCCCGAGGGTGAGTTTCTTCCCCTTCAGCTCACACAGAAACCTTGCAATGTGTCCAAAAGGCTGAGACCAAAGCAGAGCTGAACCCAGCCTGGGCCTGCTTGTACCTTCTGTGGACAGCTCCACGGTTCAGACTCAGCCCCTGAGGCGCCCGGCTCCAAACACGCTCCTGTATCAGAAATGGCTCCAGAACGCGCTGCTCATTTACAGCCTCCTTTTAGTGGACAAAACCCTTGTCCCCTCACTGCCACCCGGCCCCTGCTCAGCACCGCTCCTCGGAGCAGCCTCTGGCCGCAGGTCCTGCTGCCCTGGAGGGACGTCGGGGTCTCCTCTCCTGTCCGTCCTCAGTGTTCATTTGAAGCTGGTAAATGAATCCCCCGGCTCCAGTGGGGGTTTGAGCCCCGTGTGGTGGTGCCTGAGCGTGGCCCCGCACGCTGGAGCCATTTTCTGTTCAAACAAAGGTCCTCACTGCTGCATTGTACGAAAGACACAAACCCAAAGCACAGACCCAGCCCGGAGCTGCCTTTCCTGTCCCATCCATTCACCAGACACTGCCTCAGTTTATCCCTGTTCTTCCTATGGGGAGCGGGCCACCTGCTGCAGCTTCCCATTGCTTGTGCATGCTCTGGCCTCTCTCTTGTTACAGAGCACCCATCACCAAGAGCTGTACAAAATCCAGACCTTTTCCTCCATGGCAACCCTATGAGCAGACCTGGCAGCCCTTGAAGCTGCCTGGGGAAGCCCAGGCCAGCGCCGCAGGCCCCAGCTCCCTGGGCTCTTACAAGGCGCCCTCAGCACCTTCCTGCTGGAGATGCTGGCAGAGGCCCTGGTCCTTGTGCCAGCCTCGCTGTGTTCCGAAGGCCTGACCCTCTAAAGGCCCATACTGAGGAAATCCAAGTGTATTTTGCACCTCTTGCTCTCCAAGCCTCAGCTCGCATTCCCCAGCCTTTCCCTCAGCAACCATTAACATAAGAATGTTTCGTCCTTCCTTAAATAAGGATGGGGATTGCCAAAGGGCTGCTCAGTCCAGAGAGCTGAGGCTTGGGGAAAAGCATCCCAAGGTTCCCAATGAAACCACAGCCACGGGGGAGCAGCATCGCTCCCGTAGCGAACGCACGGTACTTACAGATCCGCTCCCCCAGGGCAGGGACCGGCGTGGCCGCTGCCTCTGCAGCCTCCGATGGGCATTCCTCCAGCGGGCAGCGCTGGTCGTCCATGCGGTTGCTCTGGAACTTGCTCAACAGGTCAAAGAAGCATTCCTCCTCCGAAGAGCTCCGGTGGATCTTCTGGGAAGGCAGCAAAGGAGGGGACAGTCAGAAGAGCCCAGACAGCTCCCAGTGCCCAATGGCTCCGTCTGGCTCCGGTCCGGGCCCGCGCTTGCCAAGCCTGGAGCCCTCCGGGGCCGCGGCTGCCCGGTGCCTTTGTCCTGGCTCCGGAACAAGCTCTCCCTTTTCCTCACTGGGCACAACCCAGCCCCAGCCTCCTACGGGGCCACCTCAATTTAACCTCCCCAGCCACGGCCTCCCCAGCGCTTCCTCTCGGTGCTCCGGGGCCGCAGCCGCTGGCGGTTCCTGAGCTCCAAGCACCACAGGAGTGCAGGGGATTGGGAAGAGCTCTTGCAGAGCCCCAGCACCTTGTGCCCCATGGATTTATTTACATGGTGCTGCAGAAGGGCTTGGGAGCCTTTGGGAAGCGCCGCGTTGTGTCCAGCGATCCCAGGGTCCGGGGCAGCAGGAAGAGCGAATCTTCCCAAGGAGCAGCTCCGAGTGGGATACAAAACCCACAGCAATAAGAGGGCACCCGCCAGGCTCAAGATGAGTCCCTGTGTGCTCGAGGATACCCCAGTAGCAACCAACCAGAACCTCCTACAACTGGGTCTGCCTGTGCTCAGCTCTACTGCAGTGTGGGGCTGGGGGAGCCCAGTCTGGGGAGGGGCTCTGGGGAGCAGCACATCCCAATGGAGAGCACAGGAGAGCCGGGCCCGAGCTCCAGACCTCTCAGCAGGGATCTCCTTGGCTGGTCATGAAGTGAAGCCCCTTGCCCAGCTCCACTGGAGCCCTCCCAGCCCCACCAGGAACGGTGCCGGTGCCATCCCCAGCAAAGAGCTCTGCACTGGGCAGAGGCCCTCAGGGGAGGTCTGCAGTGGGGAGAGCCCCGAGCTGAGGGGGTTAAAGCCCCAGGTTGGATTCAGTAGATGAAGGAAACCAATTCTCCTGGATGCGGAGCGGCGCAGATGAGATGCACTCAGCTTCTATTTAGGGCAGCGTCAAAATTAGCAGCGGGCCGGAGAGGAACACGAGCGATGTGGGAGCTCATCGGGGAGGGGAAATGCCCCTCTCCCCTCTCCCCTCTCGCCGCGCTCAGGCCCTCTCAGCCACCGGCACTTGCGCCTTGGAAACCAAAACCCGCTTGAGCTTGAGCCGAGGCTGCACCGCAGCTCCCGCAGCTCCGTGACCGCATTCCCGGAGGAAGCGGCTCGTTCACACCCAGCCTCCCCGCGCCACACGGGGTGAAGCCGAGCAGCCCCTGGCCATGTCCTGCCCCTCTTTCCCCCCGGCACAGACCCAGGAGCATCCCACCGGGATGTGGCGATTCCGCACGCCGGGATCCCTGCTCGGAGCGTGCCTGGGAGAGGGCAGGATGCTCTGAGCCGGGTGGGGTGGGATGGGGCTGCTGCGCTCCCGGTGCCTCCCAGCACTGCAGCACCCATGGGAGCAGCAGGTTGGTGCCTGGGGGCCGGTGCTGGGGCCAGCTCGGGACATGGGTGCTGCTCCCCCGGCCAAAGCGAGCCCCGGACCTGCCCCTCTCCAGTTAAAATGCCCTGATGTGACAGGCACGGGGCACTCGGCTCCCTGCGCTCAGCCTGGTCCTAGCCCTGAGGAAGGAGCTGTGAGAGCAGATGGATGCACAATCACACCCTAGAGCCCACCGTCTGCTGCCGAGCTGTGCTGCCCAGCACTTGGCACGGCCGGGATGGGCCAGAGGCTTCCCGAGAGCCAGGGCATCCCCTAACGGGGCTGAGCACCAGCACAGACACAGCCACTGGTCACCATGGGCCCGGGACCCAGAGCCCTGCGTGGCTCCTGAGCAGCCGCTTGGGTTTGCAGCCCTGAGACCACTTCTCACCCCACAGCTGGTGCCTCATCGCCCATCCTCTGCCTCTAGCACCACAACTGCCCCATTGGTGTCGCCATGGGCAAGGAGGCAGAACAGCCCCGTCTGCACCGGGCAGAGGGACCCAGGGCAGGTCTGGCTGCAGGCACAGGCACACGCACACCTCTCCCTGGGTGCAACAAGGCCAAGCGCGGAGCTGCTGCTCCTGCTCCCAGGCCAGGCACAGGCCACGTCCAGGAGCTCCCATATGTGGGGATCAGAGTTTTCCACCTGGACACTGCAACGCTGAGCAACCTGGCTACGGGCAGCTGGGAGCAGGACTCGTGCACCTGAAACAGGAGCCAGGCTTTTGCATACATTTATCTGCTGTGGATGAGCAGACTTCTTAACCAGACAGGATGGATTTGGGATGCATAAAACACACCTGGAGTGCTGGGAAGGCAGCGAGAAGCAGGAGGCGATGGGGGCCACATTCACTCGGACTCGGAAAAACCATTAAATGCTGAAGGTCTCATTGCCAGAAATAAACCATTTCCCAGCTCCTAACACCTGAAGCCACAACCCCACAGGGTTTCCAGCCCTGGACCCCGCTGCCCACTGGGGTCTCTGCAGAGCAGAGCTCCTGAGCCCTATCCTAGCATCAGCAGAGGACGTGCTAATCATTTCCATGTTGATCTCACACGGTGCGCCCATGCCTGAGGTCCCAAGGGCCCTGCACAGGCACATGAAGAGGATCCTGGTGCCCAGCCCCACACACACAGGGTCAGTCTCTGGTGGGGCAGGGCAATGCCACTGGCACCACAGCCTGGGCTCTCTGCTCCGTGCCACCGCTCCAGCTCCCTGTCCCCAGCCCCCTTTTGGCACCCGAGCAGCCCGTCCCCACCTCCGGCCCCGGCTGCACACCAGCTCTGGCAATGGTGGCTTCTCGCACAGCTTCCTGCTGCCCTCCGGGTTTAAATCAGCACAGGCAGCTGGGGCAGCAGCATCAGGCAGGGAGGGATGCGGCTCACCTGGGCACTGCCGAGCCCCACCGAAAGCCTGACCACAGCCACACAGCAACAGGGCACAAGGACAGGGCTCCAGAGGTCCCGGGGACCATGGCAGAGGATTCCAGCACTGGCAGAGCCATGCGCATCCCCCGGCGGTTCCTGCACTGCCACAAGCACCTGATGTACCAGGCATGGGGGGAGCGTCCTCCTCCAAGGGAGCTTCACCCACCAAACCAAACTGCAGATGCTCTCATGAGCTACCTCAAGGACCAAGCCTTGCTCCTCTGGCAGATCAGCTTCCCGCCTCACAGCTGGTATCCCCATGGGGTGCTGGCCTGCCTTTGCCCCCCTCCTCTTCCTCCTGCCCCAATACAGCAGCAAGGAGCAGTCAAGATCAAGGGCTTCTCCCCCGCTTTGCCCAGCCTTCCGAGGGGACAGCGCTGCCCTGCCTGTGAGCAGGACCCGCTGCTCCACAGTGATGGACCCCGGCAGGTCTGGCACAGCAGATCCAGCTCAGGAGCTGCTGCTCCAAGTCAATCCTGCTCCGGTGCGTGTGCAGGTCAGGGACAAGGTGAGGGCAGCAGCAGGCTCAGCAATAACACAACAGCCCTTACCCTCACCCCTTCCAAGAGGAGGGACATTTAAACCTTGGCATGTAAACGTGTCCACCATGATTCCTCCTCCTCACCTTATTGCAGGGGGGAGACAACCTGGAGATGGAGTGACCTGAGCAAGTCCCACAGTGGCAGAGCTGGGACAGGACCAGGTCTCCAGGACCAAGCTCTTGACCATGGGCAGTGCTTGGAGAAAGCATCCCTTGTTCTAGCAGGTGCTTGTCTGCGCAGGCTGGCAGAGATTCATTCCAACACATCTACACCCCTTACCTGCCTCTCCCTCTATAAACCAGACACATCACCACTGCTCACCTCCTCTTTTCAAGGCAGCCGACATCAAAACCACCAAGCAGGAGCGGGGCTGTGGCGGTGCTGGGAGCGCTTCATCCCGGACTGCCCCGCTCCCTGCCCGTCCCCTGCCCGTGGCTCTTTATCCCTGCGTTACCCCAAACCCTCACCCCAGCGGAACCCAGCACCAGCAGCACGGCCACGGCCGCAGCCCCAAGCCCTCACCTCGCAGGCGCATCAGGCACTGAACTGATGTCCCCACCTCACTGCTCCACCTGGGAAGGGCACCGGAGGGCAGGTTTGCAGAGAGGCTCCCGGGAGGCAGAGCGGGGCTGCAGGAGAGGAATGGAAGCAAATCCCTGACCAAAAGCTGCAGCCTGGTTTAGCGGGAGGGGAAATGTCCGGAGCACCAACGCGGGTCGGGAGCGGGGCTCTCCCGGTCCCTGATCATCAGCACCTCGGCTCGAGTCTCCCTTCCTCGGCGAGAGCATCACCTTCAGCCAGCAAAGCCCTGAGGCTTGTCCAGTCTCTGCTGAGGACAGCACTTCCTGCTCAGTGCCGATCCGTAGGTCCCTCCAAAAGGCAGGGCTGGACACCCCGCCCTGCCCCAGGAAGCACGGCCGGGCACAGGGAACCAGCATCCCCACTCCCGGCGCTGTGCTGCGAGGCATCAGCAGCCCCGAGCAGCCGCGGGCATCCCCTCCCCAGAAAGTTGACAAGATCGCAATAATGCGAGGTCAAAATGAACCTGCTGAAAACTCAACCCCCCTTCCCCCTCGCCCCAAGCGCACAGCGGCCATACCCGAGCCCTGGCCCCAGTAAAGCTCCCTGTGTCTCTGCCTCCCGCCCGTACCCCGGCGGAGGCTCCCTCCGCTCGCCGCGGGTGGAGGGAAACGCGGCCGAGCCCGAGTTTTCACTCACCGACCCAGCCGCCAGCTCCTCCCCGGGCTCCACTTTGACCCGTCCGTGGGCCAGGGCTCCCGCCGCTCGCAGGGCAGAGCCTGGCGAGCCGCTGCTGCCGCTCCGCTGCTCTGCGAGCGCCGCGGGCTCTGCCCGGCTCCCGGCGCTGGGATTTATGCGGGGAGCGCCGCCAGCCCCGGTGACCCCGCGGGCTGCGGCTTAAAGCGACAGCCCCGCGGCTCGCGGTGCCGTGCCCCGGCTCGAGGGGTGGGCGCCAGCGCGGCTCCGCGCCCTCACCTCGCGGTATTAGAGGATGCTCTCCAGCACGGAGCGCAGCTACGTGAATATTTAGCTTTCCTTCCACCTCCTCACCTCCTACCCACCACACACACTTCACCTTAAAAATAGATCGGGATCAATTTTCCTTAACTACATCTGCAAACACATTCAGCTCCACAGGCACATGCAGCACACAGCAAAAGCCCTCTGCACAAACAGACACGATGGGATCACTCGGATTTAAAGCACCAAAATACCAAAGGACCATTTATTAACTCCCGATAGTCCTCCTTGCTCCTCGTATTATTAGATAAGTGATTTTGGGGGGTCCTATTGCAAGAGCCAAAGATGCTCAGCCATGAGCATCTCTTCATTTAAACATACCTCTGTTGAACAGACGGAAATCTCTAATTGCAACAAGGTTTTAAGCACAGAAAGATGGAAACGCTCCCCGACAGCCGCAGAGCTGTTCCTACCTCCCCTGTGTGAAATGCGGGTTTCTGACATGAAATGGGTCACTGGGAAGAGAAGCAGCAGCCAAAGGCCACCTGGCAGGGCAGTGGCAAAGCAGGGACACAGCCCCGCTGCTCTCCCTCTCTGTCCACGCTGTTCTCTTACGCTTCATTCCCATTTTTCATTGCAAAAGTAGGAAATTTCCCTGCCCTGAACCAACGCAGCTCCTGGGGACAGCCTGTGCCTTCCCATGCCAGTAAGCTTATTTCCAGGAGTCACATAGGAGCACAGAACCTGTGTGGGGCCTGAGACCAGGACTCCTGGCTTGGTCTCAGCCTCTAAACCCCTTCTATCCCCAAAAAGGGCTGCAAAGCTTCACTGGACTTCCCAACAGCCCTGGACACAAGGGCAAGGCATCACGGATGCATAAAAGCTCTCCAGAAGGAGAGCAGCAGGGCTGGGGCAGCCCCAGTCAGGAACTGGGGATCCATGGCTGCTCTCCAGGCTGATGGGGAGGGGGTCAGGCTGTGCTCAGGGCAAACAAGTGGTGAAACACCCAGTGCTGATGAGACAGGGGCAGAGCTGCAGGGCAGTGCAAGATGGACCCCCCAGGGCACCAGTGATGCAGGCCAGGATCTGTCCTGTGGGGCAGCCCCATCTATCACATGCCAGAGAAGAGGCCAGCTCTCCATCACACATGACCTTGCAGAATCCTAGTATCAGGCAAAAGGCAATTACCCTGCACCTATTTTGTTCTGGTGCCACAGGCTATGCAAGGGAATTGGCCTCAAACTAAGCTGCTGCTTGGGGAGCTCACATACTAAACTTCAATTCAGCTCTTTTCAAGCAGCTCTGCTCTGGAGCCAGGCTGAGAGAGCTGGGCTGGGGCAGCCTGGGGGAGAGAAGGCTCCTGAAGGGGAGACCTGAGAGCAGCTCCAGGGCCTAAAGGGGTTGCAGGGAACCTGGAGAGGGGCTTGGGACAAGGGCCTGCAGGGCCAGGCCAAGGGCAATGATTTGAACCTGCCCCAGGGGAGACTGAGCTGAGCTCTGAGGCAGAAGCTCTTCCCTGTGAGGGTGCTGAGGCACTGGCACAGGTGCCCAGAGGAGCTGTGGCTGCCCCATCCCTGGCAGTGCTCAAGGCCAGGTTGGACACAGGGGCTTGGAGCAAGCTGCTCCAGTGGAAGGGGTCCCTGCCCATGGCAGGGGTTGGAACTGGGTGAGCTCTAAGGTCCCTTCCAACACAAACCAGGCTGGGATTCAATGAACCAGAACTGAGCCTGTGCCCCATGTGTGGAGGGCTGAATCGACTTAAGACAGCTGTGAGAGGGGACACCTGGGGCAGGTATTGAGGGTGAAATGCAGAGCCCACACAGGAGGCTGGTGCTTGGAACAGCAGAAGATGACATTTTGCATCTGGGTTTAGGATGCAACAAAGGAGAATGAATGAGACATCCAGGATTCACAGAGACACCACCTGCAGCTTCAGATTCCTGCACTCACACCAGGGAGCTGCGAGCCTGCACCCGAGTGTGCCCTTAGCACCCCTGTGCCCATCAGGGTGCTTTGTGTCCTGCCCAGCCCATGCACACCCTGCTCACACACAGGACGGGCGCCCCGCGCTTCCCTTCCACCATGAAATGCTCACCCTCACTTGGCCTGCTTTCAAACACTTCTTTCCCTTGAAACAACTCGCCCACTCGTCCCTATAAACGCCGGGGCTAAAAGCTGGTTCTGTTGTGAGGATTCCAAATAGCTGGGGCTTTATTGTTTCAAACAAAACCAAAATAACTCACCCACGCTCCCTCCTTCCTTACTGCCGTAACTGCTGACCGGCTGGGGACAGGCCCCACTGCCACACTGCCTCCAATCCACATCCTCAGATCTGGAGTGGGGGACAGGATTGGGTTTGGTTCTGGGAGGAGCGTGGTGCTCCCATGTGGGAACATGTCTGAAGTGTTCCTGACACCTCTGCTCCTCGCAGGGCCTCAGCACGGGTGCTGCCCTGCTCGGATTTGGCTGCTTTGAGCAACCATCACCTCATTAATACCAGAGTTCCTCCAGCTACATCTATCCCGGAATGCCAGCTCAGGTGGGCAGCCCTCCCCGCTGGGAGCAGGGCAGCCACGCCATGGGATTACTTTGGGAGTCTCTTTAGGAGGTGCTATATTAGTCAGCGTATTCAGACAGTCCTCAGAGCTCCAGCAATACTCTGCAGTTTATGTAGCAACTTTTCCACTTCGGTTTTGACAGCATTCACCACGCCAGGCTGGGTTTCCCTGGCACCATTTAATAGAAACACACGAGCTCAGATCTAGCACCTTGAAGCTTAAATTACTAACCAAGGAGACAAGTTGGAAGCATTATGATTCCTGGGGAGTCTCTCCAGTCTAGGGAAGATGGGCAACTCTGGAGGTCAGTTTGGCCCATCAAAAAAACCTGAAGAATCCTTTAGGTACCAAAAGTGGGGGTGAACCCAAACTGCTTGCTCAAAACCATTCAGGTTACAGGCAGATGCCAGCAAGCAGCGAGCTCCTGGAGCGTGCCTGATGCTCCCCTTGCAGAGCTGCGGTACCTGGCCGTGCACTACAACACACCCCAGCAGCAAAGCACGAGCCTGGAGCTCAAACTCGTCACAGTGATTTGCTCTGCAGTTGGAGGGGGGTGGAAGTAGGACCACGCTCAGCTGTTGAGTCTCAGCTGAGCAGCAGCAATTTGCTACACCGAAATAACTCCATTGCTTTAAAGGCTATAACCCATATCCTTGATTAATTAGCACAGGAGCCAAGGTTAATGCGTAGTGCTCAACTCCCACTCACCTACTGCATCCACTAGACCCCACCACCACCTCCCCACTTCCAGCCCTACCAAGGAGTAGGAGGTGATGGAGGAGACAGGTGCCTATAAACCCGCTGCCAGTGAAGGACACGCTCCTCTCCAGCAATGCAAGTGATCCACCGCTCCCCTGCAGCAGATCTGCCCTCCTCCCCACCATGTACTGCGCTCTGTGCAGCTGAGATTGGAGCCCACTGACAGCGCGCTTAGAGAACGCTCTGCAAACAGCCTCCTTGTCTCTGGATTGCCAGAACTGTGCTGCTCTCTTCAAGCATACTTTGATTTAGACACCTACTTGCTCTCAGTGCAGCGCTGGTCTAAAAAGCAGTTGAGCAGATGCAGCACCTTTACCAGGGGTGGTAATGATGGGGTGAAGTTCATCGGATCCACACACACCCATCTCCCTTAGCACCCATAACACTCCAACCTTCACATAAACACCCTTTCGCTGCAGCAAACGCCCAAATCTTAATTGTTATTTACTCATACTCCAGCAATGCCTGAAGGCTGCCTCAAGATCAAGGCTTTCTTATGCAAGACACCCCACAGAACATGAAATCCTGGCCCTGCCAGGGGCAGGGAGGATCCTGGGGCTGGTACCCGTGGGTTTCCCCTTTCAGCCAGGGTCACCCACAGCCCTTCTCCAAAGAGCTTCAACAGGTGAGGCACAAATCACACACAAAGACAGGAACAGCTCCTCCTATCACCAAAAAGCAGCTCTTGCCCTGGTTCACCAAAGGGCAGGGTGAAACTATAGCCTGGTGGGGAAGGCAAAGATGAGGAGCCTGATCTGCTCTATGGGACAGGGCCCAGAGAATATCAGGATGTGAATGGCTTTAGATACAAGCAAAAAAGTCTTCCAGGGACTTCCTTGCAAGCCCATGGGAATTGCACCTCCTGCACCTAAGCACATTCAGGGGTCTCACTCTTTGGAGGGGAGCTGGTTCCTCCCCTCCTCTGGCACAGTAAGCACTGCAGGGGACTGTGAGTCTTTCTGTGGCACAGACACCACAATCCAGGATGGAAAAGTTGGCTCCATGGGATCATTCGCGGCCATTCTCTAACTGCACATCTCCCAGGAAGCTTCCCCAGCAGTCCCAGCACAAGAAGCACTGAGCTGGGCCCAGCTCTGCCTGGTGCAGGCTGCAGTCTTCTGGGGCCACCCAGGGAACAGAAAGGAGCCGGGGCTCTGAAAATCCATTATTTAGGCTTTTTAGATTAATTGGTGCTAATTGCCTTGGGAGGCTCCAAAATAGCACTGCTAACGGGGAACTGGAGGCAGGCTGAAGGTGAGGTGTGAGCAGAGGCTTATGGTGGCCACATGAACACAGGTTGTGCCCTGCCTGCACCTCCAACCCAGACATTGCCCAGTCTGCATTCACACTCATACAGGGGCAAGGGGCTTAGCATGAGAGCTCCAAGATACAGCACTTGAACCTTCCTCATT
The DNA here is from genome assembly GCA_002631895.1 of Agapornis roseicollis. Taxonomy (NCBI): domain Eukaryota; kingdom Metazoa; phylum Chordata; class Aves; order Psittaciformes; family Psittacidae; genus Agapornis; species Agapornis roseicollis. The sequence continues at coordinate 137,245 of NDXB01007687.1, read as the reverse complement.
TCAGGCCCCTTTAAGGATTCACATCCTTCTCCCTGCCCCTACAACCAGCACCCTGTCCAGTAGGTGGTAACAGCCACTATCAAAGATAAGCTACAGCCAAAACTGGTCTGATTGTACAGGCTCCTGCACTGCTTCAGGTCTGTCCTTAAATGAAACCCAACACACATTCTCCAGGTGCATTTCCCTGTTTTTAAATATAGTTCCCTTAAAGAGAAACACAAGCTACTGGTACAGAACAGATCATCTACACAGACCCACCAAGTAATAGATAAGTGCACAGCACGGCTCCAGCACAGCCAGACCATGCTCACTTCCCAGCCTCATTCCATGCAGAGACAGGCTGCATCCATCAGGTGCTTCTGATCCATACTGATCCCACCAGCTACAGAGGGGAGCTCAGCCCCTGGTGCTGGTAAGGGCCCAGGTCACTGTTGGCTCCCTGGTGAAACACAGGCACAGCCGTGCTGCTGCTTGCACTCACATTTGTCTGAGCAGGAGACAGGCGTGCAAGAAAAGCAGACCAAACCCCAGGCAAGGCCCCTGTGTCATCATGGCACCAGTGATTTAGGCAGGGATTTAAGCTGATTAACACCCAGAGAGAACCAGGACTACGGATTCCTTTAAGGTCTTCTGGTGTGTGAGTTATTAAATGTGAGAAGCCGGAACTGGGGATGCACAAAGTGCCCCAGGCGCAGCAGAGACTGCAGAAGTGAATGGAGAGTTCCAGGTTTTGAGAGAAGTCAAACACTTGGAGTTTTATTGCTCTGGGTCTGGCTCCAATTCATCCCTCTTTTCGTATTGTTCTCTTTAAAGTGACAGTTTCTAGGAACTGGTGACTGTAACATCTCCTTTACTGTCTCATACCACTTGATGGCTGACAGTTTGCCGGGAGAAAAGGCTGTGCAAGGAGGAAAGCAGACCTCAATTATGGCTTCAAAGTACCAATAACTGAAAACTCAGTTACAGTGAGTAAAGGGGGAAAGACTGTATTTCAGCAGCTTGGTTAGTCAGCTCCAGGACTAGCCAGGCTGCAGACCTGCTGTTGTAACCCCCATCAATGCTGGGGTACCCTGGACAACCAGCTTGGTTTTCACCACCTTCCTCTTCCTCTGGTAAGAGGCTCTTTCTTCGTTTTCTAGCTTGAAAACTGGCCTCCACACTTGGCCAGATATAGACAGAATATGGGATGTCAAGCCTGCTTTCATAGATGCCCCTGATACCAGCCCAAGGGATCTGAGAAGCATCCAGGCCTTAGGGGTCTTTGGTGAAAGCAGTGCAAAGCCAAGGGCTTGGACAGCCATCCTGCACACAAGGCAACCAGTATGTTCTCTTTTCTGTGTGGTTGATGCACAAGCACAGGCTTGTGTTAAATCCTGCCTCCTATCTCCTTTCCACAGCTTTGATTCACAACCTGACCTCAGACTGGGAAAAGGGAGAAACAAGGGGAAGGCAGGGTGAGGAAAAAGGAGAATGAGGATAAGGCAGAATGAGGGTGTCCAAGTAACAAGGATATTGCAGAGACAGGAAGGTTCAGCTGCATCTCTGGTTCCTTAAGTACTGAAGCACCTCATTGAGGACAAGGCCTAGGGCTAACACAGAGGCACAGAGGCAGCAATACCTCTGCCTTGCTTCTGTTCAGAGCAGAATGAACAGAACACTGCAAGGGCAGCTCTAAGACCAGAGCTATGAAACATCAAAGCCATTCACAGCACCTTCAGGGGCTCTGTAGCAGAGCAGTCACCTTCCCAAAACACAGCCAACATCAACTGAGTCTTCTTGGTGCTGAAAACCCCCTTGCTCTGAGCAGAGACGCCTCAAGACAAAAACTGTGGGTAGAAGAGATGACGGCTGCTTCTTAAACAGAGCTAGGCAGCACACTGCATCTCACCCAAGGCATGAAAGGCAGAGTGTCTGGACTCCCATTTTGGATCTACAGGGGTGATTTTAAGGAATTCTCCTCTGGCCATGCAGATAAGCCAGGCAAAGCCATGGACTGGCACAACATGGGCTGTTTCTCAGCAGCAGAGCGCAGCCCTTTGAAAGCAGCTGGTCTCTCACAAAACCAAACCTCAAGTCACAGAGCTGTCCAAATGCAGTTACCACCCACAGTGAGGAGGGGATGCCCAGAGAGAGACAAGTTCAGCATCTGGCCCCAGCGCTGTGGAGGACCAGGACAGCTCCTGCCTTACCTTTCCCTGCTGGGGATGCAGCTCCCTCCTCATGTGCCCTCCCAATTCAACCACACCTCACCAGGACCAGCTTCTCCTCGGTGGGATGCCGAAGAGCCTGGCAGGTAATTCTGGCTTTCGCTCCAGCTGTGTATGCCAGCCTCCCTCCCAAACCTGCCCCTCTGCATGGGAAAAGGTGACTTCATGAAGGATCATGGTACCATACACCTCATGTAACCGCTTGTGCAGCCCCAGCTCCACACACTGGAGCTGCCCATTGCGTTCAGTCCCCCAGGCATGATGCTCGATGCTTGCCTGCAGCAGGCCCGGTGCTGCCATGCCTCCCTCTCACTCACATGCTCTCATTGGATAATTACAGAGAAAACCAAGGCAATTCCCAATTTTAGAGCCATTATAAAACAGAGAGGGGGAATTCATTACCTGGCAGTTGTTAATATTTAAGGAAGAAACTGATAATTTACCTCTGAGGTGATGAATGCAGCAGAGGCAGCACAGTTGCCTCCCCCCACCACCTCTGTGCAGTTACTTGCAGAGCTCCTGCTCATTTCCCTGCCTCCCATGCCAGCACCAAAGTCCCAGCAAGGAACAACATGTGTCAGGGCTGTGCACTGCAAAGTTCACAGGGGTCTCAGCTCCGGCTCTGCTGTTGCACATCTAGATTTGGGAGAGCATTCATTAAAATCTCTGCTGGCTCAGGCAGCATCCGTGCAACCAGCCCACCTGAGTCAGAGGAGTTAAGGAAAAGAAGGGCCCTAGAGCTTAACAAAGAGACTCATACAGACATATGGAAAGAAAGGTCAGATAAATTAGGATGACTCTGGGGAGGCAATCAGATCACTCACTGCTTCTATGAACAGCCCCAAATCCCTGGAATAGCCTTCTGGTACCTCTCAGACTCAAGCCATCCAGAAAGTTTTCCAGCTCATCCTGCCTCCGAGCTAGGAAATATCTCAGTGCAGCCTCCGTCCCAGGCCCAAAGCACTACAGAAGGTTCCACAACTGAACAGGAAGATAAAGCATTCAAGAGCAAGCCACAGCTCAATGTTTACCTGCTCAGCTCCAACGGGACTGACACCAGCACAGCAGCCTCCAGGTGTCATAGGAACAGGCTTAAATTTAGCAGCAGCTGCCTTCCCTCCGCCTGACTCCAGCTTCTCTCTTCCTCTCTCCCCTGCTCTTAGAACACGTTTACACAGAAAGTCTGACCAACAAGAATGGTGTAATTACACCCATGCAGCAAACCAAAACACGAAGGCTGTGGGATACAGGAGGGTGTGCATCCAACTGCCCTTGCCTTGCAGTAGTTTACACATCAACGAGACTGCTTCATCTTAAAGGAGAGGGAAGATGCACACAGAGCCCACGCAGAGCAGCAAAGGCTGCAACCCCCAAAATGCTCAAGCTCTTGCAGGACTGCAAGGGAGTATCAGCTTCATCTCCTCTCAACCAGTACAAGACAGCCAGGGGAAGGGTGGTCTGGGGCCAGAGGAAGCCCCTGATGCTGTGTTCATCCTCGCACCCCAGCACCCATCCGGCCAGTTCTGCAGTCCACAGTGAAGCCACAGGGGATGGATGGGGGCACTGCCTCGACAACATGTGGTGTAACTGGGACAGGCAGGACCTCCCTGCCTGCTCTGCCACGCTGCCCTCCAGCTCTGCTCCCTGCCCAGTGACACCAGGATGGAGCCAGGCAGAGGGTCAGCCATGAGCTGACAATCTCCTTGTACATCATGAGGGAGAAACCCATCGGAATTGCTCTGGCAACCTGCCCTTGGGGTGGGGAAATGTAATTTACACAATTTCCCCTTCTTTTATGAATCTTTCTCATTGTAATCATCAAAAAGGTCTTATAAAAACATTTGTCTTAAGGAATGTTTGGCGATGCAGCGTGTTTGCAAATCGTTCAGTGTCTAAATACATCAGCAACCCATCTCTGCAAGTCATCACTGCAATCAAACTGCTCCTCTTTCTCCTGACTATAAATGGTCTTTGCTGAGGACAGGTTCGAAGAGTGAGGAAGCACATCGAGCTGATGCACTGGGAAGAGGAGAATCCACATGAACAGGACCATTTCTAGAGCACAGGTCTCCAAGGAGGGGAGAGGACTGGGTTTGATCCTTACCTCTTTCCATGGTTTTGCTCCAGCTTTTGGATCTTGATGTAATAAACTGCTTTAGTCCTTGAACTCTGGCACATGCACTGTCCCACTGGCCTTAGAAACTTTAGCTCAGAGCTGAGCTTAAACTCAGGGCCAGAATTGGGGCAGGTCCCTTGCCCTGCCCCACCACACAGGAATAAACAGCCCATTTCCTCCATGAACCCTGTCCTTTTTCCACCATGCTTGCTCTTTCTGAGGGACACACACACACACACACACAGCCTGTCTGAAGTGTTAGGAAAATCCCATCCTTCCAGCAACCCTCTAAAGCACAATTTCCAAGTCAATCGAGAGCTGGAGCGTTTTGACCTTCTCCCCAGCAGAGCAGAGAGGTTAAATTTATGAGCAAGCCTTTGATGTTTGCAAGCTTCACGTGGTACAAAACCTGCTTTGATGTTCCCTTTAAAAGAGAGGAAACTCAAGGTGTGCAGTACACGAGTCTCAGGGAGCACCCGGATCTGGCCACCCACAGCTACAGGCACAAGGACTGAGCTCTGATGCAGCTACTTGTGCTTAGAGCTTGGCTGCAATAGAGAGGAAATGTGACCAAACGCTTCCACCCACACCAGCTTCTCCCAGACCAAACCCACCTTTGCTCTGCCTGTGGAGAACCGGGTACTCACAGCCCTGAGCATTCCCATGGGAGCTCCAGACCTGACCTCAAAGCTGAGGAGGACCCTGCCCTTTCCCATCTCTCAGACCCAGGCTGTGCTGGTCCCTCTCTTCCCAGTGACCACCAGTCACAGCTGGGAAATTTCCCCACTTAAGGGCCATGGGAGAGGTAAGGAAGCCCATTGCTCTGCCCCTCCTGCATGGGTTCTCCTTTGGGTTCCACACCAGCATCCTGCACAGCAGCAGCAGGAATGCCTAAGCTGCACAGAGGGCCCTGGCACGCTTCCTACCTTATGCAGCAGCTGAGCCATGGCTTCTCCCATCCATCCCAGCATCCCCACGGCTCTGCCAACAGGTTGAGCCCTTCTCCCAGGGTCCAACAGAGCTGCCAGCAGGGTCAGGCTCCTCTCCATCCCCGAGCTCACTTCGCCTCCTTTTCCCTCTCCCACCTCCTCCCATGGGGAGTTTCCCAGCAGCTCAGTAATTAGCATCTTCATCACCACCACTGCTAATAACACCACCACAGCTCCTGCCATCCAAAGCTCAAACAGCTTCACAGCCATCATCCCGCCTCTGTAACCTCCCCAGGGTAGGCAGGGAAGCAGCATTATACCACCACGCAGACGGGGAAGAGGGAGGTAAACAAGAGGCAGAGATGGGCAGTGAACCCCAGGAGCTCTGACTCAGGCACCGCACCCGCAGGACCTCCCTGTGCCAGCAACCTGCTGCTGCACAAGGGCCCTCTGGAAGGAGGTCGGTGGCTGTGTTGGCAGCAGGGCTCATCCAGGGATTACAACACTGGGCTTGGGGCCTGGGAGTNACCACCACGCAGACGGGGAAGAGGGAGGTAAACAAGAGGCAGAGATGGGCAGTGAACCCCAGGAGCTCTGACTCAGGCACCGCACCCGCAGGACCTCCCTGTGCCAGCAACCTGCTGCTGCACAAGGGCCCTCTGGAAGGAGGTCGGTGGCTGTGTTGGCAGCAGGGCTCATCCAGGGATTACAACACTGGGCTTGGGAGTCCTGGGATGAGGGCTTTTCCCAGGCATCCCTGCACACAACCTCAGTTTCCCCCTGCAGAAAGACCGTGGGAGAGGAGCGCGCAGCACCACGTGTGCAGTCTGAGGTCACACCTTCTGGTGGGACAGCAGCTATCGTGGCATCCCATAAAAGCATCCTTCATCAGTCACTAGACCTCACCTCTAATTAAGGACTCGCTGTTTACTGATGGGTTAAAGAGGATTTTTGCTTTGAGCAGTCACAACATGAGGGATTGGAGGGGGATTCCGGTCTCAACAGCCTGAGCAGGGAAAGCTTCTCCCCACTCTGCTTGGGGTTTGCTACATTTGATTAAAACGTTTCCCATGGATGGGAATTCCAGCGGTTAGAAAAGCTCACCCACATCCCCTACAACAGACTGGCACAGCCCAGCTAGCCCCAAAAGCAGAACTCAAGGCAATGGGTTGCTTTGCTTTTGACAAGACGATGTTGGCTTGAACCATTCTGGCCTATGCTACAAGCACGGGCTGGCACAAACCAGGATTCACCTGAGCATTCATTCACCTACAAAGAGCACGAGCTCTGCACACAAGCTGTGTAACTCTGTGAAGCTACTGGCCTGAAGGAACCCAATAAACCCCTTGTCACTGCCATTTCTATGGGATGTGGACAATGGTCCATTAGATGCCAAATAAGGGGCATTCTTTAAGACATAAGACAGGCAGTCACCCTTCTCTCCCAGCCGCTGCAGTGTACACTGATCTATTCTTTTTGGGCACACACCGAGACGTTCAGTCTCTGCAAGGAGGAAGGTGTCACTTCTTTCCACACACTGCTGCTCTGTGCATCCTGCTGAATTCACTCCACTCTGTTCCAATCCCGTGTACACCAGGAGTGCCTGGGAACTGAACTGAAAACGGACTCCCAGGGCTCGGCTCACAAATCCAGAGCAAGTGGGGAGCTAACACACACACACAGAGCAAAGTCAGGGCACACAGGGAAAAGGGCTCAGGAGAACAACCAGGCACAGCAGCTGACTGCAGGAGCCAGGTAGAGCCCGAGCCTCCCCTCTGCACCCTGTGAGTCCATCCCCTGAAGGAGGGGAGAAGCAGCACATCCCTCCCCTGCTCACACAGTTCCATCAGTCAGGAGCAGCACAACCCCGAGAGGCACCTCCTGTGTCCATGCCTTCACTTGCTCTTTCACGGACATTCACCAAACCCCATGTGTACTCTCACAAGGTCGCTGGTGGTTGGCAGAGTCCCATGGGGCTTTTTCTTAGACACAGCCTATGTGCTCACAGCTACACCCTGAGGAATGCTGCTCGCCTTGCTCTTGATGGAGTGTGGCTTTTGTTTGGCTCCTGGCTGAATGTCTGAGTTAAAAATACAAGGCTATTTTTGGCAGAAGTGGGGTTTTTTTCCTGCCTCTCTATTGCCTTGCATGCCCCCATGCTGCTGTCTCCTTTCTGGCTCAGACAAGCTTTGTTTGCCTTCTCAATGATCATGTTTGCACCGGTGAGCAGTAGGAAATGCTTTTCCTATTAGACCATTTCCATAAGCACTGTTGGGAATGCAGAATGAACTCAGAGAAGCCTAAAAAAACCCCAGCTGGTGTAAAGATCCTGTTCTCCAGTGGACAGAGCTGAAAATCAGGAATGCCTGTGGTCACCAAGGGACACGTACATACACACATGCACACAGGTACAGCAGGATACGCTCTCTCTGTGATCCACACACCAGGACCAAAGGACTGAATGCTTCAAGCATCCCCACTCTACAGACAGGCTTCATCCCAAGCTCTGCAGCTCAGACCCTTTCTTACGCACCATGAAAATAGTTTACTTTGCTTTTCTTAAATGCCAGGAAAAAAACAGGCCTCTCTTTCCTGGCTTGGATTTATTCCATCCGGAATCTTTGCATGATCACAGCACTGTGATGCTGTTACAGTCTCAGGATAAAGCAAGAGCCCAAGTACCCTGGAGCACCCATGCAATCATTAAATCTTTGTTGTTATGCTCCTTATCTCCTGGCAACGCCAAGCTGAGGACGTGGGTCTTCTCACTTGAGATCACTACCTTCTGATGTCTCAAAATCCCCTCCCATGAGCCAGACACATGCCATCCTCTGTGGGTGTGATCCCCCTCTCCAGGACTGAGAACAAAACCAACACAGCTGCAGGAACCCTCCCCAGCACATTGTATTTGTGTGTCACAACATAAACATCAACACAACCAGAAGATACCAGCCTAACAAAGAGCTAAAGACATCAAAAAGGCCCATGGAGAGCTCCCCAGGACATGGATCCGCACCACCATCACAGGAGCCAAGCACAGACTGAGTCAGAGCTCTTCAACACCAGCACAGGATTTGCTGCATGCCAGTAACCCACAAAACACTGACACTGGGGCCAGCTCCTGCTCTTTGGGAAGCATGCTCCACCTAACTTGCTTCCAAAAAGAAGCTCCTAGACAATGATTTCCATCATCTCTCCCTAATTATCAAAGAGTCCCCTCTGCCCACTGCCACTCTAGAGGCCATCAATGCGATCAGGACATGAGAGAGAACAGTTCCTAAGGTCCCAGATTTGGCAATGGCAAGCAGCATTTTTGGTTGCTCATCTAAACTGTTTCTCGAAAGCAACAAGCCCACCCCTCATGGACCCCAGGAGGCTGACCGCGTCAGGCTCCACAAAGCAAGGGGTCCCAATTGCTGTGCTCTTTTGGAATTCGAGCCCTCACCTCCTGGCAGCTCCATACTCAGAAAAGCTCAGGTCTAGACTCCCGTCCCTCAGGAGAAGGTTACAAATGCCACCATCAAGCTCTCATAAACTAGCTCCTGATAGAGGCTCAGGAAAACAGAATTTGTCTATAGTCACCCAACAGTCACCAGCAGAGTTAGATGCATGCTGTTTTCCAGCCATACCACTACCCCTGGAGCAGGTTAGAGATGAGGTTAAGAACAAACACACTGTAAGAAACTCCTAGATCAGTACTGGAGGAAAAGCATCATCTTCCTACCGACTGAGAGACCTGGACTCGGACTTCGCTGGCATCCAGTGGTGATGTACTTGAGCCCTGGGGCTTCCTCTCCGAGCTGCAGTGATGCTCCCGGTATTTCTTTGACCTTGCAGGCAATGACAAGAACTCTTTCCCTGAGATCTTCAGGTCTCCCACGTGATGGCTGTCCCCATTCTGGTCCTTGGGAAAGCAAGAAACAGTCATTGCACAAATTGCCTGGCTCTGGTTTATGTGGAGATCTGTTGGCAAGTATGCACAGTACAGGAGACAGAAGCAAGAAGTTAATGTGGAGTTCGGGTGGTGTGAGCTGCCACTCTCCATAAGCTGGGTTGAGTGAGGACAGTTCATCTATCTCCACAGCACGTGGTTTTAATGAGTGGAGAGGAAGCATCACCCAAGCAACACACAGTAGTCACCTTCTCCACTAGGAAAAGTCAGGGAGAAGTAGCATTCTCTTAAAACCCCAGGTATGCAGGTAGGATCAGATGGTTTATTTATGGGCATGGAGAATGATGGATGAAAGGTGCAGAAGCAGCCACTGCTGCTAGTGATTTCTGGCAACCACACTCAAAAAACCTCTTCTAAACACTGGCAAGCTCATCTTGCCCAGGATTCCAAGCCCTTGGCACAAGCCCTTCCACTTGCTGTATCGTCACTTCTTCCCAGCGCCCAGCCATGCAGCAGCCTACACCAAACTATGGGTAACCCAACCATGCCCCAGGGAACACAGCTTTCCTGGATGCTCCACAGCATTTCCCACCTCTAGGAGTTGGCTCCCAGCACAGACGGAGCATTGTCTGCCTCAGTGTCTCCCACTGTTTTCAGCAAGCAGGGCCCCTTACCCAACAGCTCCCTAAAAGGTGGATTAACATGAATGGTTGGAGTCCCATTCTGCTCTCTTCTCATGCACATGGGGGCTGCAGGCTAACATGATGAACTGCAGCAGACAGTTACAAGCCATCCCCTGTTCTCTCACTGCTGTCCTCCTTTGCTCTCTGAAATGCTTGTGCTCAGTGCTCCCATACACATGAAACACAGGATGATCACCCCTGTGTAATGCGTGAGGAAAGTGAAAGGGCAGAGGCTACATGGTTCTGGAAGTGTTTTCCCCTTCTCACTGCAGCCCCTTTTCGAGGCCCTGCCCCATGCCTGGCTCTCCCATTCTCACCCCTTCCCATAAGACATGCACAACTCTATCCCTTCTCTGTCAGAAGACTCAAGTTTAATGGCCCTGCTTGTATTATCATAACAGCCTCATTACTGCTGTCACGCAGATGAGGCCCTGCTACAGAAGCACCAAGAGTATTCAGCATTTAGCTCCAAAGACACATACAAAAGGCATGAGCTGTTTTACATCTAACTGGTGGGAACTGAGTGCCTAAACCTGCTTGATGTTCTGGGCTTCAGGGTTTCCAGGCTGCAAACCACCCCGTTATCATACATAAAGCACTGAGGGGATGCCCCAGGGTGTTCTCACTGCAGCAACTACAGACAGGAGAAAGAAGCCCAGGAGATGACCCAAGGGCCCATGGGGTTGGGATTTAAGGGCACACAGGCCACAGAGCCAACAATACTGAACAGGGTCTGTAACCACAGCACATCACCAGCACACTGAGATGCTGTAGCCAAAATAACTTTTCCATTCCTTGCAATACAAACAGGAATATCAAGAAGGAGTAAGGAGAGATTCATTCCCCTGGATGCTATTGATGGGACCAACTGCAGCCAGGCTGGCATCGGCATTTTGAAAAGCAGCTACAGAAGTGGATTTCAGAACTGGAAAGAAACTGCCTTACAACGCCCTTACTGCCTTAGAGCCTCAGACCACTTAGTTCTTGACAAAAAGAATAGATGACTCAATTACAGCAAGTAAGAACCTTCAGGGTAAAAGCCAGTATGTGATGAAGAGAGTTTTAGTCTCGTAGAGAGAGGAATAAACAAGAACCAATGGCTGCGAGCTAAAACCAGAGAAGCTCGCAACAAGGAATGTTGCAGAAGGATGATCAGGGAAGCAGTGGTCCTGCTGTCTGCTGCGACACTCAGAACAGCTGTGGATGCTTCTGTGGATACACTGCCCAGACACCGCTCTGTGCAGGGGCATTGGACAAGGATTCCAGGCCTCAGTGGTTGTGGGATTCCCTGAGGATTTCGAAGGCTGTCTCTGGTACACACAATGGGCAAAGGGTGAGGCAATAATGAGGGTGCTGGACTGATCACAGTTCACTTTGCTGACTGATTCCTCACCATTGCAAGCTTGAAGCCAACAGCCCTCTCCTATGACAGTAATCACCCTTTCTGGAAACTGCAGTGGGACAGAGGAAGTGGAATTGCATCCGAAGCATTTTTGCAAGGAGAGGTGAACCTGCACGCACCCCACAGGACCACTGCAGGGGGAAGAGGACTGCTCACATCTGACTCCACAGTACCCACAGCCCCGTTTACTCCATCCTCCCAGTGAAACCCCTGAAATCCCATAACCCTGCCTCAACTACTGAGCGAGCTTCAGCTTTTACAGCAAAGCGTAGGAAACCAACAGCATTTACAGCACTGACAGCAAATCACATATCAGCACAGCTCTCCCTGCCAGTCCTCAGGTCGCACTGCTGCGATGAGGATACATAGTCAAATGTCTCCCTGGCACTGGGTATCACTGTCCCTGCCACTAGCAGCACCCTGGAGCTGGAGTCAATGGGTTAAAGAAGGTCAGAGCCAAAATGGCCAACAGGCAGTTAGGAGAATTAACAAAAATGTATAAATATGTTTGGCATTTAGCTCCCAAAAAGAGTTAATTCAGGGAGAAGGTTTTGTCCAGCCCTCCCAGTGCTTACTGCAAGGTTTAGGCACTCAAAGGGGTTTGCAGGCTTGAGGCTGTTTCTCATTGATTGCACCTTCCTGCAGCTTGGGCAAGTTTTTTCTCTCTGTGACACTCCTGTAAGAGGGAACCTCTCCCTGGACACTCGAGAGAGCTGTGCCTGGAAAGCACCAGATGAAGGAACATTATTGGTGCCAAAGCCATTCCCAAAAGGCAGAGCACGGCTGCCTGCCTGGCCACCTTCTCTGGGAAAGAGCATGAGCAAGGCCCCTGGCAATGGGCACATGCAGTGATCCTCTGCAGGACTTCCTGAGAAGTTCAATCAATCCTGGTGGGTGGAAAGGCTCAAAGCATCCACTGTGGAAACAGCCTCTGCCCTGGGGACACTGAGGAAACACTGAGCTGGTGGGTCTGACATTGCCAGCACTGAACCTGAGCAGGGGGAATCCTTAGAGCCCCTTGGAGCAAACCCCTCTGCCTCCTGCAACCCATCAGCTCCTGCTTCTGCCCTCTACTTCCCTGCCTGTGCCCAGTGCAGTGCTCTGCTGGGGTAATAAGGCATTGAGATTTGCCACCAGCCACTAAAGGGGCTAAAATGCTAACAATTATCCTCTCAATGAAGGGCTGGGTTTGCAAAAAAAGCACAGAAGTGGCTTTTTCAGCTTTCAGTTAAGTGCCTTTTCAGTCAGACCAGCTGTTCCTCTCCTCCAAGCTCACTAGAAACCCTCTTTGGTTAATCCCATTGACTCCAATGGTATCTGCTAATTGCATACTTCCCTGCAAATGAAGCCAGTCAACAAGCCATTACAGATTCCTACTGATACTTCATCTTTGAGGCCAGACATCTTTGCTTACCTTTTCAGAAGGGAACTTCAGGAGGTCTAAGCTGTCCATGCTGTTCCTTTGGAGTCTCTTTGGCCTGGCTCCTGCAAAACAACACACTGGCATCAGGAGGGTGTTACTTGTTGGCAGCACCAATGGCACACAAACAAAATTCAATGCAGAATGCTCTGCTCCTGTTAACTACAAAGGGATGGGATGCTGCAGCTGTGCTGTCCTTGAGGCTCACATGTGGGGGGCTTCTCTATTGCTTTGGGTCTATCATAGCACAGTCAGCAGCAACGAGGGCGGTGGGAAGCTTGTGCTGTCAGACCAGTAACAGGGTCACACTGCAACCCTGGTCTCAAATGAGGCCTCTGGAATTCAGGAGTTACAAACCCCACTCTAAACCACAAAAGTCATGAGACTGGCATGGTAAAACGAGAACAAAGCCATAGTTGAATACTTCAGTGCATTTGTTGATTCATGTTTCTGACTTAAAGAATATATCTGGGGTGCAGCTTTGAGCTTTTCTCTACAGTCACAAGAGCTAGAAAAGGAAGTGAAGGGACAAATACTTTCTATCATAGGCTCAGCCTTAAGAGGAGCAAAACCTTGCCCTGAACCGGACAGAGAAATCCAATTTTGGATGATAGCTGTTAGAGATTTCATTCCAGCAATAACAGAGTGGGTGAAACAGTTCAGTTCGGACCCCTGCTTGCTAAGCTCTCCTTTACATCCCTATCTCTCTCCAATCTGCTTGCAGCTGCTGCTGCCTTGCTCACTAACAGCCAGGTTACAAAATGCTCCTAGGATGTCTTTCCCACTTCTGCCCCTCCACTCTCCTGCCCTCCTTCCCTGATCTTTCTGGAAGGTTCTGTTTAGCTGAGCACCACACGATGCCCAACGGCAGCAACCAAAGCTGCTACCTCAAGGTCCCATGACAACATCCAAGCTTCAGGGGAAACCCTGGGGGAGGGTGAATGAATGCAAGTGAATTGAAACCCATCACCCTGAGAATGGAAACCGCAGAGCTTTGTGTGGCTCCTGCAACAGCAAACTCACCAAACCTAAAGATTCTCCCCATTCCCAGCACCACTGCTTACACTGCAGCAGCACCCACAGACCCTGTTCTAACCATGGTGCCACCGAGTGCTCACTGGACTGCACAGCGTTCAGAAACCAAGTCAAGTCTGTAAGCAGAACATGGGGATTAGATGGAAAAGCCACCAGATAGCAGACACCACTGCTTTGGAAAGTTCAACTTCACTCAGCTTCATGAGACACGAGACAAGCTCACATCAGCTGGGACTTCGCTAAAGGTCATGCACATAGATCACATCTTAGCTATAAATGACCTAAAGTTCATTTCACTGCCCCTCACTCCCCTGAAGTGATTTATTCTTGCAGCCATAAAGACTCAGATCAGCAAAACAATTACCAGGCTTTGGGTTCAGAAGGGACTGACATCAGGCCCGGAACAGGCATGGATGTGAATACACAGAGAGCAAGGAAAACCCAACAACAAGCAGCCATCATTTCTTCCAAACTCTTCCCCTTTCCCCAAGGCAAAGCCAGTTGCTCACTTGGCAGCAGTTCAGTAACAACAGGATCTCATTCTGGAAGGTCAGCGACTGCTGCTGACATTGGCAAGCGTTCAGACATGGGGCTGCATCCCTTTGGATGCAGGCAGGAAGCAAGGATTTTGCTGCCCTCCACAAAGCACGCAGAACTCTTTGTTTTACCATTCTTATTTCAGTTTTCACTTATTTTTACTATGATCTTGTATAAGGTATCTCATGTCTATGAACCTATCTTAAGAACCTCCTTGGAACATGTTGGGAAAGGCTCATAGCGTTAGACACCAATGAAAGGTCTGGGTTATTTGGTAGCTGAACACATCCATCACCACAGCCTGGGTGTGCACTCAGCCATGAAGACAGCTGAAATGATCAAGCCCAAGCCCCCTCCCACCACTAAGATGGGGAGAGCTGCACCCCTTTCAGTGGCCAGACACAACCCACTGCCCTGCCAGAGACACTGCTTCACTCCCTGCAGGACTCCCCTGCCATGCCCTCAATGCCACTCCCCTGGGGCATCAGTGTTTTCAGCTGAGAGGACCCAGAGCTCTTAAACAGAGGCCCTGTACCAGCTTAGTGGTTGACACAAGCCCTAACACCCAGCTTCCATCACTCCCCTGTGAGCATCAGCACCCTCTGGGCATGGCTATAGCTTCCCTTGGCTTCCCACAGAATAACCTAGGGTCTTCTGTGTGGAGCAGTGAGGTAGGTTGGGAATAAAACCCCCCTACAAGCACTCCATCAGCTGGTACACTTGGGTTTCAGAGCAATGCCCAAGAGGCAAACCCAGCACCTGGAAGTGAGCGTGCGTCACAGCGGCTTTGAACAGCCACTTCCAGGAAAGCAAGAAAGGAGCCAAATGTGCCCGATTAGATAAACACCCATCCTTGCCACCGGCCTAAAGGTCATTAATTATACACCTCCATCCTCAGGTGCTTTTGTACGTTTGCAATAGCATTAAACTGCTGGCCAGAGAGCATTTATCTCCAATGTGAGCAAACCTGCCTTCCCCTCTGTTAATTTAATAACGCAGTCAGCTGAGACTGCCCCGGCAATTAGGGCACACAGAACAATTTGTCTTCTTCACTTGTTTTGGTGCTGGTGCTCCTCTGTTACCATGTGGATTCCACATTCAGTTGAGCTGAGAGGGGAGGAAGGCAGGAGTTCAAACCCAACTCATGAAATCATAGAGCCATCAACTCAGCTCTGCTCTTCCCAAAGACGACACAAGCAGCACTGGGGCCGAGCGCTGGCCCCACAGAGCCCCTGGCTCTGCCATCCTGCTCACCACAAGCTGTCCTGCTGGTGGAGCATGCAGCACCATTCAAACAAGCCGTTAGAAGGATTAAGAGACTACTATCAGTGAGGGCTATGGTAAACCTGATCCACTCAGGCAGCGATTCCCACTGCATGCCTAGAGCTTCACCCCTTTACTCCACACAGACTGGCTCGGGAGCCTCCACACACTCATCTTCCGAGAGCAGAGGGATTGCCATACTCACAAGCACCCCACGACAGAAGGAATCCCGTTAACTTTCTGCCTCCGAGCAGGACATTCCCTTTGGAAGGCTCCAGATGGAACTTCCAGCCTCCTCCGAGTGATTTTTCCCACAAATACCTGCAGCACTGCCCAATCCTCAGCAAAAGTTCAACTCTGCCCCTTTCGCCCCAGTGCGGATCAAGAGCAGCAGCCGTGGATGCAACAGATTGAGCAGCTGAAAACCCAGGTCTGTTCCTCTGGAAGGTTTTTGCCTCCCTTCCCAGTATTTATTGGCATGTTTACCAAGCTCGCTGCGGAGCAACGGAAAACCTCAGGGGCATTTCTAAATGCTCTCTCTGTCTTTAAGGTTTACTGAGGTCTCCAATAGAGCAAGTTGAAACCTTCTTGTGAACATCAGCTGAGCACGCTCCTGACTGGCTGCATTCATGCCCTGTTTTCCTGCAGCTCCTCGGATGGTGTGCTTTTAAATCCCCCCTCCCCAGCTCAGCACCCCCACGGACCAATGGGGGAGGTATTTTTACTGCTGGTGCTGAGGTGCGTTAAACGGTTCTCACATTCTTGTGATTTCAAACTGGATGAAGCAGTCACCTCCCTCCCTGAAAGGCAGCAATGGACTCCAGGGAGGGGGAAGCGCACTGCTATAGAGCTATGGATGATGTATGGGCTGGCCTGCCTGCAGGCGAGACACCCCTGCTTCCTCCACCTCACAAACATCCCCTATTCTGCCTTTGGGACACTAACCCAACATATCCACGTCAGACACCCAGCTAGACCCATCCACTTTGTCTCAGAGACAGGGATGGCCCCTCTGTACATCCTTGTGCTACCTATGATGACATGGATACAGGAACCTCTATTTAAAGTCTCTTTCCATGTCCAGATGTTTGGCACTGCCTGCTCCGTACGCTCCTTGGGCTTCTTAAGTCCATTTTAAGCAGAGCTGTGCATGGTCCTGCCTGTCTGAGGAAAAGGCTAAACCAGAGAGTTGACATGGCACACACAGCAAGCATAGCATCTTCCCCCCTTTCTTCTCCTGGTCCCTTGGGATCTGTCCCCAGCTCCATACTGCCTGGAATGGCAGGATCAGTATGGTCTCTGAGGAAAGAGAAAACCTTGAAAACCAAGGGAAATCTTTGGTTTTCAAAGTGCAATTACAGGAGAAATGCTCACATAGCAAAAGGTCTTCAGCAGTACCATGCTACAAAGCGTGATGTAGCCACAGAAAACACAGGGAAGTGTTTTATCACAGGATAATGATAGCACCACACCCTGTACGTATGCAGTAGAGCAAAGCTGGGTAGACAGTGAGAGCAGCTTTGTTCTCTGTGGACAGTCTCCATATCTAAGCAGGGCTCCTGAGATCGCAGTTGACAAGATCGAGCAGAGAATGTGTAGCAGCGACTCAGGGAGCCCTGCCAGGAGCTCTCATCAAGCTGACATGTGCTTTGATAACTCCGAGGCTCTCCCCCATCTCCAGCAGCTTGGAGAGCTGCCTACTCCATCCCTGCTTGAGACAAAGCAAACCCCCCCGGTGCAGATCAAGCGACAGCTCTATTTGCAGGCTGGGAACAAGCTGTATCCCTCTGGGGTGGCTGTACAGGAGGAAGCAGAATTAAACCTGACAGTGGACTCCAAAGACAAGCGGTGGGGAAAGGTTAGACAGCCAAGACTTACATGAAAAGGTCAATCCTCTTTGTACCTGTATTAACTGAGAGATACCACCTTGGCTTCTGGGTCAGCTCTTCCAGCCCAGACAACTGCCTCCCTGCTCGGTACAGAGCCCAGCAGCTGAGAACCTTGATTTGGGGCAGTTGTTTGGGGTGGAAGACTGGTCTGGGATCCTGATTTCAGCCTGGTTTTTAAAGCACGACATTTGTAAACCCTTCCCAGGCTCCGAGGTGACAGTGGAGATACGCTCCAGCACTCCAAATGCTCACAGACCACCTCAAATCATACACTGCTGACATATAATCAAGGAAAGCTCTGCCAAGTTCATGCTCCGTTATTACAGCAAGGAAGTGGGGGAAGCAAGCACAGCAGCAAGAAAAAAAAGGAGGAGGGGGGAAAAAAAGCAGCCTCCGGTAGGACAAGCATCTCATTTAATGTTTTAATTAGTCTTCAAAGACATAATGGATTCTGGCACTATAAATCCACTTGACCTCTATTATTGCCAGCACTTGCATGATAAATGCTGGCATTTGTTTTCCCTGTTGTTACTGGGGTAGAACAATACTTCTCTTTAACCAGAGAAAGCAAATAATACCAGTTATTTATGATGACTGCACTGTAAAACACTGGCACCAAGCTGTTGTGTGTTGATCCATGGGGAAGACCATCTGCTTCCACCCAGTCCTTTACATAGGAAAGGACCAGGGGAATCCTGACAGCTCTGGCCTCTTCTGTGCCTGAGGATAGGACTAAATGGGCAAGACAACAGTATTCTCCCTCTCAGTTATTTAAGGACTTTTCTGGCTGCCCAGTTATGGCAAAAGCCAGAAGCAG
Source organism: Agapornis roseicollis (assembly GCA_002631895.1). Classification (NCBI taxonomy): domain Eukaryota; kingdom Metazoa; phylum Chordata; class Aves; order Psittaciformes; family Psittacidae; genus Agapornis; species Agapornis roseicollis. The sequence continues at coordinate 119,055 of NDXB01007687.1, read as the reverse complement.
GTATGGACTGCAACAGAAGGGATAGTATACATGAAAAGAATCAAGTCAACCCATAGCCAAGGGCCAGGGAAAGCTGCAGGGAGGTTGTTTTCAGTGTGCTGTCACATCAGATTTCCCCAAGAATGCTTTGGTCCCCTAAGGCCCTTCCAGCCTCAGCTCTCCACTGTCAGAGCCAAAGTGACAGGAATGAAATCCCTTCTGCTGGGAAGATGGGGCTCCAGTGTGTGCTGTGCTGTACCCATTGGCACACAGACAGCACACAGCTGAGCAAATACCAACCTTCCACACAGATCCAAGCACTACAAAAACCTCCAAGGTAACAATTTTGAAGGATTTCTCCTCCGTGGCAAAACTGTTCCTTTAAAGAAAAAAGTATATTCAATAGGTGGTAATGAAGAGAAGTTACTTCTGAATAGAGATGCTCTGGCTTGGCAGAAGATGCTTTGTGCACGTGTCACCCATTTCACATCCTCCAGAATCCAGTCTGACAGCTGAGCAACTGCAAACAGCAGCAATGCTGCACATCCACATGGCACCCAGGGGCACCTTCACAGCTGGCTGGCTGCAGTCAGTGTGAGCAGAGAGCACAGAGGCTCCTCAACTGGGGAGAGGCAATGAGGAGACGCCCTGGACCACATATCAGAAGAGCCTTCACATGGATGAGGTAGGACATGGCAAAGTCCTCCTTGGAGACCGAGATGGCACCAGGGAGCTACTCTCCCCCAGTGGGAGCAAACCCAATGTAGATCAGGAAAGCTGCAGTCTTTGAGGACAAGGTGATCTTGCATCTTGTAGCCTTACAGCTATTAGTAATGGTCATGATGTTGGGCACCTCTTTGATTTCATTGTCGTCCCTCCCCCCCACGTGCAACAGGCATCAGCTTTCCTCTGAGCAAGACTAGACTAAGGCTTAATTGCAAATAAAGTAATGGCAATTCAAAAGAATGAAGCATTTTGGTGTGTATTTGCAGGATTTAGTGCAGAGCACTCAATTATGCAACATCTAACAGATAGTCAAATACAAGTCTTGGAGCCAGCTGGAAGCTTGAAGTCATATTAGAGGTGGCTTCTTACAACCATAACCTCCCCCAGGCAACTGTCTGCTTCATGGATTAACAGTTGTGGGGACAGGAGGCTTTTGTGGGAGATAGATGAATGGGGTGGAGCAGGCTGGGAGGAGGCACATGGCCTCAGGGCTAATGCAAGAGCAGTGTGAAAGGCTTGGCAGGGGCACCTGGCTTGCTTCTGAGAGCAGGGTTTTCTCTGCCAGTATAGAGCACAGTCTCATGCCCACCCATCCTTCATTACCAGCTTGTGTTGAACAAGCAGAGATCAGAAAGAGGCTGAGTTTAAGCTAGAAAGTGACACACAGTAATTAGGCAACATCTCCAGTAGGCAGTCAAGCCTAGCAACACAGCTGTGTCCTGCCGGCTGAGTCAGGGGGGGCAGAGAAAGAGCAACACAAGAGCATTGCAGCCATCAAACACGGAGTAGAACCCTCTAAGGGGGGACAATGCACTCGATCCCTCCTGGCTGCTGTTGTCAGTCAGGCACCGCTTGCAGCAGCCAGGCGCCTTCCAGCTCCTGGAACACACTGGCCACACTGGACTCGGAATTCATGAGCCCTGTCACCACAAGCTGCCAGGTCTCTTTCTTTGCTAAGCAATGGTCTGTTGTCCGATTGCAGGGGCCAATCCTGCTGCCAAGGGAAGGGGCATGGCTCCTGAGGTCAGGCAGGAGATAAAGGCGGCTCATGCTGAGGGTCTGGCCTTGCCTTGCTCAGAGAAGTGCCAAAGCAGACCATGGGCATCCATACAAAAACCTTTAAGAGAGAATAAGGATTCTAAGCTGGGTAAGAAAGAACTTCCTTCTTCTTGGGTCCCTTTCTTGCTCTCTGCTGCAAGAGGATACAGTAAGCAGAGGCATTTTGTTCCTAATAGTAATCCTGTACTCCTAGACAGAAGATAGTCATAACCATAGGCATTTCCTATTTCGGCTACCAAAAGAAACTGCCTATGGGAAATGCATTCAGGAGCCAGGCAGCACAGAGCAGAGTTGGGGTGGCTGCAGGAGCCTGCAGCAGCAGCCAAAGGGAGCTTCAGGCTTCCCAGCTCAGAGCAGGAGTTTGTGTAAGGACCTGGCAATTTCTGGAAGGTCAGCTCTCCCCGCAGCAAGAGATGTCTTGATCCAATGGATGGCTTTGCCAAAAGCCACATTGTACCTTCTCTACCACAGGCTTCAAGAGCTGGCTGCTTCTTCACCCTCCCTTCTCATTCCTGCAGTCTCCCTTGGCATTAAGATAAAGCAAGAACCTGAGTTCTGTTAGCACAAGATCTTCTCCTGCAGTTGTGGAGGATTTCCTCTGCTGTGAGCTGAGAAGCCTTGATGTGCTTCACATGGATGCTGGGAAGGAGGCTCAGGTGCAGACCATGGTGTTAGAAGAGCCTGAAATACTTCTTGATGCTTTGAGAAGAAGATTCTAAACCCTCCTAAAGCCAATACTGGGGCAGTCTGAACCGAAGGCTTAATTACTCAGTTTAAATCCAAATGACTCAGAGGTTCATCCCCCCCATCAGTGCTGCTGATTCAACAGCTCTAACAGCAGAGCTTGCTCAGATTCAGAAAACAATCACTATAAAGATTATGAGGAGGCATCCTTTAGAAGTCCTAAATCCTCACCCAAGCAGCCCCCATGCAAGCAGCGCTCCTGGCATTCCTGCTCTGCTCCCTTTAGCATCATAGCAAGGACCACCACAGACTCGGGCCTTTCTGACACCTTCCTGCAGGTGCCTTCCTGGGAACATTTGTGCCAACACTCCTCCGAGCTCGGAGGCTGAGGCTCCACTGAGCATCTGTTAGAGCACAATAAAGCAACCAGGCCACTTGTGTTCTGCCTTCCACTCAGCCAAAAGCTGCTCTGCCTCAATCAACAACCTCATCCATCAGAGCCCTGCATAAGCAGGTACAATTAACCAGCACAGCCTCAGGCTTTCATTTTTAGAATGATAAAGGCAGAGCTGCAGCTCTTGGGAAGAATTAAATATAGTTGAGGATACTGAATACTGAGCAATTCCAATTGCAGTGCTCAGTCTGACTGGCAAGAACAGAGCAGGCTCCATCCTGAAGCCATTAGTGATGTGACTCCTGCGATCATCTGCTGAGCAGAAGGCAAATGCTGCCTGACCCCTGCACTCACAGCTCAGTGTGCAGGGCTGTCCCTCTGGCAGAGATGCTGCTCTCAGAGGGCCACATCTCTCCTGTCACCCAGCACAGGCCTTCACAGGAGGGTTGAGCAATCCATGGAGAAGGAACTTCCCTGTCCTTAGGCTTCATCCCAGCCAGAGGCAGAGGCTGGCACTGCTGCCTCCCTGCTCTGCGTCAATACAGGGCTAGTCAATTGAGCGTATTTCAGCAGCACTAATCACTTCTTAGTGACTTCAAAGATATTTAAAGCAAGCAAACAAACGAAAACAAACAGGCTGGGAAACATAAAAGCAGATTTCTTCTATCCCTGTCTAATTGATCCAAGGGTTCAAAGATTCCTGTGAAGAAGGCAAGCTCAAAACTGCATTGAGGATGCAAAGACCCATGTTCAAAGCCACACAGAGCTGATCACAGCTTGGGAAGGAGTGGATTTCGTACCTACCCAGGCTCAGCTGCCCACTTCACCACCTGAGAATACCACCTGAAGCATGGCTGCCTCCCACATGGGGATGAGCAGTACTCAGCACAGAGGCTCGGTGCCTCCCAACACTACTGCTGCCATCAGAAGAGATGGCTGAGGCTGATGTGCAAAAGGCAGCCCAGGGTCAGTTTTCCCTTTGGAGTGGCACAGAGGCTGCCCGGGGTGCTCCAGGTTCTCTGCTACCTGCAGAGCATGAGGCAGAGCCGAGTCCTGTGTGTCTGAAAGAGCAAGACCATTTCCCAGGGCACACTGGCATTGTTTGGAGAACCGGCCTCAACCCCTGTTTGTTTGCTTCATGTTTCAGCCCCTCTGTAGCCTCTTTCCATTTGTTGCTTTAAGCTCTCTGTGTTTGTGGTTCTCTGCAAGGTCCTTGCTCTCACAAGACTTTCCCAGCGCTCCCCTGGCCCCCAGCTCCAGCTTCTGACCTCCAATTGCTCTCAGCATATTCATAAGGGTCACAAAGAGCTGAGCAAGAGGAGCTCGAACAGCGGAGGAGAGCAGCACACCCTCCTTCCACCCTCAGGCTCCTGGTGGAGGGCAATGCCCAAGACCTGGAAGCAAAAGTAACCTCTGGAGACAGGCTTTCCCAGAACTAAGTTTCCAGGGAAGGTTCATGGTAGCTGCCCGATGAGGCCAATGTGGTTTATCACATGCCTGCCTCACCAGGTGATTTTAGCATCCCAGTGAACATGCAGCCATTTTATAACCTTCAGCAGGGAAAAGAGTCTGAAGGGAAAAGCCCTGGAAATTGTCCCCAGCACAAGACTTGGTGCCAGCAAAAGGCACGGCTGGGTCCGAAGTCAGCTTGAGCCTCAACTCTCCCACCTGCTTCCCATTACAGGAACAGATGTTCCTCCTGCTCTAAATTGCTGCTATTAATAATATAAATAATTATGCTCTTCTAATAATGTAATAGGTGCACAGGAGGGTACCAAAGCTCCTCACAGACATTAAATACATCTCCCTTCTCAAGGGCTCAGAGGCACATTGGTGGCCTCTTTTCCTCCTCTGAAGTTCAGAATAAGAGAGCTGAAGCCAGACTAAAAGCTAAGGAGAAACCAAGGGAGGCACAGCCTACCCTGCAGATTCATCCTCTCTCCAAGTCTATGCAAGAGGGACAGCACCTGAGATGCATGTATGAAAGCATGCACACGATGCAGCACCACAACACTCAAACTCCCTTCCTTTGGCAAGGTGCTGCTGCCCAGCCCAACCCATGGAACACAGAAGCTGACTTCTACCTCCCCAGCAGGTTCCCAGGACCCAGCAAGGGACAGTGTCCCCCACCTCCTACAGCAGGGAACCCTCCTCTGCAGGGAACCTGTCCCAGTCCCTGGGGCTCCCCCTTTATCACACCACAAACCTCTGTCATTCCCTGGTTTTCCTCCAGAGAACACTTTGTCCTTCTGTCGACAAAGCCCCGGCCTTGGGAATGTGAGCAATAGCATCACAGCTTAAGGAGGTCAGTGCCACAGCTGCTCAGTGCCACAGCTGCTCAGCCCCTCTTCCCACCCTCCAGCAATCACACACAGATGGGCATGGCTCTGGCTGTCAGATGGGAGAAAAATCACTGCTGGCTCCAGATGTTAACAGAGCACAGGCACATCTGGACCCCTGGAGGGCAGTGAGCAGCCCATGGGCCATGCGCTCCCCGTTGTGCAGTGTGGTCAGAGCTGCAGAGCTCCTCTCCCAGGTAAAACTGGCCCAAACCCTTCCACACAAGGTGCTCACCCTCCCAAGTCCAATGTGCCTCATGCAGTGCTTTCATGCCCATACAGTCCTTGGTATTATCCTCTTGCCCCCTGCATTCCCCAGCCTAAGGGACTTGGCAACCCCCAGCTCGTTTCCTCCACACTTTGCTCTGTCCCAGGGGCAGCAGCAGCACCAAGGTTCATTTCCTGTTCCCCTTTCAGAGCAAAGGAATTCACCAGAAGGAAGCCCCAGCAAGATGCCAGGAGCAAACAGAAGGTTCCAGCCAGTAAGGTTCCCAGCAGCTGTAAGGATGGAGCTGATGTAAAACAGGAGCTATGGCAGCCTCTGTGCCTCACACAGCCCAAAGGAAAGAGCTCAGCTCCACTGCAGCTCCTGTTGGGGCACAGCAGCTCATGGAAAGCTCAGAGCAAACATATCTCAGTCTCCTTTCTGCTAAAGGCACCTGATAGCCTCATCTTGCTCTAGCACTCACATTCCCTCCCCATGCACCACACCACATCTCTCAGGAAACATTTCAATGCCATCCAAAGCCCAGAAACTCACCTTGTGCTTCATAGCCAGAATAGTGATGAGCTGTGCCCATGTCCTCCTCACCAGGGCCCAAGCCAAGGGCTGTCCTGAGCTGGGCCATGTTCCCCTGCGCTGTCAGCTCACCGCTCCGGTCCCCAATCTGCAGGGAGAAGCCAACAGGGCAGCTGCTTAAAGGACACATGCTCTAAGTAAAGAGCCACTAACAAAGGGGGTTGCCAGGCTCATTTCAGAGCGAAGACAGAGCCAGCCAAAAGAGAACTTGGAGACACCCAGAGAGATTATACAGCCCAGCTTTCCACACCAAAGCACCTCTCTAAAGCTGTTCCTCAGGGATGCTTCTGGAGAGGGTCCATGCGTGCTGTGCTATGTGCTGGCTGCACCACAAAATGTGATTCTCTGGAGACCAATACAGTGAACTGAAGGGTCAGAGCTTGTCCACTGCTACAGAACTGGGGCAGAGCTAAACCTGCATGTCTGGTCCATTCTGTAGCCACATATGGCTTGGCAAAGAGCCCTGAAACTCAGCCCCCTTCCTCCAGTATTTCCATAGTTACTGAGCACCAGACAGCCACGCTACTACCAGCCATGTAGGCAGTGCCACACTCAGGGGCTGGATGCTCTGAAAGCCCTTCTCTCCTGGCTCTGATCCACACAGCTTTGAGTTGTTCCTAGTGATCTGCCCACCCAAGGCTCCAGAATCCATTAATCCAAGTTTTAACTCATTCCCATCCAGGGAAGCCAATTTACGTATTCAGGAAGATATCTGTCCAATAGCTCCTGGTACTTCAATGGGAAGTCATAGGACATGCTGCTGCAGCCTCCTCAAAGTTTAACCAAAGCAGGATGTTACTGTACTGCACATCACCAGTGAACACAGAGGTCACTCAAACAGCCTTGAAGCTTCAGAGGAGCAGCAGCTTGTTCTAGAGGAAGACCTTGGCTGTTCCCTTGGAGAGGCCAGACTCCTCATTAAATGCCTTGCAATAGCTCTTTTGTGGTCCTGTGAGATAGGCTGCAGTGTGAACCAGCCTAGGACAAAGTCATAAATCCCCCCATTAGTTATGATAAAGCCCCAGCACCAAAGGGAGGCAGATCAAACAGCTTATCAGGCACAAATCCCCCACCAATTACAAGAGATTTGCTGTTGGCATCATCTCCAGAGAAGTCACTGTGCCCTGGTTCGGTCCCACAGTCCTTGATGCTTTCCTGACTTCCACACATTGCAGATCACCTTCAGGGCTCTGTCAGCATCAGAGGAGCACACTGGCAGGACCTGCCCCAAGTTTTAGCCAATCTAAAGGCTAAACACAAGAAAGGAGAACACGCAAAGGCCTACATATGGTGATTTCAGTTAGTGCTTCAGCAGGGCAATTTCTTCATCTGGGAAGACTAAAGAGGCCATGGTCCATTTCCTCATTGCAAAGAGCAAACAATGGAATTCTGGCTTTCTGTACTTCTGGGCCATCTAAAACTGCCCTGTATTCTTGTGCCAGGAAAGCTGCAAGCACATGTGTGAGAGCCAGAGGAGCTGCATGCATGAGGCCCCACATGGCAGGGCAGTGGCACAGGGTGAGCTGTGCTCATCCAGCATCAGCAACCAACTGCACCAGGACAAGGCTGGGATCCCACCAGCTCCACTATGAGGAAACAACTTGTCCAATTGCAGTGCAAGCTACAGCAGGTTCAGAGCACCCAGGCACTGGGTGAAGGCAAGTACCTTGTCCAGGTGTTTGCCAGCAAACCCAGCCAGACCACAGCTGGGATCGCAAGGTCCATCTCAGTCAGAATCTCACAGCCTTGTGCTCAGGAAAGGTGGGTCTTACTGACAGACCAGGTCCCAAGAGGTATCTGAGCTCCTTCACACCAGCTGGGTTCACAACACCTTGGCCAGCAGACTGGACAACTAGCTCCCAGGTCCCTCCTCACCCAGGAGTATCAGTTAAAAGCAATGCACAGCAGCTAATCAGCTGTAATTGAGGAGAAGGATGGGAGCCTCCCATTAAGAGAGTATTTCCCAGCCAAGTCCCACAGCTCCTAAAGACTCCACTGACACAGCACATAGACAAGGGCTTTCCAGAGCAGTTATAGCAAGAGAAAAACAAGAGTAATAGAACTTATTGGCATAAAACAAAGTCTTCTTCTCAACAGGGGGACGGATTCCCTCTGATCTGAACCAGCTTCTCTTACCTCTTGGGAGATTTCAAGATGTTTCCTTGCAAAGTGCAAAGCCTGTTCATGGCTCCCCAGGGAGACATAGGCATTTCCGAGACTCCAGCAGGCTCTTCCTTCTCCCACCCTGCAAAACAGGAAACTGTCAACCACAGAAATGCTGGGCAGAACCCAGCAGCCTTTTGGGGCCTCCTGCAAGAGTGCTGAAAGCCAGGCCAGTGCCAAGCTCTGCTTTCACCCATGGAAAAGTTCTACCAAGGAACTTGAAATGCACTGTACACCCTCAACTCTTCTTATGCTGAGGTCAGTAAGATCAGGGGATGAGCAGTAGCCTCCGAAGCAGGCTTGCATCCACAGTGGCAAAAGCTAAGCAGGGTAGGAAGAGCCCAGGAGGTTTAGCTTCATTTGTGAGCACCACCCTGACAGCAGAAGCCACAGATCCTGTCCAGCTTCCACCTCACACAGTGCAGATTCCCCTCCAGAGATGAACAATGCATCAAGGGGACATGCAACATCAAATCCCAGCCTGGACTGAATTGGAAGGGACCTTAAAGCTCACCCAGTCCCAACCCCTGCCACAGGCAGGGATCCCTTCCACTGGAGCAGCTTGCTCCAAGCCCCTGAGCACATCCCTTGAGCACTGCCAGGGATGGGGCAGCCACAGCTTCTCTGGGCACCCTGTGCCAGGGCCTCAGCACCCTTACAGGGAACAGCTTCTGCCCAAGAGCTCAGCTCAGTCTCCCCTGGGGCAGGTTCAAGCCATTCCTCTCGTCCTGTCCCTACAGGCCCTTGTCCAAAGCTCCTCTCCAGGTTTCCTGCAGCCCCTTTAGGTATTGGAAGGCTGTAATAATGTCTCTCCTGAGCCTCCTCTTCTCCAGCCCTTTTGTCCAGCAGCAGCCCAGAGCTAAGCTAGCAAGAACATGGCAAGGAGAAGAACACTGCAGCAAGCAACACTCCTGCTGAACACCAGCACCGCATCACCCAAGATGCATGCACAAACTGGAAGTGCCTGCGAGAAGCCCCAGGGCTGCTGCCTGCCTGCAGGAAAAGCAGGGAACGGGGACCCTGCAGCCCCCAGCCCGGCCCTGGCTGTCTCAGGAGCAGGTTTCAGCATCTGTTTGCTGCTGGGAGCGTGCTGAGCTCTGCAGGGGAGCAGATGTGGGGGGCAAGGGATATAAAAAGCACTGGGGGCGCGGGGGGCGGCTCAGCATGACTGCAGCTCTGCAGCTCCCTTGGCAGGGCTTTGGGCGGGTTCATCAGCATTTAAACGTTCCTCTTGTCAGCCTGTTCAATACCTTCTGCTCATAGGGTGTGTTCCCAGGAATGCAGGAGCCCACAGGCCTGCACCCCCACAGCATGATTCACCCTTGGGTGGGATTAGACCTTCTCTAAGCAGATTCTGCCTCAGATAGAGATCCTGGGTAGTGCCACTCATCTCCCATTGCAATGTCTCTGCTCCATCTAGTGGAGGACATCCAGGCTCCCTGAGAGCCGTCAGCTGGATCCCTGAATATGGGGCTGCTAAGTCACTTCAGCTGCAAGAAGGCTCCAGGGTTACAGAGAACATCGAGGAGGAAGGAACCAACCTTTCAAAAATATATATTTAAAAAAAGAAAGAGTTTAAAAAGGCCAAACCTCCTAAAGAAGGAATGAGGCCAGGTTGGACACAGGGGCTTGGAGCACTCTGCTCTAGTGGAAGGTGTCCCTGCCCGTGGCAGGGGTTGGAACTGGATGAGCTTTAAGGTCCCTTCCAAACCAAACCAGCCTGGGATGCTGTGAAGCCAAGAAGCAAAACATATCATCTCCACTGGCTCTATGTAACATCATTCATTTCTACATGGAAGTTTGCAACATCACCGCTGAGCAGGAGGACGAAGTGACAGGCACGTGTGCCCCAAGCACACAGCTCCTAAGACTGATGCAGTTTGGTGAGCTTGAAGAAGCTTCTAGGGCCCTTTTGGGATAAAGCAGCTGTAGCCACGTGACAAAGCACCAAATACAATGCGTTTTCTTCAGCCACCTCTTACTAGAAACCTCACTCAGCCCACGCAGACAAAGCATTCAGGGCACAATCTCCAGGTTGGAATGACATAATAGAGGTGTCAATCATGGTACTTTTCCACAGATGATGGGACCGAGGCCTGGGTTCTGAGAGATTTCTAATGACTTTCAAGAGCACACATCACTGCTGTTTGACCCCAGCAGCAGAGAACAGTGCCATCGACAGGGAATGGTCGGTGCTCTGAACCCACCAGGGCACAGGCACCATCTCCTGAGGCAATTCTTTACCTGTCTCCCAGCTCCTGTGCTATCACCAGGTGTTTTAGATGGTACTCAATGGCTCTTTCATAGTCTTGAAGCAGCGTGTATGTGTTTCCAAGACTGTAGCATGCCTGGGCTTCTACTGCTTGGTCTTTGAGTTGTCTGGCGAGCTGGAGTGTTTTCCTACATGGAATAAGTGGGAATGAAGAGGCCTGGTTACTCCAAGGCATCTTTGCAAGGTGACAGGAAAGTCATCACTGTAGTATGTACTGCATTGAGGTTGGTGCCTGTTACACACTGCTATCAAGTGACTGCATTACTCATCACTGCTGAGCACCACACATGCAATTGGCCTCCATGTCCCTCGTTACATCCCCCTGAGCCTGTGAATTCACTGCAACAGGTCAAGATTTCCAGGGGACACATGCTCCGAGTCTGCCTCAGCCCCTGTCACTTACTTGTAGTACTCAGCAGAGATGTCAAACCTCCCAAGGAAGATGTGTGCGTTGCCCAGGTTGCTATATGCTCTCCGCTCAGCTGCCTTGTCCCCAAACTCCTTGGCAATAGCGAGGCGCTGCAGCAGACACAGGTTGCTGAGGACAGGCTGGACACTACCAGGTTTCTGTTACACAGCAACATTGCTGGGAGATTAATCTTGGTTTGCAAGGCTCCCACCCACCAAGGTAGCAGTGCACATGGTGCTGGGGCTGTATACAGCAGGAAAGCTCCCTCTTTTGCAAGTCAGCATCAGAAAGGGCCCTTTGAGAAGTGGTAGTGATATCACATCCTCCTCTAAGTGCTACTCCAGCCTGGCCCATACACATCTCTCTAGCTGAAATGCAAAAGGTGCCACATGCATACTTCCAGAGCTGTAGGTCAGGCTGTGAAGGGATGTGGTTGATCAGACTAACGTGCAGGTCCCAAACTAGAGCTTTCCTGCCCTTCTTCAAGCCCCTTCTCCCACAGCACTGCTGGCTGCTGTCCCCAGCATTTAAGAATCACAAGAGCTGTGACAGGGCTGACACTCGAAGTTGCTGAGCACCCTCCACTGCAAGGAAACTGAAATAGGAGCTGAATTGCATTTGAATTGGGGCAGGGACTGTGTCACTTCCTCCCTCTGCAAAGCTTTACTGGGAGTTATGTTCTACAAGCATCATTTATTCCTGATCAATTGCTCTTCCAGCAGCTTAATTAAATTCATGCTTGCATTTATTAAAATGTAGGAGGATACAAATTAAGAGCAGAAAAGCTTTGCCAGGCCCAGCTGCAACTTGCCCTTGGGTACCTCCTTTGGTTTCCAAGCCAACAGCACCCTTCTCTCAAGCTGCTCATCAGGTGCTAATGGTGCCTGGTGCAAGGTGCTACTCAATATGAGTGTGCAACAGGGCCAGACCCAGGGGTACACACAGGACTTCATGGGCTGTGGTGAGAAGAAAACCTGCTCTCCCTAACACCCAGTCACAGCCCCTGGACCCAGGGAGAAGGCACAGCAGTCTCCTACCTCCTTGTGGAAGGCTATAGCTTCACTGAAGTTGCCAAGTAAGTACTGGGTGTTGCCAAGGTTGCCATAAGCACGGCCCTGGGCAGCTCTGTCCCCCAGCTCCTTCACCAGGGACAGGTTCCTCCTGAAAGAAACCAGAGCAGTAACATTTGGTGAGAACAGGCAAATCTCTGCAGGAGACACAGCAAAGATCCCCACACCGTAAAGGAGAGCTAACCCTGGAGAAAGCATTTCCCCTCCCCAGGCACCCATCCTGTGAACAGCCACCACTTGGTGGGGTGATCCACAGCAGCTGCAGCTCCAGGAGCTTGTGTAGATCCGGTGGTGTAGAGTCCCTGCTGCTCTCTCGACCTCACACAATCTATGGCTGTGTCCAGGCACTCACAAGTGCTCACACACACATGGGCTGACAGGATCCCACCTTAAATAAGAAAGAACCACCTCACTGTGCAGAGGAGAACCAGGAGCACAGGAGGAAGGAGATTACCTACAGCAGGACATGGACAAAGCTGGAGAGAGAGGCAAGATCCAGTCCTATGCCAGGGCTCTGTTCATGGAGCATCCCAGCAATTTTTTTTACCTTGTTTTTTCCACCCTTTACACATTCAGGGCTCTCAGCCAGCACAAACCTACCCACTGCCTGTGCTGCATGCACCATTCTCAGGAAAAAGGATGGCGAGTTATCTATAGGCACTATCACATCCTCGGATATGAGAGGATGGAGGTGAGATCTTGTCACTCCATCTAAAAAGGCTCCTAAACCCCCAGCATTATTGAAGCAAAACTCTGAAGTAGGAGGAGAAAAACAGTTGCCCAGAAGTCTGCTGACAACTTTCCTGCGTGGGACAGGCTGATCTCTTCGAGACTGTTTAGGAAAGAGAAGGATGGCACAAGCAAGATAAACTACAGATCCACAAGGACAAGCAGGACTGCAAGCGAAAGCCTCTTTCCCTGGGTCCTTGTGGTCCCAGTGACGGAGACGCCCAGGGATCCATTCTCACCAAGGCCAGCAGAGAGCAGCAGGGGCTACAGGAGCTGCTAGTGTAGCTTCCAAATACAGCCCGGAGAGGGAACAGACTACTGAACTTAATTGCATGATTATACTTTAAACTACAGTGAGTTTTAGTAAGGCAACGCCAGGGTGAATTTAGCTCTAATTCTATAAAAGCCTGCATCCCCTCTCTCACTTTTCTCGAGGTGAATTTGCCATTTTAACTTGGCATCTCAGGGAAATCTTCCTCATTCACTACAACACATAAAAGCCCATTCAGCTGCCTGATTTTTAACAGCGCTGAGCCCGCAGCCTCATTCTTTGCAGCAAACATCTTCCAGAGCTCCCACATCCTCCGTGGCCCAAGAAACAAATCCCCCAATGAGAAATACCTCCAACAGGACTCAGCAAAAGTTGTCATCTTGCACCCCTGCAGCTCTCATCAGCTCAGTGGTCATCAGAGCTCAGGTAACCTGAAAGCTGTCAGCAGAACAGGGGCACCACAGCTGCACATTATGATCTGAGCAGGAGAAGCTGACCCAAGGAGTACCTGTGTGTATGTTAGCAATCACTGATGCCTCACTAACCTTGCTCCCTTCAGGAGGGAGGGCTGGCCAAGCTTAAATACTTACTCATAATATTCTGAAGCTTTCTGTAGAGTCTCCTTGACTTCTTGAGGCAGGTAGCCTGGGTCTTGGGCCATGTTCCAAGATAAGTGCTTTCCCTTTGCATGGTAAACATTTCCTATATTATAGAGTGCTCTGGCTTCACCTACCTAAAGGGAGGAAGCAAAGGGAGCAGCAAGGTATTACACTTCACATCCCAATATGGACTTTTCCTTTGCTGGGCAGAGATGGTCAAAGCCACATTTTCCTCTCCCATCTTCACTGTCACGGCAGAGGTTGCTATGAGCAGCATGAGACCTGTGATGGCAGCCAGAAGGAAGAGCTTTACACTCCACCTCCTCCCAAACCCACCTTCCCCTTACCACATTTACTGACTTGCAGGCAGGTTATTTTTAGAGCTAGGGGATATTTCCTGTTGGATGCCATGAACCCATTACCTTGTCTCCTTGCTCCTGAGAAATGTCCAAGTGTCTCTGGCAACAAACAACGGCTTCATCAAACTGCCCAAGTATTTTCAGTGTGTTCCCAAGGTTACCACTTGCTTTGGCTTCTCCAATGCGGTCCCCAATGGTTCTACATGGAAAACAATGGGAGGAAGGAAGAGATGTTAAAGAGCTCAAACCCTTTTATTCACTACCTGTTGGAACAGATTGAAGCTGCATCAAGTGCTGCATGGCATGTACACCACATCCAGCAGCTCCCAGCACAACCCCTGGCTGGAGTGCTTCATAAAGGCTCCCTCTATTTTGAAGACAGATCCTTGTTACCAGTTTTGCTGGATGAGGTGAACTGCTCTAATGACTTCAGGTGTACTTACAATGAGTACCTGGGGATAAGAGAACTGGACATTGCCTTGCTTTTACTCCACATTCTTACATTCACATCCCTGTCTCCACCCCCCTGCTCTGAAGGTGGCTGGCCCATTCCAATTGCCTCCCAAGTTCTCCAAAGGACATTCACCCCATGCTTCAGAGCTAGTTTTGGATGCTTATTTCAGGGACAGATTCCCTCAGGCTGCTGGGCTTGGATCCCACAGATGAGCCTGTGCTAATCTGATGAGAATGAAACACTGCTGACATGCTTACCTGGCCAAGGTAAGGTCGTGTTTATGGTATTCCAGGGCTTTGGAGTACTCCTTTAGGTAGAAATACGCATTGCCCAGCTGGCTGTAGATGGCACTGAGAGTCTTCAGGTCCTCTGTCCCCATCTGCACAGCTGCTTCGAAGAAGGCTGCCCCAGCCTTGAAGTCGCCAGCCTTGCACAAGCGCTCTCCCTCCAGGGCCAGCTCCAGGCAGGATGCCTCCATTCTGCCAAAAGCAAGACCATCAGTTCTAGAGGAGCTGGACTGCAGTGCCTCACACTGTATGCGATGGTGTCCTCCACTGTACACCTTTCATTTACTCACTGCACCAGGAGAACAAACCCACAGCTGCCTCTCTGCATTCAGCCCCGAACCCCAGGTTCAATAGAGCTTGGGTGACAACAACTCAGGGATATGCAGCTTGCACACGTCGCTGCTGTAGCCACCAGCTTCCAGTGGATATGGTGGGCATTGAGCCCCCCGGAAAAACCAGCCTAGGAGCACATCTGCAAGTGGCCAGAGGCAGCCCCTTGGGTTCCCAGTAAGAAGCTGGACAAGAAACTCAGAGCTTGTGGCTCTCGAGATGCACACACAAGAGCAGCACAGCATTCGCAGCAGCCACGTACCCAGACTGTGCACGCCTGCATCACCTTCCCGGGGTAACAGAGAGGGCAGCCAAAGCCTAACACATTTTTCTTGGATGCCAGAGGAAAGCCTGGCCTGTGCAGAATTCCTTGGCTCCAGCGCTCCTCGTCTGCTTCTCCTTGCCTCTCCGGCTGTCACTCTTTCCACAGGCACACTGCACATCAGCCTCCAGCCCAGCTTCCCTCCCTCGTGTTTCTCAGCACCTTTGGCAATGGCACATGCTGTGCTGTCAGTGCAAGCGCAGTGTGAGCCAGCAGAGGGGTGAGACCAGGGATGCTGCTCCAAGAGAAGGGAATCGTGCTTCTCCGAGTGCTCCAAGTGCTCTCCAAGTGGCAGCTGTCCCCACTAGACCACACATACCCAAAGTTCTCAGTCTGAAAGCTTCTGCAGAGCCAGAGGCAGATGGACCCAGCATGTTCCTGCTCCTCTGCTCACACTTCTCTTGGCCCTGTTTGGCTCTCTCATTTCTGCTCTATGGATTTTCAAAAGGCAGAACCATCACGGTCAAAGGTGCACATCTGCTCAGGGAGATCACAGCTCCCTTGTCCAGTCAGCAAAGCAATGGACAGGCAGAAGATAGTGTCCAAAGGTGGCTTCTACTCTGTTCTCAGGCAAAGAACACTTGCAAGAAGTCTGACTGTGGTACTCACAGCAAAAGAAGAACTTGCTCATTGCCACTGTGGTAGCAGCAGCCCAGCTGACATCTCCTGTAGCAGGTTCCTGCCGAGCCCTAGGAGATGCTTCTCCCCACACCACCCTTATGATGAGCCCAGCTGCTGCATCCAGGGTCTCTGCAGACCAAGGCTGAGGTGTGCTGGCCAAGCCAGAGCTCCCTGTGCTGCTCTGGCTCATCTCCCTGAGGGTGCAACCCACCACTGTACCCCCACACACGTCCTGTGCCCACTGACTTGAGGGCAGAGCTCCTCCTGCTCCAGCATCTTCTGGCCATGCCCACAACCAGCATTGCCTCTGCCTGCTGCCAAGGGGCACGGGGAGATGCACATATGAAATGCCAACTCCTGCTATATTTTTCCGACAAACAGGAAGGATGGGGTTTTCTCAGCTGCCAGGAAACAAAGCCAGTTCCTCTGTGAGCAGTGCATAAACTGCCTAAAACCAAATCCTATTTGTCTGGCAACCTCCCTGCTGAGCTGGCTCCGTATGGCTCCAAACACTCAAGGCTTGGCAGTCAAATAGCATCCTCCAGAGCAGGACAACCCACAAGGACTGTCCCAACAGCAGAGCAATGAACATAAAAATGGTGAAAGAGCTGGTGTGGGACTCTCCCTCCAAAGGCCCGGTGACCTCTCCTGTCTCACTGTTCATTTGTCCCCAAAGCCACCGAGTCACACAAGGGAGAGCAGGACTGAGGCCGCTCTGCTAGGCTCCCCCCTCAGGCTCCCCCACAACGATCTGATTTCAAGCTCACTGCAAAGCCCCATTTGGGTGGCTATTTCACTTGCACAAAGAGGCTGCTCCCGGCGCCAGCACAGCATCAGCCCCTCAGCTTCTGTTTCATAGGGGAAATAGGAACATTCAAACTGTCAGTACTAGAGCTCTTTAACTGCTCTCTGCTGATCCTCTTGCCAGACCACATGGAAGTTGGTAAGAACGAGCTTCTTCTACAGCATGTTAAATTAGAGGGAGCCATTTGGGGGCGATACCAAAGCTCCATCAGTCCCTCGACACGTTCATGGTTTGCAGATCACTAGAGCAGTTACCCGGTGTCATCAGCAGGTACTGACAAAACCCTGCTGACTGGGACTGGAGACAGACAAGGGACACCTTGTACTCACATCAGCAAGATTAAATTCAGGCAGCTGAGGCACAGGGAAGAGCCACTGTCCCAGGAATTAACTGGGGACTCCAGTTAGGGGATGGCAGACAGCAGCAAATTTCAAACCAACCAGTTCAAACTTCAACACAAGCAAAACTCTTCCCAATACCCAGGTTCTCTTTAAGAAACTGAGGTCACCACCGGTATAACCAGGCTGAAAACTGAGCTGGAGACCAATTTCCCTGACTCTAGCATTGCAGACTAGCTCCAACCAAACCTGTGTGATTTGAATAGCTTGAAGTGAGGGTTCCCATCCCCTCAGCACAGAAAACCCTTCAGCAACACAGCCCAGCTCCACCTCCAAGGGTGGCATCTCCCTCAGGCCATGTTTGTCAGCGGGACTCACCAGAAGTGAAATCTGTGCCCTGGGGCCACATTCCAATACACTCACACGGTTTCACACGCACTGTGGGTGCTCTCCTGGTGCTCCCATAGTGGCTGCTCGGCACATGACAGTGGCTGCCCTCCCAGTGACACAGCCTTTAGCTACAGTCTGCTTGTCCTTTGCACAGGCTGCCCTGCAGAGAGCCTGCCTCATCTGATTAACATCAGCGCTCAGGCTGCGACCCACACAAACAAGGGGAAGGGAGAGGAGGCTTTTCCTCTGCCTCACGCTGCTGCTGCGGGAAGGGCCAAGGCTCCAGGACAGCCGGTATTAATAGAAACACAACCCACTCCTAAACCCCACCTGCCCTTCCCACGTCCTGGGGGCCCCACAGCCAGGGCTGGTTTTGGGAAGCAGCTCTGCATGCAGCTCAGTCACTGCAGGCTTAAAAGCAACGAGAAACACAACGCCGAGGGCAGAGGAACCGACTAAAGGTCAATGAACAAGCTCGGGCACACTAAATCACTCCACATACAGCAGCTTCCAAAGGCCACAGCTCCACTGTCCATCAGAGAAGGCTAGAAAGGTGACTGGGAATTTGCTGTTCAATGGAGCCAACCTGACCTACCTTGACCGACTGGCAAAGGGACAACCAACAACAACAGGAGAAACCCATCACTAACAGACTCCAGCTGCAGCCCTGGTCCCCCCGCAGCAACACCTGAGCCTGCACCCACCTCTTCTTCTGCAGGTTGGGCATTTTCTGGACACAGACCCAGGGCTCCAGTCCCACCGGCAGCAGGAGGCAGCAGCACTGGGCTCTGCTGGGCACAATCTTGCAGACAGGTCTTCTCCCTCAAGTTCACAGGCAGGATCTGGGCTTTAAAAGATGCTGATGGCATTCCCGTGTCCGCATAGCACACACTGCACTCCAATCTTCACTCCATCCACATGGGAAACCTTACCATTAAGTTATTGGAATCTTGAACTGTGCTTATCTGGGGTATTTTTTGTCTCTGTTGTCACTGAAAGGAGAAAGGAACATTGCTTTCCTTTCCAGAGGCTTAGAGAAAGTAATGTCTTCTTCCCACTAAGAAATACAATGTCCTTTGTTTACTGTGGGCTTCAGGCAGCAGATAGGAGAGTCCACAGCTGAAATCCAGCAACAAGAGTGTCTTGGTTCACTCACATACTTTCTGTACTGCTCAAAGGAAAAGAGCCCTAGAAGAGCCCATGAGATGGCACAAGGCAGCTCCCTCCTTTCTGAATTGCTCTCTTCCCAAAACACTTTGCCTCTGGGGTTGCACCAGTTGTTCCTGTTGGTGCCTCTCAGATACAAGAGTTGAAAGACTTCCTCTTTGCCAGCTGCAGAGCCAAGGGTTCCTCCTAAAGAGGGCCACTCTGAGGCAGAAGCACTCCTTGGTTTGACAGGCTCCAAAGGGGGCCTCATCCACCTGCCACCTGGGAAGCTTTGCAAGATCCAGAAATGATAGGAGCAGTTCTCACAATGGGGAAGAGCAGAAGACGGATCCCACAGAGCACATCTCTGCCCATTTAAATGGGCTCCAAACCATCCCCATCCGCGATGCACAGCCTCCTACCCCTCAGCCCCCAGATATTGCCCTCCTCCCATGCTGACACACATGTAGCATGCCTGGGCCTGCACCACCTCAGCAAGTATGTACTGTTCATGTCTTAATACCACAAAAGGAGATTCAGGCCCTCCTGAGCCAGCAAATTACTGCTGACAAGCTGAAGGTGCTGGGCTTGGCCATATGGTGTGGTTCAGAAGAGGCACTGCAGAACATGAACTGCTTTTCCACAGCTTAGATGCTGGGGCTCATTTACACAATTCTCCCACCATGTTCAACCTTTCACTGACAGCACAGGACATCCCTGACTGAGGGTATGGAAGGGAGACCTGGGGAGGCGAGAAGCTCATTTGAAGTAGCCCCTGTTCACAAGCCACTAAATCAGTGCAAGCCACTCACAGATTTGTGCTCCTCCAGGCAGGCCGGATTCCACCCAAGCATTCCCAGAAGCCACATCCCAGACTCCAGGTCCACAACAAAAGGACTATTTCTTAAAAGCAGAAAGAGCCCAAAGAGAAAGGCAGTGTTTGATCACAGATGAGTTGGCAATTTGCACAGGGCTCTGCTGGAGGAACAACTGAGTGGCACAATGCTGGCACATCACTCGGCTCCCATCAGTGTGACAGCTGAGAATCTCAAGCCCAGGAATGGATGTTGCTTCTGACACTCATGAGGCAGAAAAGGATGACCTTCCACTGTGTGGTGACAGGGATGAGGAAATCACTTCCCAGCTCAACACAGAGCAGGGCCACCCTCCCTCCTCTTTAACTTCTTTAAAGGATAACTGATGTGAAGGTGGAAAGAGAGAACAGGGAAAGCAGATATTGCCTTTAACAACAAGATTTCCCAGGGTCATTCATCACTGTCAGATAGCAGCTAATGATGATCTCTATCACAGATTGCCACTTGGCTGCCTGGCAAGCTAGCTGGGAAAATGAAAGAGCAGAAGCATTCCTTTACAAAAGCTGCACAGGGAGAACTCCGGGATGTGTATGCACCAAACGTTCTCAAGCAACACAGCAATAGAGAGGAGGCAGCCCAGGTCCCAGGGCACTGGGGATGACAAGAGCGCTGCCAAGGGAGAACCGAAGCCGGGAGTGTGAGCTGTTATCAGCGCCATTTACAATGATGTCTGTGACTGCTATCAAAGCAGCACTATTATCAGGACCTGCGTGATGATACAGGTCCCCGGAGGGAAAAACACTACTCATAACCTGTGCTCTAAAGCTTAGAGCTACAGTCAGACCTCCCAACACCCCACTCCAGTCCACATCTTGCGTTTCCTTTGCCAAATACTGCAAGATAGCAACACTGCATGGACTTCATCACACTGCCCTCCCCCTGCTTGGCTGGAGAAGAGCAGGACAGAGTGCCTTTAGCCAAGAGCTGCTCAGCAGGACTGTGGGCCACGCACTGACCTGAAGCTTAGGGCTGTCGTAGCTCATGCAGCCAGGAGATACAGCCACAGAGGCAGAGAAGGACACAGCACCATCCCACCTCTCAGGTCTGCTCCAGGCAGGCAGAGACAGAGCAGACCATGCAGTGTCCAGGAATGGAACAAGCCTCCCTCTCACACGCTCAGGGGTGCCGCGCTCACAGCACTCACTCTGCTGACAGCAAATCCATCAAGCTACAAAGAAAATAATCATGTCAAGACAGAGCCAGGAGACAGTTGTCTGCAGCCTTAAATACTGGAACCCTCACAGGGCAGGAGACCAGGTAAACTGCCTTTAAAAAATACACATACACGTCTATTTCTACACACACAGGTATTCGATTCCTGTTAATAGAGGCAATTGCAAAACTCAAAAATCAGAGCTCTTGTAGTTCTAAAGCCAGGAATAAAACCCAGAGCTTTTAGACAGGAGGAATAGCAGAAAAAACCAACCCCAAACCCACCAACAGTAGTAAAAATCCCCAAATCCTTAGTGTACCTGTTGATGTGAATTAATGAAGGAGTAGGTTTTACTATCTTGCTTGCAACCTGATTGAATTGCATACGAAAGGAGGTGTAATTGCAGAGCACTGATGACAGGGGCAGTTACACCCTCTTTGCCAACCAAAGAAGGATCACGTTTGTTAGGTGCTCACTGTAGCTGTCTATGCACTGGCTTAACTAAAAATGCATTTCAATAATTAACTGCCAGCACATCTTGAAAGAATGTGATCAAGCTGAGATTTATCCCCCATCAGGAATCTCCTTTCCCAACCTCAGCAGAGTACTGTACATGGAGAGCAGGCAGTGACTGAACCAGGGGGTAACATGGCAGGGCAGGAGCTGCTCCAGCTCCACAGGGATGGTTCATTCCCCTTCCCTGCACAGGGAGATGCTCACATCCCATGGAACCAGCTCATGCTTCTGCTGTGCCTACGATGCACCTGAGGAAGGGTCCATTTTTGTGGGATTCCCTACATGATGAAAATTACCCCAGATGCTCCCAATGCACAGCCCAACCTCACACTGAGTTTATCCCTGCCTGGTTAGCCCTGGGCCAGCCTGCAGGCTGCTCTGCTCTGCCTGGGGCACTCTCAATGTGCTTTGAGGAGTTGCTCTCTGGCTCCTCTGCCCCAGGGCAGGGTCCTCACTTCTCATCAACAACACTCTCCTCTCAGCAGGCTGGGGGCTCAGCAATTGAATCACCTGCACATACACAGCTCTTCAATCTCACTTACTCCCAAATGATGAGCCCCCAGCTCTGAGAACACCATTAAATACCATCACATTGCCATGACTCCAGACCTATCAATCACTCAGCTCCTCCTATTTGATACTTATCCTCCCCTGCATCTACCTCCTTATCAACACACCCTGTAACAACCTGCTCCCTTCTGCAGGGAGGGCAGCAGTGAGGATACTCAGCTCCCTCCCAAGCCAGCTCTTATGCAGCATGGAGAGCAGTGCCTCTCCTCCGTGCCAGCAGCTCTCCCTGAAGCACAGCCCCTTGCTTCCCACCATTCCCTCCTGACAGGCAGCTTCCCCACAAGGCTCCATATCAAGCACGGGCTGGCAGGGAAGGGTGACAAACAAATCCAGGTGTATGTGAAATTACATTGGCATCTTTATGACTCCTGGCAGTTTGAAACCCACCACAGAAGCTGGTTCCCCCTGGGGCACTTTGACCTACACATCACCTTATTAGTGAGGTGAAGAAAACCAAACCTCTTGTGTTGTTTGGAGAGGAAAGGCCAAAGATGACCAATGAACGCTGCATCCCATCCTTCCCAGCTTCTGGATTAGTTCCAAGCCCCTGGGCCAGCTTCCTTCACATCTCTTGAGGCACATGAGGTACCGCAGTGGCAGCTCTGTGCTACCAGCACACCTGCAGGAGGTTTCCACTCCACACACTTTCACTGGTGCTGGTATTGCAATGAGTCTTTTCAGTGACCCCCAAACTGAAAACAGGAATACACACACACACACTTACTACTGCTTGAGAAGTGTTTGGTTAAGCTGGAGCTCCAGGGGGTACTAAGATGAACCTATTTTCACTGCAGTCTTTTGATAAGGGTGTGAAATAGAGAATCCAGAGGGGAAAACTACAGGGAGTTTTGGAAGCTGCTGGGTCTGTGTGCTGGCTCCAGACTTCCTCTTCCACTCGCTGATGGCAGCAGCAGCGCTCAAGAGTAGTCATTTCAGTTAATTGCTATCTGCCATTAGCTGCACAGTACTTACAAGGAATTCAATTCCACTGCATATTTGCTAATAAATACCAAATGGCAGTGAGGAAGACAGCTGTATTTAGTTGCATTTACCCTCTTATTAGCAGAGCTGAATAAGACCCCATTTCAATTCAGAATGGCTCCAACAAGCTGCATTCTTGTCGGAAATTCAGATTCAAACTCCCCATTGCCTGCTTGGAAGCAGAAGTCATGCATGGCACTGCCTGCTCACAACAACCTGGGGCTGCACACCACTGACCATAACTTACCTCCATGGCTCTGATCCCTGGCCAAAGAGATGCCCCCACGCCAGGAGATTAAGATACTGTGACTTCTAGAAGCGGCTCTACACCTGGAAGGACTGGGCTCTCAATGCGTTATACACTGGCAATAATTATCTTGACCCCATGTACCAAATCCTTCCCATAATACAGCTTAACCCAGAGCAAGCACGGAGAACACAATGAAATCTAAGCCTTGGTGCTCCAAAATTACTCAAATATCAAAGGATCCTGGTGGGATGTAATTAACTTGCAGCAGATGAGGAAGCTCAGATGGGATTGAGGTGCAAATGTGAATCATCCTGGTTAACAGTTTCACTTGCTGCCCAGTTTCAAAGCACTTAAATTATAAGTTGCAAATGCTTTCAGGGTCTCAGGAAAACGTGATGAAGGAGACACCAATTTGAAAATTAATTCATTAAAACATATGCTGACTCCCAAATGAAATTATTAAAAACATATCTGCTAAACATGTAAACAGATCAAATGCCTCTTAAGGGGAATTGTACAGTAGAGCTTCTGAGCATCAGCTCTTTGCATGGTGCGTCGGCAGGGTACAAACCCAACCACCATCATTTGAGGGCTGGGAGCCAGAGGTCAGCAGTGCTGGTTTGCCAAGGGCTGCTGGATTAACCATGCTCCTGGCTGAGGATGCTCTCTCCATCCCATGGGGTGGGGACACACACACAAAGGGGGATGCTCAGCCCATGCTGGCAGTATCTGCCTCACCCCCATAGCTGCAGACCACAGGCAAAGCAGCAGCTCTAACATCTGACATTTGCCGCACAGAGTACGTACCAAGCAAGGCAGCACCTGCAGCAGGACAGAGGTTTAAGAGCTCATGTTTTGTCACTGAGGATGCTTCAAATGAGCTCAGCAAAACGACAGAAACTTCCTGAGTTTTCCAAGAGTATTTTGCTGTCTTGTACAGTGCCTTCAATGAAATTAATCCATCACACTGCAATGAAACAACCCCCATGGGATGATTTCACCAGAAGTGAAGTGCTATTTCCTTCAGTTACTTCAGAAACCAGAGGGCAGGAGAGGATGTGCAGTCTGAATGGCTTTTCATTATGACATTACTTCAGCAATTAGGTCAATACATCCTCTCAATATATGCTGGATTTAAATCGGCATATAGTGCTCCTACTACAAAATACACTGGGTTACCATATTCATTAGAAAAGCATACAGCCACCCAGCACAGTTGTTCCAGTTGTGCTGTGCCACTGCACAGGCTGAGGGGCATCGGGGGGTTTCCTTCCCTGCACACCCAGGCTATGTCCCTGAAGCCAAATGAAAGCAAGCCTTGTCTTCCCAGAAACACAGAGCTCACAGGCCCAAGGGCTTCCTCAGCTGAGGCTGCCTGGAAACCCCTCCAACTCCAGTCCCCCCTTCTCCTTCCTCTCTCAACCTGCCAATGACTCCAGCCCTGGAGCACAGACTTGCAGCAGGAAAACAACTGCCTATTGAAAAGATGCTGCCAAGTCCCAGCAGCACCAGAGGCTGGACCATGGTCAAGCCCAGCCAAAGGAAGCCACCTCTGCCTGTCCCAGCTGCCAGCACCTTGCCCATGCCTCCTCCACACGTACAGCCTCATCCCAACCCTCCCCTGCTCACCACCTCTTTCCTACCACACACTGGTCCAGGCTCAGTGGAGCGTGACCCCTACAATGCAGGGTAAAAGGCAATGATGCCAAAGTTCACACCACAGTGGTTTTTCCACTGACTTCTCAGCAACCTACAGGTCTCATCTGCTTCCCTTCAGCCCCAAACCAAGTATTTGGGTCCAGGAGAGAGGTCTTTGGGATCGATCTGATCACACACACCCTGGCCTAGCTAGGCTTTGAGCCAGGGAGATGCTGAGCAATCCCAGCTCAGCAGGAGACTGCTCATGATGCTCTGCAGCCCTCTAGCACCAACACTCACTCTTACAAGGGGTTTGGCTATGACTTTAGTGACACGAACAGCATGAACCTGTCCCTCTTCCTGCAGAACTCACTGAAAAGCAATTAGCAGGAACCAAGTGATCAAGTCCAGTGAACCCAAACAAGCAGCAAGTACTTTTTCAAATGGCCATTTAGGAATACCAGAGAAGGGGCTGACATCAAGCCAGAGCACACAGGCAAGAGCCCATGGCAGCTCCTCCCTCTGTGATCACAGCCCTTTCTCTGTGCCAAACCCAGAGAGAGCCAAAGGTGGCTCCTGCGGGGGGGCAGAGCCCGTGTCCAGGCTGGCAGCGATGCCACACGCCGGGACAGATTGCTGTTGGCAAAGATGGCACCGATTCTGCATTGTCTGTCTGCAGCTGGCTCGTGCTCTGCAGCTCTTAAAGCACTGTCCTGCTCTCCTGGAAATGCTGGGAGGCCAGAACTCGGAAATGAGCCCAGATGGGTTTGCAAGGCTGCCTTGGCAAACAGAGCCAGAGCTCAGGTGCAGGACACCGCTGCTCTCCCAGGCTGCTGCACAGCCCCAGGGCATCCCTCTGGGTTTTATAGAGATCATATTCCACATCTACCTGAAACCCAGGAAACAGCGGCTCCCCAAGAGCTCCAATATCAGCCAGGGTCCTCTGCAGCCCCTACCAGCACCTCTATAGACAGTTCCTGCAGATCCCCTGTGCAGAGCAGCAGCAGCAAAATCACTTTTGGGGTCTTCATGGCATTATGGAGAAACCCCCAGGTGCCATGAGATTGAGCTCCCAGCCCATAAAGCAGAACATGGCAGGATTCCCAGGAGGCCAGGCCACCACCTCACAGTGACAGCTTGTGTGCAGGGTGAGAATTACACTCATCTGAGAGCAGAGCCACTGTCTAGCACCATGTCTGCAGGGAACCCTGGAGCTCCAGCTTCCTGCAGGCTGGTTTCACATCTCCCAGAGGATCCGACGGCTTATTCCTCCACGGCGTTATTCCCAGTTGTCAGCACTTCTGTCCTGCTATAGCTCCATGGATAACACCTACCCCGGAAGCGCTTGGCACTGCTGCACTGCACCTCTGCACGAAGGCAAGTCCCCAGCACAGCTCCACACCAGGGGTTGCTCCAGCACTAGGGACTTAGCATAATCCCATCACGTGTGGGTGTAGCAGGTAAGCATATATCCCTATCTGATCAAGCCATGGTATGTCTGCATCTGAGAAACAGACTCTGGCCCTGTTCTTCTGTAGGAGGAATTTGTATAAATAGAGTTCTGGGAAAGTCTTCCTGGATACAGCATGAACACCAATGCCCTCCCTCATCATTTTCTCATTGTTATCACAAAATCCCAAGTTAGTCCATGTAATGACTTGCTTCGGGAGAGAATTGCAAAACTTACTATGAACAAAACAAACCCAAACCCAAAATTCTGGTCTTTCCTGTGTTTCTTGGAACTGAGCCTTTGCTAAGGGGAATAAAAGGATGAAGCATCAGATTTTTCAGCTTTCCTATGCCAGAAATCCTCCTCTGTTTTCCTCACAGAGGAAGGTAAAGACGTGCAGCACATCAACACCAGCCAAACACCCTGCACTCCCTCCAAACCCAACAGCTCCTCTTACACCACAGCAGACACTCTCCCATCCCTCACACACTGGGGAGGCTCCACATCCAGCCGAGAGCAGGAGCAGACCCTCAGCCTACCGGGATGTTCTGCCTTGGCTGTGTGTAGCTGCTGCCATCCATGCCTGCTGGGCTAGAGCCAGAAGCCAGCATCCTTGGAAAGAGCACACCCTTCCCAAACCAAGCTTCCTAAGACCACGTTCTTCATGGCTTTACCCTCCAACTTCCCCCACCTTCCATATTTCTCTCTCCTCAGCCTTCCTTGCTGCAGCGCAGCCGCCTTTGGCACCACATTTGTTACTGTGCATGTAGAAATAATGAAGCCAAAAGTCAAATGTTATATCATGTATTACCTGCCAGATGGAAACCCACAGTTAAGGAGACAGAAGGAGCAGGAATAGCTAGCGGAGACCTCTCCACAGACCTATTTTAGGATTAGGCTTGATCCTTCTTGCAACCTTACAGATAACTGCAATGGACTTATACAGAGCACAGGCTGCTCTAGCAGCTCCCCTCCTGCCTTACACTGGTGAAAGAGGGAGGATATAGCACCAGGGCTCCACACATGCCCAAATCCAGGGAGTTCGTTATCCTGACTGCTGAATAATGCATGGCTTCAGAAAGACATCCCTGCTTCGGCATAGAGACATCATCATCTCACAGTGAAAGACATGGCACAACAGCAGGCAGCAGAGACAGAGGCAGCAGCAACAGGGCTATGGAGCAGGTGACAAGAGAGCTCCTTACCTTAACCCACAGGGGTGGCAGGCTGGGGAAGGTGCTGATGTGCAGGAACAGCACTGCTTCCACAAGGATTTTGTGTGCTGGAGGAGCCTTCCTGGTCTAATCAAGGGCATTATGAAGTGGCTGCATTTGTGCCTTGGAGCCCTTCAGGAGCGGGTACATCCTCCAACAGCACAGCTTTAATTGGGAATCCTGCTTGAAATTTCCATTCCAGTCACACATTTTGAGCTGTTACTTTTCTCTCCTCTGTGTATAGATAGCTACAGTTCTACGTCTCCTGTCTGTGTGCCAAGTTAGCCTCAGGCAACCAGCCCCAGAGAGCTGCCAGCCATGACAAGTGACTCAGTTCTCATAGGAGCCAGGTCTGTGGAGCATCTCCTTCCTGCCCACAGCCACTGCCCTCTGCAGAGCCTGGAGCTCCACCAGGCATGGCTGGAAGCTGGCCCTGCTCCAGCCAACCTCAAAGGGCTCCCCAGAACCACAGCTCAGATGCTCACTCAGGGTCCTTCAGACACTGCCACCACAGAAGGTCATTTTGTTCAATGGGAGGGAGCCAAAGGCAGGGCACACAGCAGCTTTCTCTGCTCATTCCTCATCAACTCATGGAATGGTTTGAGTTGGAAGAGGGCTTAAAGCTCATCCAGCTCCAGCCCCCTACCATAGACAGGGACCCCTTCCATAGAGCAGCTTGCTCCAAGTCCCTGTGTCCAACCTGGCCTTGAGCACTGCCAGGGATGCGGCAGCCACAGCTTCTCTGGGCACCTGTGCCAGCGCCTCAGCACCCTCACAGGGAACAGCTTCTATCTAACACCTAAGGCAGGCCAGGCCAGCATCTCAGCACCGCACAGCTTTCACAGGCTTCCTCTTCCCACTGCTGATCTGACACACAATTCTCTGCAATGTATTCACTCAAGGGCAGGAGCAACGACAGCTTTCTGCCAAAACCATGGATGCCAGAGAATGGCCTAATTGAACCAAGTGTACGTTTTGCTGAGTTCTCATTTTCTTCCAGAAGAGAGGAAATCGTGGCTATTTCCAAGTGGTTTATTGTTAACTCCTTGAACCTGAACACACTCTCAGTGCTCCTAGTGGAATACAGCCTCCTCACACAGCCTGTGGTACTGGCACACTGCTGTCTGTGTGCCCAGCGT
Source organism: Agapornis roseicollis (assembly GCA_002631895.1). Classification (NCBI taxonomy): domain Eukaryota; kingdom Metazoa; phylum Chordata; class Aves; order Psittaciformes; family Psittacidae; genus Agapornis; species Agapornis roseicollis. Next base: position 90,724 of record NDXB01007687.1, on the reverse strand, counting down.
GCACATGAAAGGATGGATGCAGGTGACACAAGAGCCTCCCTTTCTTCTCTGGCTTTACCCAGGAAAGCACCAAACCACAGACTTCAAGCCACTAGTTGATGCCTGCAGTTCCCTGGATTACAGCCCTGATGGCAGCAATGGATACAGGCCTGGCCAAGGGCTGCAGCCTGGAAATTCCGGGTGCACTGAGTGAACTCATGTGTTTTATTATTTAGACCATGCAAGAGCTCAGACACGGCTGAACTCAGAGGCCAGGAAATGCCTCAAGGCACACGTGGAGCCTCCTGATTCCAGGATATTCATCCGCATTTACGTATCCAAGTCCCTGCTTACTCGCCATGAGGTGCTGGCCCACAGGCCTCCCAGGCTGCTGCTCCTCACTGTACCAAAGGGCTGGTCTGTCAGGAATGAATGAGAAGCCCCCATTGCTTCACATGTCAGCTATTTCCATCTGTTTAGTCACTGGTGGTTTCTAGCCCTGCCTTCCTGCTGCAGAAAGCTTGGCCAGCGAACAAGCCGGATCTGATGGCTTGTGCTCTGCAGCAAGATACAACCCCCAGTTTTCCCAACACAAATCTCTGCAGACAGATGATAAAGAAGGGGTTGTTTCCTGAAGCAGCACCAGCCACAATACAGTAACTGCACAAGAGCACAGCTGGAACACAGTAACAGCAGACCCTCCCCGATGCACTGGCAGCTGCTGCCCATCCCAAGGGCTTCCGGCCCGACTGCAGGAATCAAGATGTGTGGTTTTCTCCCTCCATCTTTCACCCTAGCCCAGAGACAAGCACCCGTCCAGGCCAGCCGGGAGCTCGCTCAGTCCTGATGTGATTTAACTCACAGGGGACTTTCTGAGAGGGAACCTATTTCTCAGTGCCCCTCTCTCCCTTGCTAAGTTAACTGCTCCCTTCTCACAGCCTGAGACCGCTGCAGTCACAGCTGCAGAGCACCGACAGCTCAGGGCTGCTGCTCTGCTTTCTTCAAGCCAGTACCTGGAGCCGGGCTCTTCCTGGTGACCAGATCCCGTGGCCACACAGGCTGCTCCTTTTGCAGCATTCACCCCACAAGGCACACCTTGTAAATGGGCAGAGCCTGGTATTTCATTCATCAGCTGGTAGCTTCCTTTACACAGCCGTTTGGTTCTTACTGTATTAAGCAGAACAGCAGAACCATGGTCATACCTTGGAAGTGCTGCCCTGCACTAGTCAGGAACAAAGTCAAGGTCATTTCAAATCACAGTTAATCTCATTGACACAGGTCAGGAAGTGCTGAAGGGAAGGAGTGGGGTCAGGACATTCAGCTCCCAGCTTTGCCACCTATATTCACTTTCACCCTGAAGACCACAATTTCTCACCCTTGAAAACGGAAATGATATTTCCCAGAAAGGCTGAAATAAAACACTGATATTTACCAAGCTTCCAAACCACTGGAATGGGTTTAACCCTTCCAGGACCCACTCAGTTCAGTGCAGCAGCACAGGAGACCAGGCAGCGCTGCAACACAAACTGTGAGTAATTAACAAACAGCCCCAGAGAGATTAATGTTCACCATTAATCAGCTTTCCTCAGGCACAAATGGATTCTCCACAGGTGGAGTTCACATAGAACCACCTCAGCTCTGCAGTGTGGATCATAGAATCCCAGCCTGGTTTGAGTCGGAAGGAGCCTTAAAGCTCTTCCAGCTCCAACCCCTGCCACGGGCAGGGACCCCTTCCACTGGAGCACCTTGCTCCAAACCACTGGAGCACCTTGCTCCAAACCCCTGTGTCGAACCTGGCCTTGAGCACTGCCAGGGATGGGGCAGCCACAGCTTCTCTGGGCACCCTGTGCCAGCGCCTCAGCACCCTCACAGGGATCACTTGCTTGTCCCAGCAGTGTGCATTCAATACAACTATTGATCATTCACGTTGCTGCAACACTACAAGCAAAGCCCATCTCCCTGTGCTGAACGCGCTGCAATCCCGTAGCAGGAGGCATTCCTCCACAGGCTGGATGGGGCAGGCATGAGGAAGGCCATGAATCAGGCCCCATCACACTCAGCAGCCAGCCCCATGGCACACAAACCCTGCACAGCACCCAGGGATGGGGCCCAGAGGGGCAGCGCTTCCCTTCCACCATCCCTACGTGCTCCCAGGAGCCGGAGCATGGGAGGAGCTGGAGCCCATCCCCACGGCAGGAGGAACCCTCTGGCTCAGCACGTGTGCACAGCTGCTTCCCAGGAGCAAGCACGGCGGCAGCTTCTGCAGCAAACCACACACATCAAGTGACAGCTCCCAGCTTCAGCCCCACCGTTCTAAAAGCAGCTTCCAAGACAAAGCATCTGCTCTCAGGTGGACAAAGGGCTCAACATGAAACAGTTTCTACGCTGATTTATGGTGTGTGAATAACATAGGCATTTACCCCATTTGAAATCCATTTTCCTACTCTTCTCCTGCAGCATCTGGGGGAAAGATGCATTCGCCCCACACTCCCAAAGGAAAGCCTCTCTGGCTGCTCCAGAGCTGTAAATGCAAAAGGTAACAGCAAAGCATGAGGAGAGACAAAACAATCCAATAGTCTTCATTCAGAATTCCTTCAGCTTCGGCAGCTGCACAGAGCACAGCAGAAGATGAAGTTTCTTTAGATACATCAATTTTAATCTCAGAGTGAGAAAGGAAAGGCCTGTGGTTCAGTGCCCGTCATCCCTGGCCAAAACCCTCTTGCTGAAAGAAACCTGGGAATAAAAGGTTTGTAAGCTATGTATTTCTACCCCAAGGGCAGTGGTCACATACTAGCACTGACTACAAGTAATTCATTCAGGGTTTGTGTTGCTGCCCCACTGTCTGGGGCCTTGCAGAGGGGTCTTTTTATTGCTTCCACTCAAAGAAGAAAGAGCAAACACATCACTGCAGCACATGCTTGCTTCCCCTTCCCAGGCTTTAATGGGACAGGGATCAGGCAGGCACTTGCAAGATCGGGCCATTACACAGGTCTGGGCTTTGGCTGCTCATTTGGAAGACTCTCAGTCCAATGGCTCAGATTCAGTCCTAAGAAAACACTGTAATTGCTCCACTCCTGGGGCAGCAGAGGCTACAGCTACTGCCCTTACCAGCCCTGTCATCTTATCCTGGGAGAAGTTAGTTAAGGCAGTTAAATACAGGCTTGTGCTGCAGCTTGCTCATTGAATATTGCCCTTGAAACTGCACTGTAATGATAAATTTCCACTTCCTTCCCCAGGCAGTTGCATAACATTGCAGGGCATTGTTCAGAGCTGCTGTGCTCCAAGCCAGAGGCAGCTGGTGCTGCTGTCCTTTTCCCCTTGTCCTCCCCAGGCACTGGCAGGACTGTGACCTTTCTTGTTGTGGGGTTTGCTTAGTACATCAGACAAGAGAGAGACCTGACTCTGAACACAAGCAACCTTCCAACAAGATTATCCCTACTTTCTTCAGCTTTCAGTGGGGAAAAAAAATGATCCCATTTATCCCAGTTCAACATAAGCCAGTTGAAAAGCGTATCTGTCAAATAACGTTTAATTAAGAGTGTCTCTAGGGAGGAGCAGCTGGGTCAGTGGAAAGCTTTCCTGCCTCCCCACTGGCAGTATAAATAGCCTGGAATTGAAGAGCCCCACTCTGTGGTCGGGAGATGCAGCCTGTGTGCCCAGGAACAGGAGGGACTTGTGCTTTGTGGCTTTGGTTGGCAGGAGTTGTTTTTTCTTTATCACAGGGAAGTGGCTTTGAATTCTGGAAGCTGGGCTGGAAGCAGCCCATGGAGCGGAATGGGAAGGGAGGGAGCTATGTACACTTGGAGATATAATTGTTTTTAAAGCAGAACAGCAGCAGGAGTGAAATAAGATGCATCCCTCCAAGAAACTTCTTGGAGCCCAAGATCCGGCAGAGTTCAAACCTGGTTTCCAAGCAAGGCTGACTGCAAGTTTGAACATCACCTAAAGCACAAAAATACAAGACCTGTTAGCTATGAAGGCTTTCAGATACTTTCCCAGGAGGAATGCGTGTGGTGACTAACACAACAGCAGGCAAAAGGCACCTCAGTGGTTAGTCATGGAGCACCAGGTTTATGGCTCACTCATGCTTCACAGGCAGCACCCAGCTGGGAAGAGTCAAAGGCTGCCTTGACTCCAGGGCCAGCTCTCCATTCCTGGCATGACCAAATCAAGTGTTCACATTCCTCTCACAGGGAATTGGCTTCAAGAGTTGTCCTCAGGCCACACAAGTTGCATAAGCTCATTTGATTTTAGTTGACACAGTAGCAAATGCCATATAACCTACAAACACATGGCCAATGCACAAAGCTCTTTCTTGTCTGCCTGGCACAGATGCCTTGTACAAAGTGAAGTATGCTGGGATAAAGGGACAGCTCTTACCCCTGGAGCAGGAGGCACAAGCTGCAGGGCTGGCGTAACCTGAGTCACTGAAGTGCAAGTCAGCAGGAGAGCACCATGTACCACCTCAGCGTGGTTTACACATGCACCTACCCATCAAATTAACACCCTGCAGACAGCAATTGTTTGGATTGCAGCAGCACCTAGAGGTCAGAAGTAAGGTGAAGATCAGGCTGTGGTAGCACTGCACAGGTACAAGGCACATCCTCTACCTGTCTAACATCAAAGACCAAAGAGAGAAGGGGAAAAAGATCTTTTCTCCATGCATCCCACAAGGCAAAATGCAGAAGAGTCATAAAGGATGCCCAAGGTCCTGGGGAAACCTGCACAGCACCAGGGGCTGGTTCCCAGTCCAAGGCCTGAGCAGCAAGGGCCCCTCTACCTTGCTGCATACATGGCATTCTGCCCGGCTCCATGCTGGGATGACCACGTTGCTCACAAACGCTGAAGCTATGAACAAGTTGCTCTAAGTGCCCCAAGGCAGATGCCAGCACACCCAGCCCTGCCTGCCCAGCTCTCCTGCCCAGGCCACCTATGATGCAGCACAGCTGGTTTAGAGATGTTTGGCCTGTTTTCACAGCTCTGCCTAATGGGGACTGACTGCACGGGCCTCCAAAGGAGAAGATGGAATCTTTCAGAAAGCTCTCAATCAGCATTCCCAAATGTAATAATCAAGGAATCTCGAGTTTGAGCTATGGAGTGAAGCAAGATTTAGAAAGGGCCATTCCCAGCTTCCTGATGGTACAGAACACTGAGCTTTCACTGTGATGCCAACTACCCTCTACTGCATATCTGCCCATCCAGGATCAAGAACCTTCACTCACAGCACCAATGACAATGTCATTTTCACCAGGAAAATCCTTACCTGGAGGCAAGAAGAGCACAGCTGTGACTATTTGGAACACCAGAACAGGGAGACTGGGGAAGCTGTCAGGAAGTCAAAGACACAAGCAGTAGGTAAACTAGCCTGCAAGATCAAAATCACATACACATTACCGTCTCTACATAGGTCCTGCTTGCACAACCAATATCACTGCACCAACCCCAGGTATTTCTATAAGGTAAAGACCAACAAGTAGTTACTGCCCATTCACCCGTCAGGAGTCACCCCAAGCATCAGCATCCCAGCACATCCTGCAAGCTCCCTGTGAGCTCCAGCACAGCTCTGGCTGCTGGGCACGGGGCTCCTCCCTTAGAGCATGCACAGCACAACCAGACCAACCCTGCAGCAGCCTCTGCCACCCTCCTGTGAGCCAGCAGCTCCCCAGCCCTCGGGATCAGAGGATTGGTAGCCAGGCACAAAGCTCTTTGGCACAACAGTGCTGCTTAAATCTAGCCCAGGTTAGCACCAGAAGGCTCCTTCACTCGAATATTCAGTGAAATCCCCTATGAACACCAAAAAGCACCACTGCTGGGGTGCTGATTAAACACCAGCTCTTGAAAGGATGGATGTATTTTAAAAGCAGGCAATATGTAACTTTTCATTTCCTTTTCAATGAAAAGGAGGCAATATTGCTTTTAGTGTTACAGGAAGCACAGACTTAAAGTTTTGAAAGCTTCCTTTGCAAGCACTAGCAGCAGGAAAACAATGGGAATATTACATGGCCTTGTGATCCCCTGGGTATGCACAAAATGAACAGGAACCATTCCAGAGGGAGGTCCGCTCCAGCGATGGGCTTTCTTTCCAATCTACTTTGCAAATACTGGTTTCTTCTGCCTTAACCACCATGCTGAGCTATGCTCCTCCATGCTGCCTTCCACGTCAGGAGGCCAACAACTCTTCCACCTCAGCTTTCCCTCCCCTGGAGATCCTGGTGCTCAGAGCACTAATTGCCCACAGCACATTCAGGTCAGGTACCACTGTAGTGACATTAATGAGTGAGATGGAGACTGTTGAGGGTACAATCAAGAGAAGTTGTTAAACATCACAAACCCCAGCAGCTCTGCTGAAAACACAGAGCACTAGAGAGAGCAGAGCAGGGGAGGGACAATGCGTGCTTTAATCTGAGCTTTCGTGCCAGCTTTACTGATTCATACATTTCTGGTCTAATTGCAGCAACAGAAAATGTCCTTTCTGTGGGGGGATCAATAACATCTGTGATGTCAGTGCAGTGCAGCAATGGGCTCCCCACAAGATGCCCGTGCCTCACTCTCACACTTGGAACTCTCCAGAATGGCCTCTTAGAAGCAGAGCCAAATCCATGGGAGCTCTCTGGACCCTGGCCTATCCCTATCATGAGCTTGACACACTCTCAGAACCATGGTCCAGGGGAGTCATCCCATGGACTTGGTGCTTCCTACATATTAAAGGTCAACCAGCACAAGAAAGCAAGTGAGAGTATCTGTGGTAGCAGGGAACAGGCACTGCTGCAAGCAGGTATTTCACAGCTCAGCCCCAACAGAAGTCCTCAGAGGTTACACACAGCTGAATTAGACACACTTCCATTAGTACCAGATCAAACCCTCCCATGGAAGCCAAAGCATTAACTCAAGCTCATGCAAAACTTGCTCAGCTCAAGTTCATGGAGCACAATCACAGTTTGATGCTTCCAGCAAGCCCCACTACGTTCAACACCAGGAGCTGAGCACTGCAGCCACAACTGCTCCCTGCTTCCCAAGCCCTGTTTTCCCGGTGAGTCCCCCTCAAGACAACAGCAACAAAATAAACAGCATCAAAAGGTGAGGGTGGTCACAGAGCTGCACAGGAACTCTTTTGGAAGGTAAGGTACGGTGCGTTATTGTTGTAGCAGAGACGCTCCCATCTTTGGTCTCTGAGTTTAACCTAGGCAGCAACAGGATCCTGCTGCAAGCATAACAGGACACACACCTTTGTTTGAGATGGGTGGAATTTCGGGAAATCCCAAGGGATGTAGGAAACCGAACAAACCCTTTCAGGTTTGTGGCACATTCCTTCCATCCCAGCTCTCTTCTTGGAAGGAGCATCTCCCCCAGATCAGGAGTCTGGCACCTTCCGCAGCTCTTACACCCGAGTTACTGCTCCCAGGCCAAGAAAACACCCCACACTGAGAAAAGCTTGGATTCCAGTCAGTGCGGCTTTCCCACCCAGACAGTACACACCTGGGTCCTGTCACCCCACATGTATCTACTGGATGGAGTTTAGAATCATGTACTCCACTGGATGGAGTTTAGAATCATGTACTTCAAGCTAGAAGTTTCCACACTATGTTACAGGTGAAGTTAAGGAAGAACCTCGAAGCTACAACTCCACTTTAAACAGCACAATAAAGGCAGAGTAACACTGATGTGACCTTTCAAGGCCTCGGAGTAAGTCCAAAGAGCACACAGGGAATTTTACCACCACAGGCCCTGCCAGAGCCCCCCAGAATAAGACACAGAAGAGATGCTTCCCATTTCTCTTCTAGCCTCTCCCTGCTAAACAGGGGTCATAACCACACCAGTCACAACAGTGGCACCCCCGCCCCATTTCCTTCGCGAAGCCAACCAAAGACTATTCCCTAACAAGCTCTCAAGAAAAACAAGAGAGAAAGAAGGGAAAAGATGCAGCTGGTTAAAAGCCGGGGGCTCCTCCCTCAGGGCAGGCAGAGCAGCAGCTTTAACTCCGAGTTCTCTTTTCATTTCCCCAGGAGTTGCTACACAACAAACCCAACCCCACCTGCTGTCCTACCCCTCATTAAACTACACAGCCCACAAAAAGAACTGATGAGCAGCTACTGTATTGCATAGACTTCTAGTACTCTTTCGTGTTTTGCCCTCTAGTCCCGGTGCTGCACTACCACCACTTCTGGCTGCTAGAGAAGAAATAAAGCACAATGAGGATGAGCAATGATATGAACAACAACGCTCCAAGCAATGCCATAAGGCCTCAAATTGACTCCACTTTAGACTTTATCTAAATGAGAAGAGCAGGCAAGACCCAGCGTTTTCGTGAATGCCAGACAGCCTGAAGCTATTTTTTCCCAGCCTTATGTGAATTTCTGTAGCGCCCAATTTTAAAGCTAAGACTTAAAGTCTGCAGTGCGATCAGGAACCTCCCATGCAAATGCCCAGCACAGTCTCTAACAGGAGCTGCTCGCCCCGGGCTAGCACCAAGGAAAGCCACAGCTCCCCCGCTCAGCCCCCACCATCCTGCACCCGAAGGAAGCGCTGCCCCACGGCGGGACCACCCCATCCCTTCCGCCCTCCCTTACCCAGCTCCTGCGGGTCCCCAGCCCTGCAACAGCTTCTCCCTCCGCAAGGGAGAAAACGCCGGGGCCCCCGCCCTGCTCCCTCCCGGCGAGGAGCCCCGGGGCTCGGCGGGGCCGGGCCGGCTCCCCCCGCAGCCCCACTCACCTCGAGTAGAGCCGGCGGGCGGCGGAGCCCGGGCTGTCCCCGCCGGGCGGACTCGCCATGGGCACCAGCCCCGCCGAGCCGCCCGCCGCAGCGGAGGCAGGCGCGGCTGCAGCCCGGCACCGGGCAGCGGAGTATGGCAGCGGCGGGAAGTGATGCACCGAGCAAAGAAACTCGCGGGCAGGCCCCTCCTCCGGCTGATGTCAGCCCCGCCGCGGGCAGTGGCCCTTCCTCCTCCGCCGCCCGGTGGAACGGGGCAAGCGGGGCCGAGCATCCCGCTGCGCCGCCGCTCAGGGAGCACCGGCAGCGGGGCGGCTGCAGGGCACGGTTACCCCCGCTTTCAACATCCCACTGCAGTGCCCCAGCCCTCAGAGCGGCAGCAGCAGCAACAGGGACGAACAGAGCCACGGCAAGGTGCAGACCCCACATCTGCACGTTATTGCAAGAGGAGACTGGCACAGCACTGCTGACCACCCTATGTGCAGCCACTTAACTCCATGATAAGAAACACCTGATTTGCCTCAGCCTGAGCCCTTTTGTCCTCGGGAGTAAGTACCCACACCTGAGACGGTCAGGATGAGTAGCAGAACTCGGTACAGCTGCGTCAGCCTTACCCGAGTCAAAAGGGATGTGCCCCAACAGGCTGAGCCCCAAAGTAGGTTTGACTGCTGTCTTTGGTAGCAAAGAATCCACTGGAAAAGGGATGTTTTCCTCCAGCAACCTGTTCCTGTGTTAACTGTGTCCAAATCTCAGAGCCCTTGCTATCTATTGTCAACCAGATACATAGAGGTGGATGTAGGTCGTCTTCACAAGCTGCACCCAGCTCCCTCTGGTTTCCAAGGCCCAAGATGCTTCTGGAAAAGTCATGAGCTGGTCACTCAGCAGAAGTCTGTCATAAATTAGTGTCACCTCTACAACACCACCACTTTCTTCAAACATCATCATTGTCACAGGCACCCAAAGGAGCACAGGAATGAATCGTGGCTTTCAGGAGGTTCTAGCAGCTCACTCTGTAGACACAGGAACCCTGTGGCTGGAGGGAAGCCAGAGCCATGTCCTACTTACTGGACTGTTTCACCCTGCACAAAAGCCCCTCTCAAGTGCAAGCAGAGATCCTGCTCAGCAAAAACATCACCACTAACACCCCACTAAAAACCACAAAAGCCTCTTTCCCAAGAGCTAATTGATTGAGCATTTAAATTCAAAACTAACACCCATAAACAAACCTGTATTTGTGTCTTGGCTTAGGAACTATCTCAGTCCCGTAGATAAACCACAGCAGAGAAAGCTGAAACCATCCTGCCAAGAGCTGCCTCCTTGCCCAGGGAGGTGCCACGGTGTCCAGGGTATGTGCTGTACCGCCCCACAAGGAACCCCTCTGCACCCCCGAGCAACCAGCTGGGGAAGCCCCACTGGAGGGACTGGGGGGACCCTGGGGGTTAGGCCTGGCCTCTGTGCCTCACACCAGCCACTCTTCACCCAGGATTGTGGTTTCACTCTCAGCAGCAAAAAGCCTGGTACAAGCAGCTGGTAACAAGCCCATGGAAACAAGGAATGGTTCAGCCCTGAGAGAACTTTACTATTTCCAGGGGGTGTTTGTCCGTGCCCCCCCCTCCTCAGCCCCTCTTCCAGACAAGGGTGCCAGTGTGAAAGATGAAAACCAGCTGCTGCTGCTATAGCCCTTCCTCAACAGCAGGCAACAGAGGATGCTTTGCTGCAGAAGGCCCCAGCGCTGGGCCAGCATTTAATGGATGTGGGCAGAGAGTAATTGCTCTTTGGAGAAACAATGCAGGAAAGGGGAGTAAGAGAAAGGAGGGTGGAGGCCAGATTCCAGTCTGGGCTCTGGCCAGAGGTATGGTGTTCCACAGAGCTCTGGGCAAACACGTCACCCGCACGTTAATGACACTGGAATCACTGGGTCGAATTCCATAGCCTGCCTTATGCAGGAGGTTACTGAGATGGGTATAATGGTCCCCTTTGGCCTTCAAATCCATTAATTTGCAATGGCACATTTGTCATCTGACAAACTCAGCTTCTTCTTCTTCTTTTAGAAGTGGCAAATAGGTCACAATAGATTTGAATTCATTAGCAGAAATAATTCAGTTGCTCTGCTGTGAGTTGGATCTGGTTAACCCTATGTACTCGTGCCAAGAAGCTCCTTGCAAGCACTTGGGCCTAAACCACAACTCAGACCCATTGCTCATCTGCAATGAAACAGGCAAATTACAAGAGTACTCCTGCACTTTAAAATGCCATTAATTCTTCTGGTGAGATGTGTCCACGTTGTGTCATGTGTTGGGAAGGACACAGAGCAATTAGAAGGACTCCAGATGAATGTGACAAGTGTGACCCGTGAAAAAGAGGTAAAAGGAATTGATTTGTTCAGTGCTGATAAGATCAAGAGGAGGTGGAGGGGTAATTTTTAAACACAAAAGGGCTGCTGCAAAATGTGGCAAAAAAGGAGGAATGGATCATGGAAAAGAGGGAAGGATACCAACAATAAATACATTCTAAGGCAATGCAGAGATCATTTCAGTAAGTCAGATGTTACAAACCCCTGCACCTCAACAGCCTTCTGCTTCTACCATCTTAGGGCACATCATATTGTCCCTCCTAGTTACTGAACGTCTCTAAACCTCCACTTACAAACTCAGGCAGAATGACAACTCTCAGCCATAGGACTGAGGGATCCTTCAAACGCTGTAAGCTCGTTTTAGTATTTCTCTTAAAAGTTGATACCCAAAGCTATCACAACACAACATGAAAGAGCTCTAACTGTTGTCACAGTTCCCACCACTTGGAAGAGACACCCTTGAAAGCAGCAAGGCACAGAAAGCTGATGGGAAGATGTCAAGACAGTAATACAGAGCTGTGATACTGTCATCAAGCAGCACGTTTTGCCAATCATTTAAGGACTGCCAGGGCACAGGAACATTCCTGCACTGCCTCCATGTCCTCCCTATGCAGCCATCCCGAGGAGTCAGGCGCTCCCTCCGGAACACAACCGGTCTGAATCAGCAGGGAGGCTTCCCCGCGGCTCCTGCTGCGGGCTGCTGGTGGCCTCTGCTGGGGCTGATGTGCAAAGGGAGCGCTGCGACTCAGCCCCCCGCCGCTGCCGGACCCCGCTGCGGTCACTGCGGCCCCGGCCCCGGGCTGCTCACGCTGGCAGTGGCTGCAGTGAAACGCCAGCCCCTGCACTGCCTCTTCCTCCAGCCGGCAGGTTCTGGAGCACTTTGCCATTGTCCAGCCGACTGGAGAAAGGGATCTTCTATGTTGCTGTCAAGGTAGCCTGCAAGGGAAAGCAAGATAGGGTCTTTGTGTGGATGTAGAACCGAGTAGTTTTTTCTGATCTGTTTTTGGTGTGAAGGAAGGTACAAGTGATCCTTGTCCAGGGCAGGTGCAGCCCATTCCTGACTCTTCCCCCCAACAGTCGTTGAACTCCTAATGCTCTTCCAGCAAGCATGGCAGAAAGACAAAGGATTTGAGGATAGTGTTTCCGTGAAATCTTAGGCTGAAGAGACCTGTTACAGACCCAGCCAAGAGAAAGGGGCAGTGAAAACACTGCTGTTGTAATGTGGCTGAAGGTGTTGATAGGCAGTAAAGCTGGATGCAGCCCCCTTCCCAGAACCTGGGCAGTAACAGCCTTTGCTTACTTTCTCCAGCCCAGGGCAAGGCCTCCCTGCTCACCCCTCTCTTCTCCTTGTACAGCATGAAAACACACTTGAAGACCTTAGCAGCTTTCACAGGTACATTCCTTTATGTGTGGGTGCATGCAGCAGTTAAGGATTTGGCCTTTCCAGCTTTGTGCATATTTATACATCCTGTGTCTCTGATGTCCTGAATTTCCTCTTCATTAATGCTCCTCTCAGCCTTGGAAGAGGCAAACAAAGAGGCAGAACTCATCCGCTTCCTTTAGATTTCAAGCTTGTCTGAAAATGCTTCATTAAATAAATAATAAGGGACTTAAAATTCCCTTGTCCTCCACCTCAGTCTGTTTGATGAGATGACTCCCTAGCGCCTGCTTGGTGGATAGGGATTTTTTAGGCAAGGTCAGAGGGAACTGTCCTGACTTCGTGCTAATGGCACGGATGCTTTGCCAGCACCTCCTCTTCAGCAAAATCTCACTCTTGACCTCAGAGCACAATGACTGCTTGCACAGCGCCTGAGAAGCCTTGGAACTCAGTATGTTTCAAGCACAGACACTGGTGCATGTTGTAACAGCATCCTCCCTCATGCCGACCTCTTCCTCTGCCCTGGCGTTGCTCTCTGAATGCTGCCTGCTAAGAGGAGCCTGGCCCCGCTTGCCCTGGCACTGGCCCCAGTGTGGGAGCTCAGGGGCTCAGCAGACACCCTCTTGCTCTGTGTCTCAGTTTGGCTTTGCCATAGCCGTGAATTCCCTGAGATCCCCATGGGCCTAAAGGGAAAACAGGAGCTGGCTGCACTGTCCAGGATCAATGATGTCTGATAACCAGCCAGGAGGACAACAACCTTGCTGTTATTAATTGACTCTCACATGTGCCCCCGGGCACCTCAGTGATGTCGGCAGCAAGCTGGACATGCTGGAGCAACACATGGAATTCTGCTTCCTTGTGAGCTCTTGGCAAACTCCCACCCCTTCTCACTGCTCGGGGGCATGTGCTCCCACTGTTCCTGCAGGAGAATGAAGCCTGCACAGCGCCTGCCTCAGGAGATCCCTTAAGACTTCAACCAAAGCCCTGTGAGGGTGAAGGGACCCAGAAATATGCTGGCTTTTTATGGGTTTGGAAGACTTGGATGGCAGAAACAGAGAGCTTTTCTTGGAGGCACTTTGCCAAAGCTTTACTGCTCAGGCAAATACTCCAAAGCTCCCGGTCAGGATCAGCTCCTATTTACAATGGTGGCAGTGGGTTTGTTTAACAGCTTCTATTTCCAACAGTCAACAGACAAAAACCCTATTTCTCCTGCTGGAAGTGTGGGAAAACCTCCTGTTAGCATTAACTGGAGTTAGAAGCAATCTTTTGTTATATTTGAAAGCCCGGGGGAAAAACACACATTTTCCCCTTTGAAGGGGGCGTTATTTCCTCTTTAAGTCACAACTGTTGGCAGTGCCATTAATGCCAAGCAAACGTGTTTGGGTTTGTTTTGAAACAGTTTGCCAATATTGACACTGTAATTGCGTTGTTTAGTCAGGCTTCTGTGAGTGTTTTAAACCCCCATAACTGACAGGGTTGATTTCTGTTTAACTCGGAGCAGGAGGAGCTGGAGCAGTGACTGTCCCAGCCCCACCACAGGGTGCCAGCGGCTGCTGCGGCAGCACCCGGTGCAGAGCCTCTCTCGGTCCCCACGCCGGCTCCCTGTGACAGGAAGCACGTTCTGGTTAGAACCGAAGCTGTGCTCTAACCGCATAAGCCCAGGGCTCAACCCATTGATTCCTCCATCAGCAATGACAGCACATCACCGTCCACAGCTCTGCTCAGCGGCTATGGTAGATGCACATTTTGTTTCCTACATTTCTTCCACTGGAAGATAAGACTGTTCTTGTTATTCTAATGAGCACAATATTATAGCAACTTTAAGCAGCATTTTCTAGAAGTAATTCTCTTTTTAGGACTGATAACAGGCACACAGCACACTCTCTGCACTATTAATGCTGACTTTTGAGCAAGTAACAGAACACAAGGAAAGTTTCAAAGGCCTGAAAAGAAACTAATAGTGAAATGAAACGGCTTACGAAAGTAACTGGGACAACCCAAGTAACGTCAGCCTCTTTGTCCGGTACTGATGGGGTAATATGGGACACAGCCAAGTGGGCATGGAATGTCAATCCATTGCTCCAGAAAATTGCTCATCAAACAAGCAATCTTTCCTTTGAGGAGACTATGAATTCAGTTAGTGAAGGCAATTCTGCTGACTTAATAGATTCAGACTCCTGCAAAGCAGTTGACTTAATACTGCATGACATCCTGTTAAAAACAGCACTCAACAAAATCAATGTGGCCTATATTAAATGGATGGAAAATTTGGTAACATCATCTAAAAGTAATTACCTGATGGAGGAATTCCTAGTGTGTCTAAAAGGATTTACTCTTGCTGCATATTATCCCATGCTTTTATCAATGTCCTGGAGAGTAAGTATAAGGACATTACTGGTGAAGTTTGTGTTAATAATGAAATCTAGAAGCCTGTAATCTGTAAACCCATTCTTCTTGGTTTACTATTGATCACATTTATCTACTGATACTTGGTATTTTTCCTGGCTTTGCAAACCCCAGCATCAGGCTGGCCATGGCACTGGGATTTCTAGTGCAGCATGTACTGGTATCGATCAGGCTGTGATTACCAACCGGCACCGCCTGGGGACAAAATGAATATTCACATTTGTTCAGTTGTCTATGGGGATCAGATATGTGTGTCCTTGGCTAATGCAGCCTGAAGGCTGCCCTGGCCTCTTGGAAAAGAGCAGAGTCCTGATTCCGAGTGAGGTTTGTGAGAGGCAAAGCACAACACCATCCACTCACATTTCCTTGGAAAAGGAGGGGAGTGAAGGTGGTGCTCCTCCTCTGAGCAATGTCTACCTCCCTGCTGCTGCTTTTGGCTTTCACTTGAGAGCTGCTGGGTGGTGTTGTCATAGAAACATAAAAGGGGGATCTGGGAACCCTCCGGCTGGGGCTATGCACAGGAGAGCACATTCCAGCCCTATGTATCTCAGTCTCTACAAACTCAATTCCTTCCTACCAGACAGCACGATTAACCAAGCCCACTGTGGTGGCAGTCCTTGCTCACAGTGGCCCCGGCCTTGAAATAAGCATCATTTCCAGGTGTCCAGGAGCTGTTCTTTCCCTCAGGGAAGCAGCACAGCCACCAGCTTTGCTTCAAGCAAGCTGAAATCCTCAGGGGCTTCTCTACTTACATGAACAGGGATAGCTGTTTACTGGCACAGGGCCGCACCATTTCACACCAGCAAAGGATTTAGCCCACAGACATACGCTGTGTTCATTCTCCACTGAGATGGCTCTGCAGCCAGTGTCTGTTTTGCTTTGCACTCAGCTCCATATAGATTAATTTTGTCAGTAATAAAGCTGGTTGACATCAGGTTTTTACACTGTTATCCACAGAGACAGTGAAAAACCAACCCAGCCAAACAAATTCCAGTCACAGTCATAAATGATCCTGGGTTAACTGAGCATGCCTTTGAGCATCCCAGGGGATAGCAGCAATGGAACTCTGGCAGATCTGTGGGCAACCTGACTTGACAGAGCATAACAAGACAGGACACAGTCTGTTGTGTTAGGTTACCCTGCTGCTTCTCTCTTTTGGCTTGCCTGTTAGTGATAAACCAAATGTAACCAAGGGGAAATCAGGTGAATCAGCAGAGGGTCAAGGACCCTAGGGACTGCTCTTAGGCAGTGGGATATATAAAGATCTTCTGCTCTCATAACCTCTTACAATTGCCTGTACTGGTATAGATCAGCCCTGCTACAAGACAGATGTGCATCTAGATGAGTTGTGTGGCACATCTGCACACCTATCATTGCACTAACCTGCCCAAGAACTTCCACCCAGGTGATTAGATAAGCTCCTCATGATGCCATCTGCAGATGATGCACATCTGAGATTAACAGGCTGCAAATTGCTGAGTAGATAAAAAGAACTGAAAGTAGTAGGAGAGCTTCTGAAGGCTACTGAAGGTCCAAAGGAGGCACTAAAGAGAGGAAAAGAAGCAAACAAGGAGTGGAACGCTGCCTGGCAGTATCTGCTGTGTGGGCAGGACTTGATGGCAAAGCAAAGGTAGGATGGGGGACCCAGTTCCTAGATTTTTGATTGACTCTTTGGCTTTTGAACATATAACTCTTTGTGAAGGAGGAGGCTGAGATCTTGCCATTCTCAAAAGCTGCTTGATGCTTTGTTGAAAGGTGGAAGTAGAACAAAGTAACAGTTGAGGGAAAAGCTGCAGAGCACAGTAGAACAAACTTAAAAGAGAGTAGAGAGCTTTGAGCCTTTGCTGCCAAGGACTCTATTCTCCAGTTCAAAAGTTCCTTCTTATAATTAATATCATGGGTATAGCCAAGTGTGTACTGACCTGCATATTTCCATCCAGCCACACTAAGCCCAGGACACATGGCAAGTCAGGAGATTTTGGGCTTTGTTACTGGATATGACAACAAGGTGAGCTGCTTAAACCCAGGCAGTTGTGTAGGAGCTGATGACCACCCTGTCTCCATGGAGTTAATGATGAAAGGATTGAAGATAGTCACTTTTTCCTCTGTTGTAGAAGAAAATGAAAACTCACTCAGCAAAACGTACATCTGATTCAAACCATTCTTTGGCATTAGTGCTTTTGGCAGAAAGTTGTCATTGGTCCTGCCATTGAGTGACCATTTTGCAGAGTTGTGTGAGAGATCAGCAGGGGGAAAAGAAAGCCTGTGAAAGCTACACGGTGCTGAGACACTGGCCTGTCCTTCCTTAGACACTGGATGGAAGCTCTTCCCTGTGAGGCTGCTGAGGCGCTGGGACAGGGTGCCCAGAGAAGCTGTGGCTGCCCCATCCCTAGCAGCGTTCAAGGCCAGGTTGGACGCAGGAGCTGCAGCAGCCTGCTCCCCACCTTCTTCATTTCACAGCACACACAGGCCATGTGCAGGGAAATGTGCTGATTTACCTGTAAACTGTTGATTTCAGTGGCCTCTTCCTAGCCCGGGGCTATAAATCCTCTCATGCTGCTGGAGAGCCCGTTTACTACGGCAGGTTTCCATGGCAACCTTGCAGGCAGGGTGTAGGCAGCCCCCCTCCTTCACATTCACCTCTTGATAGGAAAGCCCCCAATGGGCCATAGATAGCTATTCCTATCCTAACGCACTTTATCTCAGTAAGTGGATGTGTTTTAGCATGTCAAGAGAACACTTGCCCTTTTCCCAACTTCATTTGGCATGCAACATGACAGCCAGATATTCTGGAGGTCTAGTTCTTTCCTGACACACATTTCTGTTGTTATTTTAGGACATCAATAGGAAAATGCAAGCTTTGTATTTCCTTGTGGTTCTGGTTGCAGTCACTGCAAAGGAAGTGTATCTCCTACTGCAGCAAATCCCACCCTAGGCTTGGGGCAGCCTCCCACCTGCATTTGAGCTGTTCTCTGGGCAGCCCTCAGCACAGCTCAGTGACTGAGGGGATGACACAGAGTGTGAGAGATGCATCAGCTTGTTCTAAAGAACATGGGAAGAGCAGGAGCTGCTGGGATTAAAAATCAATAGAAGAAATAAGATCAGTGTTAGCAGCAAAAACTGCAGCAGGCGTCTGACTCCTCCTCCTGCATCTCTGGTTTATGTTGATGGTATCTTACAACATTACCTGGAGATGAAGAAATTCATGTCTTATTTCAGGAGCTGTGGCAAGGCACAAGTGGGGGCAACATGTTTAGGTTAGTCTTATTATGCTGCTGATTTGAGAGATAAGAACCCTTAAGTATTGCTTCAACGTGTTGTGGTCAACCTGAGGCTCTCTGCAGGTTCAAATCAAAACCCCATTTATTTAATGTCTTTATCTTGGTCTCTTGTTCTGTCCCAGATCTCAGGGGTGCAGGATTGGGCGCTGGGCTCTCTGACTTCAGAGCAGTTCATGGTTTTTATCAGCTGCCTCTTCCCACCATATGCTTACTACAAAATTCCTGTCACATCCTGCTTGCAGTTGAAGTCTAGATTTGTGCTTTGATTGTTTGCTAACTGAGGATTGCTGTGAGAAGGGGTTTACAATGTGAATAGCTTAGTCAGACACTGTAAAAAACCCCAACAAACAAGCACCATTTCCCTTCCTTCTGCCTGGATGAATTTCCCAGAAGCGAGGGGACTCACAGCACCCTCACAAAGCAAAGCACCCGAGCAAACCAGCGGGAGAAAGGAAGGAGTGTGCCTGCCAGAGCTGCGAGTTACTGCCTACAAGATCCTTGGGGTATATGTGGTGGGTGGGAAAGCCCACCTGTATGGAACACAGCTGCTCCTGAACACAGCCTGAGGAGGAATTCCTGGCCTTGGTTCACATGCAGATGCACTGCCTGAATTCCGCTGGGCCCTGCGGGTTCTTGGTTTGAATAAATAGCCTCACCAGTGACAGTGCACGACAGCGGGGCTGAAGCCTCTGGGAGCAGAGTCTGCTGCCTGGACGGTGTCGAAGCACGCTCCAGAGAGCCTTGTACAGGGTTGAGTTGTCACCAGACCCACTTGCCTTTGCTTTGCCATCCACACTGGAGCTCACTGAGTGCCACAGTGAGACAGGGCCGTGCACTTCTGGTCCCGCTTCATCCTTGTGCACATAAAGACAGCAGAAACTGCTGGCTGGGAAAAAGCAGAGACTCCTATCTGGACCATATGCATCCTGTGGGACAATCCAATTTGATCGGTTAGCAGCATCGCTCTTGGCAGATTCTTGGCTGCAAAAAAGGATATTTTGTAATATCCTTTCCAGAAAAAGCATAAGATGGGTTTGTAAAGCCCCCGCTGGGTGTGTGCTAGCCTGTAGTCTGCTTTGCTAAAAGGAGTAGGCGTAGTTTTGAGTACCTCTGTAGGAAAATCAGAGTGTGAGGGCTGATGCATCATAAGTGCCATATGAGTGAAAACACAGGGCTAATTCTGTCTCAGTTGCCCGTGACAGGAGCTGTGGAGTCAGCGGGCCAGAGCTGTACGTGACTGGCTCATTCTGCTCATACACATCTAAACCACCCATCTGAATGGATTTGCTCCTGTCTGCCTTGGCTTCACCCACTGCAGAAGTGGGATCTGGTCCAGTGATAGGTTTCTCTTCATCTCTGGGCAGATTGGTGGGCTGACGCTCCAAGATGTGCAGCCTCACACGCTGGCAATCTGTCACTCTCCTGGCTCCTGTCGGCTCCAACAGCTTGCTGGGAAAGCACACTGCCAAAAGAGAGGCCGGTGTGATCTGAGGGGCTGGGGAAGCTCTGCCTGTCAGCACGTGTGTCCCTGCTTCACTTGGCTCCTCTGTCAGCCCTGGCCTGTCCTGGTAACTGTCACAGCTGCCCATCTTCCCAGATCTTTGCTGGAAGTTGCCTTCCCATAGCTGAGCTCTCACATTACTGCTCTCTCCTCTCTCTGGTGGGCCAGTTCACTTGGCACGGTGGCTGCCTGTGAAGCCCAAGGCTGCATTTAGGGCTCTTATCACTTGCACACCCTGAATAGCTGTGGCTCCCTTCTTGGACAAGGCCTGCATTCCTGGCACTGAAACCTCTAATCAGGCCAAAATGTTGGCTTGGAACAGCTTGAAAAGGGAACTTTGTGACTCCAGTCTGGAGCTCAGGAATTCCTTGTTTGGTTAGGCTTGAAAAGCTGAACTGCTGGGGATATCTGACCCTTATTAGATTAGTCTGAGTCTGCTGCTTCAAAAGAGCTTCTCTAGAGACCACAGGGATCCATCTGCATAAAAGGATGTGGTGTCAGTGTCTTGCTTCCCCAGCAGTACTTCCCAGCTATAATGAACACTTACAATCCTGACGTTGCTGCTTAAAGCAAATCTGTAGGATTTTAAAGCATGAACAAATGACTGTGGACATAAACCAGAAAAAAGAGCCCAATGCAATATAAACCAATATGCTGCTGGAACATCAGTCTCCGCTCTGCAGTGCGGTGGGAGCTGGAGGACCCAGGGTCTCTTCTTGGGGTACTTGCTGGGATCCAGCCCACAGCAGTATGAGGAATGAAAACGGAGAGGAGAGCGAATCGCTGCTCTAGCGGGAGCTTTGCTGCTGCTGTTGCCCGTTCAGGCTCCGCTCAAAGCGGCAATGGCCGCTCTGGTTTGGCCCGGCAGAACCTGCTGTCCGGAGCCTCCCCGGCTTTCCCCTGCTGTCTGCGAGCTGAGCTTGCCCTCTGCTGTTTCCCGAGTGAACTGTTCCCTCTGCTTCAAACGAGATGAGAGCAGCGAGACCTGAACAACCGGATACCCCAGATTTCAAATACTGAAGCGTCAAAATCGTGACACTTCAAAACCTGACACCCACAAAGGGGGAAACCCTCATCTGGGACTGCAGTGCATGCCTGCTTTATGTTCTCAAGCTTTTCTTTTTCATCACAAAGACCAGAACCCCTTTTCATTTCCCCCACATAAAAGCCAGTATTCAGGTCCAAGCCCTGTGCTCTCTGGAGACCAGGCATCCAGGTGTGACTGAGTGCTGCTGAGAGCAGGACCAAAGGCAGGATGAGCCCACATTGGGAGGTGTGAGGAGAGGTGCCTTGGGACAACAAGAGGTGCTCTGCAGTGAGGGCTCAGGTAGTTCTGGTTTCAATCCTGCTCTGCACCACATCCAAACTCCATCCCAGAACCTCAGAGCTGCCTCCACCCGGGCCCCAGGTTGGTCACGCTGCTCCTCTGCTGCCTTCTCCTCTCCTATGCAGCCAGCCAGCCCTAGGAGCAATCATGTCCAGGATGCCAGACGCCCTGGAAAGGACTCAAGGGCTTGTCAAGATTGCTGCTGGCACCCTGCTGCATGTTTGCAAGCTGAGCTGGGTGCTCAGGCTCCTCTTGTTGCTGTTTGTTTTCCAGCCTCTCCCTGACCTGTTGTTGCTCTCACCCTGCACAGAGGGGCTCAAACAAAGGTGTGGTGATGGTTGATGTTCTCCTGGGCTTGTGGGACTCCTCTGGGCATCATCCTGCTCCTCCCAACACTTATGGGCAGGGCAGGGACTGACCTGGTGCTTGTGTTACATGAACTTTTGTGTTTCCAGCTGGTACCAGGGGGCTGGTGCCTGTGGATGGTTCAGTCCAGGGAAGGAGCAGTAAATGGGATGTTTAGTGCTCAGATCTTGTTCATGCCTCCCTTTGGAAGTGGCTCCTGGGATTAGACAGCATAGAAAGACTGTAGCCCTCCCACGGATCATCTCTGAAGTGCTTCTCCAGGTGACTTTGCATAGCTCTGAAGTGGAGACTTTGTTCCATACATGGATGAGACTTCAAAAGGTAAGCGTTAACGAGGCAGTAACAGGATGACATAGGAAGGAGCTGACTTTTTGACTCTGATCTGTCAGACACTGCCTCAAGTGAGTGCATTAGGTTCCCGAGCTCCCAGGGCAGCTCTTCAAGTGCATTGAGCCAGAGCAGGACATTTACCAATGGATCCTATCCCTGTCTCTCCCCAAGCTCCATCACAAAGCTGAGAAATTAAATAACAACAGGTCACATTCACAAACACCACAAACATGTGAATGGGGAAGGGGCTTTATGGGCAGTCAGCAAAAATTATATATTTATAGGCATAAAAGTGTCCTCAGCTGTTCTCCAAAGGCAACAATGACCAGTCCTTTTGCATGGTTATTTCAGACATGGGTTTCAAGGAAGCAGAGCTCTAGCACAGCTGAAAGATGGGCACTGTTTTGCATCTGAGGAATCAGTTCCTCCAGCTGGTACATGGGCAGTGAGCTGCCATTTTCCTCTATGTGGTCATAGCAGAGACTTGGGTAACTTGATTTTAAACTGGGGATTTATCACTATTGAAAGAATTTAGCACTTGGTTTAATCTGGGTTTTCAGACACAACGGAGCAACTATTTTGAAGTCTGGAGAGTGCTGGATGGTTTTGTAACAGTGTTTGTGGCTCTTACAGCAGCACTGAAACTCCCCTCATATCACTGCTTTCTACAGAAACCTGCTCTATGAATCTTCCTCAGCCTGAAGCTATCAAGAGTCACTTACTACTCATTGTATGCAACAAGTTCCCATCAAGACCTTCTCTGTCTCTGATGTTGTCCCTTTTTTTTCTGTAAAAGACACAAGGATTTTTCCTCTCGCGTGTTATCCTGTGTGTTGGGTGGCTTTAAGGTAACTACTACCAAATAGGACTAACCAGCCAATATCAGTGAGGACTTTGCTGAATAAGCACTAACATAGCTCAAGGAGCATCAGCTCTGCCAGAACCAAGTGCACACTGGAAACAAGCTGTATATAAAAGCAGTGCAGTTTTCAGGAGCAGTTCAGTGTTTCAGCCACCAGCTCTCTGATCAGTTCTGGCTTGGGCATGAGGGGAAATTGCCTATGGCAAAGACGTGTGAGAATTGATGCTAAAACATGTCCTTGGTCTTTTGCTTCTGCAGATGTGGCCTTGGCTTGGAAGAGTCTTCAGAAAGCCAAAGCAGTGCTATGTGTGCTTTGAGGAACACTTGCTGTCACCTTTATCACTCTCTGTCACCTGCCTGTGCATCACCTCCACAAAGGTTTCTTTCATGGATGTAAACTTGCCATTCAGCTTGTTCTTTCACAAGGACCATACAACCTCTTTACTCATTTACCAAGTGACAGAAAAGGGTAAGAGCAAGAAGTCTTACCCAATTTCATACTACTCTTCCATATTAATGACAAGAACAGGTCAAGGTTTGCCTTGCTTGTGGTTGAAGCCCTGATCAGAGCAATAGCTGACACTGTGCTAGGACATCCTCTGAACTCTCCTGTCTTACTGTCCTCTTAGTAGGAAACATAATGATGTTTCTGTCAGGCCCAGCAGCTGCAGTCCTGACAGAGGACTTGCTTGGATGAATGCACAATGGTACCCAGCTGCATGACACTGGTATCATGCTGCTGGAGTTGCTGTTGGCTGGGATTACTTCCAGTTTAATGCTGGGTTTAACATCAGAGCAGCTCTGGTACAAATCTGAGGCACACATCCCTGTAGAGTGTAAATAATGGGGAGAGATTATTTCACCCCTTATCTTCACAGTGAATTGCATTCTTTCCAACGGTAGGAAATACCACACGGAACGTGCTCAGACATGCCAGTGTTTACAGAGGCACTAGGAGCTGCAAAATTAATCAGAGCAGTCGCGCTTGCCAGCGAAGGGACCACAGAAATAAAACATATGTCTCCCTTCCAAAGGAAAATCTGTCTTTTCACAGCTACAAAAGATTGAAAACAAATTCTATCATCAGGCATGGAGGCGTGCCAAATCCCAGGCAGCCAGGGGAAAGCTTTGCCATGAAGAAAGCTTTGGTGAGTCCTGAGTTACTGGAGAACTGCTGGGATGGGGGCCTGCTTTGGTGCTGGAGGGAAGGGAAGGTGGCAAGAGATGGTAAAAGCCCCTCTTTACTGAGGGAAGAGCATATTTTCATCAGCTTTCTAATATTCCCAGAGGAGTATCACAATGCATGAGGGGTCCCCTTGCTAGAAGAGCACAGGCAAAGATGCAGCATTAATACTCACCAGCTACAGCAAAGCAAAAGTTACTTGTGCTTGTCCTAGAGCTAACTGAAGTGACGTAAATACAGCAGGTTTTGTTCACTGTCACAGGAAATACAAGATGTGTCTAAATTCATCTGTAAGAGACAAAGTGGGATAAGAAAAAAGCGGGAAATTTAACCAGATTCCAGAAGATTCTTAAAAACTAATGACAGGAATAGGATTCACGTGTTATTTCTGCATCTGTTGGGTATTTCTTTGTGGGCTGGGAACAGTTTAAACTGCCAGGCTTTGATATGTATGGATGCTCTTCCCTCCAGAGCAACAGAGCTTTGTACCATGCTCATGTACACTCACATGGCTCACTGCCTGTGCCCTGCTCTGGGTAACAAGGAGAGCAAGAGAAGTGTGTCAAGTGCATCAGCCAGAAGCTTTGCTAGAGCCTGTGGTTTCATATGTGAGTCTCTTTTCTTGCTCCCAAGCCATCTGAATCAGGGAAAGAAAGAAGAGTTGGATGTTTGCCATGAGTTTAAGTGACAAGGGCACAATGTGACCTGGTGGAACACACTTTAACACCCAGGGTATCCAAGTAGCTGGGACACAGGATGCTAAATGTAGCATGGGTTTCTGTGCAAGGTACTAACCAAGTGCTCCATGCTAGTAACCAAGCACTGGGTCTGACCTGCAGGACTAGGTGACATGGAGACAGTGTGTACAGGGATTTCTACACCGAAGACCAAACTCTCACTCTTCTCTCCCAGAACTGCAGTGCTGGCAGGCTCTTTACCAAGTAGGAATGAAATCATATCCAAGTGTCCAAAGGGCCATTTGGTTGGGGATAGTCCCCAGTGAAAACAACCATTTTAATTTAAAGTTTAAGGAATATTTTGGACATTTACATAGTTTTGCTATGCTGCAGATGGTGAGAGGAACAAAGATGAAACGGCTTTGAATGAGAAAAGCAATGAGATTCCTCCAACCTACAGGTAAGTAACCACCTCAGTGTTCAGCACTTAGGGGATGAAGAGGTGAAGACACCTAAAGGGATTTGGAATTCTGGGATGCAGGACTTCAGGAAAAGTTTAGCGCCTTCCTATTCATTAGAAAAAAGGAAAAGTCTCCAAACAATGTCCCCTTGGCAATTTGGCCAATGAACCCTTTGACATCAGTCCTCTGGATTAGTCTATCTGCCAGTGCCTGCAATAACTTAATCAAACCACAGTTTGCTTCGTGCTTTCCCAGTGTTACCTGTTTGCCAAACTGCTGGCAACTGGTAAAATGCTGATCCTGTGGAGACACTGAGATCACCATCAGAACATGCTGTAGAAGCTCAGCTGCCACTCATATCAGCAGTGTATTGATCAATTTAATAATGCACCCTATGTCTTCGGTCTTGGGTTTCTCTTTTCTTAAGAAAGAGAAGCTGTGTTGCTCTCTGCCCTGCTCAGTCACAGATCTGTTTCCTTGAGAGCCCTTCTGTGAGCTCTGGCCCATCCAGTATGACCCCCAGAGAAGACTCAAGCTCAGCACCTTGCAGCTCTGCTGGAGAGGAGGATGTGGATGC
The DNA here is from genome assembly GCA_002631895.1 of Agapornis roseicollis. Classification (NCBI taxonomy): domain Eukaryota; kingdom Metazoa; phylum Chordata; class Aves; order Psittaciformes; family Psittacidae; genus Agapornis; species Agapornis roseicollis. The sequence continues at coordinate 65,337 of NDXB01007687.1, read as the reverse complement.
TGAAGGCACCGCTGGGACATGGTCTTTTGTAAAGAGCTCGCTCAGACCAAGAAGGGACCGTTTCAGGGAGCAGACAGATTCAAGAGGTCGCACAGTACAAAAGAAAACATCTCCCTGCCCTCTGTGTCCCCCACCTCAGTGCCCTGCAAGGAGCAGTCCACACTCAGCTGTCCACTGTGGCAGCTGGAACGATGTCCTGCTTCCTGCATGCCACCTTCCATCAGGCAGCAAACCTGGTGCTGAGAAGCTGGGAGGCTTGTGGAAAAAATCATCCCAGAACAAGTTAGAGCAACTCAAGAAGAGAATCCAGGAGCAGAAGCAAAAGCAGGAAGCAGCATTGCAGGAGAAGTGCCTGGTTTCTGCCCATGCTGAAGAGCCACTGCAAAAAAGAGGCCTGAAGAGAAAGGTGTGCAGAGTGATGTCTGCTCCTCCTGCTCCAGCTCACAGAGGTCAGTAGCACTGTGGCATGTATGGAGACAGGCTGAAGCTGTGTGCTACGCAGCAGTGCTTTGGCACAGCTGAATAACTGACCCCACAGCTCCCACCCCACACTGTGGTGTATGCTGGGCAGCAGCGTGTCCACATGATAGTCATTTACTCCTGCAGCCCCTGGGGGAGCTGTGAACCACCCTGCTCTATAGCTATGAACCCAGTTCCTGGGTTTGCTCCTCCACTGGATTTACTCTCCCAAAAGCACAAATTTATACATCTCTTTCCACAAAATAGGAAAGAATCTGTTGCAAATATATATTCTATATCAAGCATGAAAAGCAAAGAGCGGCACAGTAGTGTGGAGAGGCATCACAGGTACCTAAAGCAGGAATTGCATAGTTCAGAGGCATTAGACTGGATTTAACAGTTCATTCAGTGAAAATTGTGTGGCTCTGAAAGTAAATATTATTAGACTTCCTCATCCTGCTTTGCTGCTAAGTTTGGGCCTGCAGGAGCATCCATCTACAGCTGCCACTTCAGTTTAGAGTGATTTAAGGTCTGAGATTGCTGGGAGTAACATGCAGACTTGATAGCGAGGGCTGCCCTTTCAGCAGGGGATTACTGCGGGTGTATTAGACTAGAGAGGACGAGCTGCAAAGCTGTGCATAACAAATCTTGTTGCTGTAATAGCATTAGTGTTAATTCATTGGGCATTATGATCCCTGTCACACAGCACCACCTTCCACAGGCATTTCCCTTAGATTTGCTCCAAGTCACCTTTGCAGTGGTGTCTGGAGGTATTTGGTGGGTCTGTGGGAGTGCAGGTCTGTGCTGCCATCTCCCCCTTTCAGCTGACTCAGGCAGTGCTTTCTGACCTGTCCCCTCCTACTAATGCCCAGCAGCCAAAGCTGCAATCCCCACTGAGCCTCTTTCCAGCACACCCTTGGGGAATGCTGCTTTAGTCTGGGTTTAACCGGGGTCATTTTATGTAACTGAGTTAGGGAAGTACCAGGCAAACAACTCCACTTGCAGACCAGAGGCAGCCTCTGAGGCTGCACATTAACTGCTCCAGATGCTTGGTTCAGACACGGTTCACTTTGTGTGACTGTACTGCACCATGAAATGTGTGTCTCGGCTGCTTTGCCAGGTATTTCCTCTGTCATATACCTGTGGTCTGGCCTAGGAAACCTGCTCTTCACACATAGAGGGGCTTGGTGCTATCAGATACTGGCATTTGCACTGCTCCTGGTAGCCTAATACATCTCAAATACCCATTTGTTCAGGTTTTAGTGCTGTGCAACTGGGGTTGCTCTCTCCTTGTCTGATGAAGAGCACAGAATACCAGGCAGAGAAGGATTTACCCTCCCTGGACAAGGGAGGGATTATAAAAAGCTCCCCAGATCCAGGCTGGCAGTGCCGCATCCTAATGGGTTGTTACCTGCACCTTGCCCTAGCATGCAGTGTTTGTGTACTCTGCACAGGTTAGTCTGGATCTCCAGAGACACACCGAGGGGAAGGTGTCCCATTGCATCCACATTGCCTCTTGGGTTCCATCTGCACAGTTCACTGTTGTACATGCAGACAGAGTCACAGAAGTAACCTCGGGGATGTAAACCAGGCCAGTGCTTGCTTTGCCAGGACATATGTAGTACAATGAAGAGTTTGGTGAGCAGTGTCATTAAAGAGACTCTCACTTTTGGGTTCCAAGTGAACAGAACTGGGTTTGGTTTGGTGGTGACAGCAGTTGTGTCTGAAGTTTGATTTTAGGTGCACACTAATTTTTTCCTGTGCTTTTTATTTTTTCCCCCTTCTGATTAAAGACCAAAGAGAGAGAAGCTCAGCACGGAGAGTTCAAACACAAAGGCAGAGGCAGCCTTCACTCAAGTCCTCTGCGCTGGAAAGAGCAGCAAGAGGTAAAGGTAAGGATGAAAATCATGAGCAGTTACATGGACTGATGCACCAAACTGCTAGAGCTTAGTGTCATCTGGGCACCCACCTGCCAAAATCTTTGGTGGGGTATTAAACCAAATCCCAGGATCCACAGTCAAGGGCCAGAGCCAAGTTATAGCAAGCAGGTAACAAAGAAAACCACTGATGGTGGCTCTTCCCTGTGAGGGTGGTGAGGCCCCGGCACAGGTTGACCAGAGAAGCTGTGACTGCCCCATCCCTATTCAGTTCTGTGTTCCCCAATGAATTCAGAGTGCCCTCGAAATGCAGGAATTTCCTGGCCTGCAAAATAGGGATTAAACCAAAGTAGTGAAAAGTCAGGTGAATTATTCACAGCCTTACTGCAAAGTCAACAGCAGGAGTAGTGGTCCCAGTCCCACATTCTCAGGTTTCCTAGACCAGCATGCTAACTGTGCATTTGCACTACTGGAGTAATTTACCCATTAAATGCTATTCCTTTACATAGGAAATGGTTGTGTTCAAACTTAGTGGGGAACCAGGCAAGTAGTGGAAGTGCTGTGGGTGCTGCTCCCTCAAAGTTGTTGTATTTTACACCAGCCAAGGTACCAGCTATGTAACCTGTGTGAAGCAGAAGGAAAGAAACCCAAGCTATCTAATCCCAAAAGGTGAAATTATGAACGCAGTGGCACCATGTGCTCGACTACCTAAAGATGATTTAAAATGCATGAAATATGTAATAATTTCCTCTCCCTCCACTTTTTTTTTTGTTTTGTTTTAATGGATTGTTTGAAAAATGGCTCCATCCTCCTCCAAGAGAGGGTCATAATAAGAGCATGGCACATGAAGCATTCATCATTGTAACTGCCAGTGTCATGGTGTCTTTATTGGCTATTAGTTCCTGTCAGTGCAAGAGCCAAGGCAGGGCTAGAGGAGATGAATGAGGGGCAGGGGTCAGAGCCAGAGCACTCAGGAATTTGATGAATTAGAAATTTGCTGTAGTTAACAAAAAATTAAGTCACAGCAGCTATAAAATATTCATCCGTTCATAGGTAGGAAAACCCCCAGAGGAATATTTAAATCAAAAGATGTTCTTCTAGCGACTGTTTGCATCAGAAATGCAGCTGCTCTTGAACTTTAGCAAAGGGGTTTCTGTAGTTAATAAACACCATGTAGATAAAATGATTTAATTGGAAGCAGACAATGTGGGGAAGTGAAGATTGAGAGATCTGCATTCAGGGAAGCTCAGACAGCATGCAAAATAAATGCTTCCAGCATCTTTAATACTGCTAAACTAGAAATCAAAGTAATAGAGCAAGGTGTTCACTAATGACACTGATGGATCTGAGCCTTTCTCAGCCCACCAGATTCTGGCAATTCCATCCATAGTTCCTGCTGTCAGACACAGATCTAGTGTGTAAGTCCTCTGAAGGTTCCAGAGTAAACCCACATGATCATAGGGAGTGACTTCAGCTGCACAGAGTGAATCTCTTCCTTGTCTTAAAAACTTCATTCCCCTTGTGACATGACCTAAACTGCGCAAACAAGATGTGCTCAGAGCATCTCAGAGTCTGCTGCAAATCCTGCCGCTGTGAGAGGCAGTGACTCTGTCAGGGGCCATGGTCCAGAGCCCAGGGCTGAGATGCTGCCTTACTCCAAGCAAAGGGGATCTCAGGATGATCCCACTGACCAGTCAGTCTCTGAAGCTGCTCTATGCTCAGCAGGTGATTCTCAGGGGTGCTGCACACAGCTCAGCTCATGGACAAGTTTACTGAGCAGAAAGTAGAAAAGCCTAGCTCGGTGACTCAGTGCTGAACCACATCTTTGAGCTGAGACCAATATTGATTCAAGAGGAAGGTCTCTTCAGTGAAAAATAAGTTTGAGTATTTTCAATGGGGAGAATTTCCATGCAAACCCCAAACAAGTACCTGTTTAGTCAACTACAACTGGCAAAGTGTTTGCAATAAATACATGATTATGGCAGTGCAAGTATTGGCATGCTGTGAATGCAGTCTGAAATGCTGGAGCAAACCAGTGATAAATGTTGTCTATTATGTGACACCACCTATTAAGCAGGAAAAATGTGTTTGTGCCGCATGCTGCATCGTTCATTTTTGCATTATACATTGTCCCTCATCCTGTATTGTTCATTGATTCTTGCCCACTGCATCCTGCTGATTCTCACCACTTTCAAAATGATTTAGTTTACTCCAGCAAGTTTGAAGTAATCACATATACCCAGTAAGGACCAGCCATCTGCAGCTGCCTTCAGGGAAGGATGCTCTCAGACACCCTCAGGTTGATGTCCCTACCTCTTCTTAGTACTCCTGAGGACTGTGGGTGGTCAATGGTTTCTGAGTAAAACTTGTAACAACTGCGTGTACATGCTACAAGTGCTAAATTGTACAATTTATAATGGTACAGCCTTCAGAAATCACTGAACCTTCATGTGCTGCCCTCATCTGATTCATGAGCCAGCTCTCTGTCAGTTGGTGAATAGATGTGAGCAGAGTAACAGCCTCCACAGTTGGAGTGCTTGAAAACCTTCTTGTTACCCAAGCATCTTTTTGTAAAACCTGCCCCGAGTGAAACTTTTTAGATCTCCCCACATCTGCAAATCCCCATTAAAAAGACATAATAGAGTTGCAAACTCATAAAGAACATGTGAGGGTTTAATAATGAAACACAAATCCCCTGTTTCAGGTGTGAAGCTGCCTGGTGCTTCTGCCTGGAGAGAAGGTCAGAAGCTAGCTAGGAAGTTGCTTGGTCCACCCCCTACCTTTCCAAACCTGAGGAGCACAGCTGAAGAGCAGACCACAGCAACTACCCCCAGCAAGGCACCAACCAAGGATACAAAGCAAGTACTCAGAAGCCTGCACTTGCAAAGCCAGTGTCACAATAAACATAGACACACGAGGCTCCACCAGGATGCTGCGAAAGGAAGGGTGGAAGATCCACAGAGATACCTGAGGATCCATTCTCCTTCACCTGGACCTCAGGACACAGCTCTGTCTGCCTTCAGTGGGGAAAAGATATGCTCTTCAGCAATGAAAGATGGAACCAAGCCCAGCACCTCAGGAAACTGCAGCAGAGTTAAAAATGCATCTCTTCAGAGACAGAAAGGCTCAAGCAGCCCTGCACAGAAAGACTCTCAGAAAGAAAACCTAAAACAACCCTCAAAAAGGAGGGTGAACCTTAAGAAACCTCACCCCTACAGCCCTGAAATTATTCAGGAGTTTATGTATCAAAAGAAGGAAGAAAGAAAGAAAAAAAGCCTGGAAACGAGAAAGTCCTTGGTGCAGGCCATGGAGCTGAGAAATAAGAGATTGCAGGAAGTATACAGGAAACAGAGAGAAGCTGTTGGAAGGAAAATGTGTCCTGCCCAGATGCAGCAGCTCATGGGTAAAACAGCATCTGCAAAAGGGAGTCCTCAGGGTGGACGTGAGCGAGTAAGTCATCATTGGGTTTGGAAATTCAAACCCCTCCAACCTTGATAAGTGCAGCAGGAGATGAAACACTTCCTGCAAGTGCTTCGAAGTATCCATATAGTTGCATGATCCAATTATTAACTGGAACAAAAGCCAAATATTACCCTCTTATTTCCCAGGTATTTGATGCTTACACTAATGGTCACTTCTGTTTTAGGAGCAAATCGCTGGTGGCGATCCAGAGAGGAGTTTTAGGGCCTGGGTGGATAAAACATCCTGTACTCTATTAAGTGAAGGCCACACAAGCAGGTACTAGACATAAACAGCATCTTTGAAGCCTCTTTCTCAGCACTCTGTGGACTCTTCACACTATTCTGTTATAAACTATAAAAAGCAGAGCAATGGACCAGTGGAATACCTCACCTTAAACCAGCCTCCTTGCAGCCTGGTCCGGGAGCATCTGAGAGTGCTTTGGAGCATAGGGGAACACCGGTGCTCTGGCTCTCCAGGTTGAGGCAAACTTTTCAGCTCACTTCTATGTTTTTTATCTTTACATAATGATCATTCCTCGCTAGCCCCTGGCTCATTCCTCACCTCGTCTGTCAGCAGTTCATGCTCCATCCTGAATCTGTAATTTGGCAAAGGTATCTGCAGGCAGAGAACTCTTTCTATTGTGAAGTGCTTTAGCTGAAGATATTGGTCTGGGCAGAAAGTTACTGTTACTTTGTCTTTATAACATAGTATTCCTCCTTTTTGTTTAAACAGGAGTCAACTAAAAGTAGTTCAGTCACCTAAAACCAGAGAGGCATCAGCTCCTCCAGCAACACCAGAGTCCAAGTGCTGGTTTGTCAGTTCTCTGAAACGTGAAGACTTGAGGGACTCTTCTCTCCCAGCCTCGCAGATGCCTCCTCTGAGCTTCTTCCTCCCTCAGGAAGATACAAAGCCTTATTCCAAGGACTTGACTTCTGGTCTTTCTCCATACAGAAGTACACAGGAACGAGTGAAAGTCATACATAGTCTATCTAAGGAACTTTCAGAGAAGACTGAGATGGCAACAAAGAGACTGAATGCAGTGAGCTGGACTCAAGAATCCACTGGGAAAACATCATCAGAGAAAACTCTGCACCTTTACAATGAGTCTTCCTCTGTCCCAGAATCTGACACCTTCAAGGATGAGCAAGGCAGGACAATGACCATACAAATGCTTCTGGATGCCCCAGATCCTGACACATCAATTGTGCCAACAGGTAGGGAATTTCAAGGACTGGGCAGGATTAGCCTTTGGGGTAGCACTGGTGGAAGCAATATCCCTGGACAGACAGATGGAAATAGCCACTCCTTGACCTAGCTTAGATGCTCAAGTATTCCAAAGCTACAAAGCAGCTACCTCACCTCCCTTTGGCTATTGGAAGAGTTGTGTCTTGGCAAATCCCTAAGCAGTGGGTACTCAGAAGGAGCAGTCATGGAGCCTTGAGTGCTTGCAGGCTTGTTCCCTACTCAGCTCAGATCTAACTTAGAAATAATCAGTACTTTCTTCTCCTCTCATTGCACCTGTGAAGCTGCATCTCTGTATTTTCTCTGTAGCTTTGCACTGATTTTGGATATATCACTTCACCTTCTGGTGCTGAGGCTTTTCCAGGAGGGCAGAAAGGAATTATAAACCTAACCCTGTGTACTTAGAAACCTGTGGGTGAGAAGAGCTATGTCGAAGTTAATGTGCTCACACATAAGTAGGCAGAAAACAGGTGCCAACGCTGGGCCATTTCATTTCTACCAAGAGCACATTTATTAATGTCTTCATTTGTCTTTTTAAAAGGTTTTGCTGTGAATAAGGGCTCCGAGGTGGACACAAGCCTATTGCATGGAAAGCCCATAACTGGCCCAGCCACTCCATCTCACAGATTCCTCTCTAGAAGGTAAACGAATTTGCATATGTTATTCTCTGAATGCACCCCCAATACACGTAGTTAAATGGCACCAATTCAGGACGGAGCCAGCCTCCTCTTTGCTCCTTACCCGGAGAATCGCCAAGTAGGCAGGTTTTGATACAAGATGTATTGAAAGAGGGAACCGCCTGTTCGCGGAGGGCTGGAAGGTCGATGGGAGAGGTTTTTGGACAGATGGGTCTCCGCTACAGGGGGTTTGCCGCGGAGGCAGCCTCCCCGCAACGGGAGGAGCGGGGGGGCAGCGCTCCCCTCCCCGTGCAGCCGAGGCTCTGCCCTCCTGGAGCGGCGACAGCCCCTGTGGGGACGGGCTGGGGTCAGCGCTGCCCGCCAGGAGGCGTCAGCAGCCCTGCGCGCCCCTCCGCGCCCGCGGAGCTCCCGTAAGCCCGCCATGTCCCACCAGGTGGCACTGCCAGCAGAGTAAATGGGCTATCTGCAGGAGTACCTGGTTAAATCTCAGAGTAAATGGGTTATCTGCAGGAGTACCTGGTTAAATCTCAGAGTAAATGGGTTATCTGCAGGAGTACCTGGTTAAATCTCAGAGTAAATGGGCTATCTGCAGGAGTACCTGGTTAAATCTCAGAGTAAATGGGCTATCTGCAGGAGTACCTGGTTAAATCTCAGAGTAAATGGGTTATCTGCAGGAGTACCTGGTTAAATCTCAGAGTAAATGGGTTATCTGCAGGAGTACCTGGTTAAATCTCCACTGATCATCTCCTTGCACAGGATTACAGTGATTTAATCAACCAAACAGTATACATGCAGTTGTAGTATTTGTTTTCACTCACTTTGCTCTGAAATGGGGTGAAGGATTCTGCTTACTACAGCTGCACTGGTTGTGTGTATGTGGAGCAATTGAACAGGACACATTGTCATTATCATGGAAAATGGGGTTTGAAGCAGGAAGTTTAGAGGAAAAGGACTGTGCTAACACAGGTTGGTTTCAGGAGCCTATGTTAATGAAATGTTTAATGTAGATGGCAATGAGCAGAAATCCTTCTGGTCTTAAAGAGCAAAGACCTACTCATGTGTCTGCCCCAGGTGGGTTGTCCCTGGTGGCAGGAGGACCATGGAGAGACAATCACCACAGCTCAGCCTGTGCCTCCATCCAGCCACAGTGAAGAGCAAAGCCAGAGCCCCGCAGGGGCCTTACACCTGACAAGAGGTCTTCCCTTAGAGGATAAATCCCCCAAGCCCTGAAAGATAAAGTAGGACCTGAACAGGCATTGCCAAAGAAAGGACCTATGAGCAGCAAACTGGCCTCTGCTTCCCCACATTCCTGTTCAGAGAGGATGAGTTGCTGTGGGGATCCCAGCCCAGGCTCTGCTGACCTGCACAAAGCTCGACTGGGAAAGAAGAGCAGTTTTTAACTAAAGGTGGGATTCAAGGTACAACATTCTACTGCAGAAGATTGTTTACAGCTTTTCACTGCAAAATAAACAAGAGCAAACTGAAAACTGGAGCAGTAAGTCCAGAAAGCTCAGCTTGAAGAAGTTATGACAAGTGATTATTGGAGTTCCTGAGTTAACCCTGTTCTTTGTGTGCAACTGCCACATTCCCAGTGGTTGGGCTGGTTTCTGCCCCCAGAGATGATTTGCAAGGATTATAGAGCTGTTTTGACACAGAAGATGGCAGCTGTATAAAACTGGAGCACTTGTCACTCTGTAAGTGCAGTGAAGAGTCAGAGCAGTGTCTGTGCTGCCCCTCAGTGGGGTAGGGAGCATGATGGGTCCATTACTCTTGCCTCGATGTGCATGCTTACAGACAACTCTAATTCACAGTAATGGATGGAAGGTGGTGCAGAACTCCCGTAGGCCCCACTGGGAACAGCCCCTCAGCTGTAATGAACAAGCATCAAAGCAGAAATAAGACAGATTGTGCTGATCTCCTGAACAATGCAATCACTGAGAAAGTGAAGCGCCGCGTGTTTGAGTCAAAGTCCTCAGAGCATAACACAGAAAACGCCAATAAAACCTCTCAAACAATAAATCACAGCCCTGTTGCAAGTGCTATTTCAAAAGATGAGGAGAGCTACTTGCAGATAAAATATCACTGTATTTAGAGATTAGAAGTGGAAAGTGTTGCTGTATTGTGAACAGTTCCAGACTCATCTCCCTGGGGATTGAGGGCCCCTCTGATGCAGCAGTGGGTGGCAGTAAGGGGATGATATAAAAGAAAGATCACCCTGTGTCTAACCCTTTCTTAGTTACTGGTAAAGTAGATAATACAAAGGTTCAGCATAAAAGCCCCTCTATGAATTGGTTTTTATTTGCACATGATCTAGATTCTCACTTTGGATGTAGTCCTGAGTCCTGCACACTCACTCGTGGGAAGTAGAAGTGGGTGAAGTCCTTACACATAGGTGGGCATCACAGCCAGTAAGGACTACATGAAGCTCCCATCATCCAGCACCAAGAGAACTCCACCAGGGGACTGGAGGAAGCCTGTTCTTCACCTTTACAAGACTGTGCTAACAGGCAGGGACAGTGCCATGTTCTTAGTGCTCAGTAACCTGTGCCTGTATCACCAGCGTAGCCAGAGCTGGGTTAGAAAAGGTGAAGTAAAAGCAGCTGAATTGGGCCTGTGCTCTGACTCCTGCTGTTGCTACCAGTGATGATGAGTTATGAGTCTAGAGCTGGCCACAATAGATACTCTCTTCAAGAGTTCATCTGAACAAAGCCACCTGTGAAAAGCTGACTGTTTGCTGGCCTCAGTGACAAATACAAACCATCCTGGTTACAAAACCAGCTCTTGATCATCATCATCTTACCACAGCCCGTTTCAACAGCAGAGGTTTCTGTTTACATGTTTAATTATAGCTGTGAAAACAGTGACTCATGTTCATGCAAGAACTCCTGCAGGTGCCTCTTTCCATGAGAAACGTCCCCATTTCATGCACGGCTGCTCTGCCGGCTGCAGGGTAGCTGATGGAGATGTGTTGCTAATGCAAATGACTCACTGATGGGAATTCTCCAAACTGGCAGTAAATGTGTGTGCAATTTCATCCCCACTTTGCTGCAGTCACCTATACAAGTGGCTTCTGTTACATTCCTTAGAGACAATGGTTAGATACCAGGTCTGCCTCCCAGTGTGGGCCCAGTAATGCTTTTTAGCCAAACCCAAAGGGCCTCATTTGGGAATTGTGATGGTTTATGCCTGCCACAGAGCTGGTTGTGCCTGGTGGAGCGGGGTTGCTGGCTGCTCCTTTGTAATCCCAATACTGTCTGTAGAATCTGCATTGACTTCCACTGGTGTTGGCACTAGCCTTCCTAGGAAACTGGCAGGGCTGGATTTGGATCTCTGCATCAGTCTCTCCAAACAGAAGTGGGCATTTCTCAAGAGCCAAAGAAACAGTGGCATTGGCTAAAAACCTCTCATATCACAAAAGCAGAGACAATGCTCAGTGCCTTTACCCAGTGAAGACTAGAACTGCTTTTTACCTCCTCTCTTTTTCCTTTTCTCTCACCCACCTTTGCTCCCGCTTTCAGAAGACTACATCCAAGGCGTGTTAGTGGAAGCTGTTCTAATTGTTTTAGCAGTTTCTGGGTCATGAAAAACAAAGAAAAGCTTATTAAGGAGAAAAATGAGATAAGATTTCCCTAAGCTGATTGCTGATGGAGAAAACTATTCCACATTCATTTTTCTGTAGAAAAAAGGAAACATCTGTCACCGTTTCAGTGTGTCTCAGTGTGCTGCATGTGCTTCAGCTGAGGCTTGATCAATAAATGCCCATTTCACACCTTTCTTCCTAATGTTTTTAGTTAAGCTCAGAGAGAGATCAAAACAAAACCAGCTGCTGGGATCTTTGTCAGGACGGTGGGACTTAGTGTTGTGAAATACTACAGTATGTACATCAACAGCAAATCATAGCCGCGGGTCACAGCCATGCTCAGCCCGAGCCCCGGGAACATGGAGCAGAGATCAGTACTCTGTGTTTCTGAGAGATTTCGGAGAGCTTTGCCAAGGTTCAGACTCGGATTGTGCAACCAAGTCCTGCCATGGCACAGATCGTACGATGCAGCCTCGTAAGTTCAGCTTCAAAACTGCAAGGTTGTTGTTTCTATTTGCCACCAGGTGGAAAACTATCAAGCCCTTTCAGAGCAGTAATTACAGTAGGTAGATAAGTGTTGTTGCCTGTATTGAGGACATCAAGGTACCGTATGAGCTTTTTGTTTCCATTTAACAAAATGCAAAGAATGATAGTTTGGATAAAACGACTTCAGAAGACTGCTTACACACATGCACCATCTGAAAACTCTCCCAGTAATAGTTGTTACCTTGGCACAGTCAACAGAGAGAACTCCCAGCTCAGAGGAATCGCTGCTGGTGGAAGCCTGAAGTTCAGGATCCAGAGGAAACTGCCAATGGGTCTCCAGGAGAGAGCCTGAGGACAGGGCACAACCAGGGATTGCAGCTCTCATCCCCTCGGAGTGCTGGAGCTGAGGCTCATGGTGGCTGTGAGCAGGACTATGGTAAGGTGGCATTTCCCAAAGCGTAAGGTGTGGTGGTTATCCAGTGCCCTCCCAAGGTACTTCTTATGCCATTGCTAAAGAATTAATAGTCCTTCATTGTAAGAGCATTCCTGCTAATGGCTCTGACCAGAACTGAAAACACTTCTGGGGTGAAGGGGAATTTCAAATAGCCGGGTCATGTCGACCTTGTTGATTCTATGATTTTATGTTCCAGACTTTGAAGGTGAAGGATGTTCCCTCAACATTCAAGTCCAATTTGATTACAGAGCACTAAAACAATGCAATAGAAGTTCTTTTGCTGTCTCACCAGTATGACTGCAGCAGAGGGATAGGTTGCTCCCATGCTGAGTTACACCATGACAGCTATAGACAGCCCCAGATGGAGCAAACACTTATTTAGACTGGAGACATTTTCAGCTTCATCTGAAGGTCTCCCAGAGAATTCATAATTGCCACATCACATAAGTGTGGGATATTACATCCTACTCGGGCAGCAAGAGACATCAAGGCACATTTACAAGGGCTAGCAAAGGATGCAGGCTGATGGAGAGGTGTGCTCAAGGACCCTGGAGGGCTGGGCAAGGCAGGGTGACTGCAGGGCTTTGCCTCTTCTGCCCCAACAAATGTTTGCCTGGAAACAAGGGAAAGTTTGTGGCTGAAGGGGTTAAATAGCAGAGAGCAGAATCAGCCTGCTCTGTCTGAAGAGATCTCTGCTGGCTTCCACCAAACAGAGCAGATGGTGCATTGTTTTAAGGGCTTTTCTGAGACAAAAGAACAAGATCAGATAACCTGTCCTCAAAGAGGGTGCTTACAAAAAGCCTTTGCTCTTATTAAGGATTCTTCACTGTTTTCCCCACAAAATTTCATACTTAATATTGGATTTTGAGGTGATGTTGAAGCCAGCATTGTTTACCAGGCTTCTGCCCAACCCCCAGGGGCTAGGAGGGCATCTCACATGATTGGACAGTGAGTCTGTTGTCTGAAGTGTTTACCACAAGCAAAAGACGTTGTATTTGTTTAATATTAATAACTAAGGGCCCCAATTCTGGAAGCTATTTGGCAAAAAGTCCCTGCCATCTACTATTCAGTACAGGAACAATAGGAACTGCTGCCTTGTGTCTATGCCAGGAGAGGCCTGAACCTTCTCTGAGTGTTTGCAGGCGCTGACAGCACTGGAGCTCCAGCCCATGGTTTCACTGTGAGCCAGCATGTCCACTCCGGGCCATGCTGCTGCAGATGAGGCACAGAACTGTCATTCTGAAGACAATGTGGGTTTGAAATATGGGTCACAAGTGGATCTGTTCACCACTCTGAGCAGGGAAAGGGCATTCAGACACAAGCCTGTATTGTCTGCTTGAGGCGTCACACCAGCAGTTGACTGTGTTCTGTGTGAACACAGTAGTCACTGTGCACACACAGCATAATGATGTGAAATTATACAACTGCTGCAAAACATAAGTATTTACATCACCTGCTTGCTGAGCCAAAGACCCAAAAAATATACTGTAGTAAACATACTTGACAAAATAACAAATATCATTTTCAAACATAATAAAGCAGAGTGTAAGAAGCAGATATTCACAAAGTATTTCTAACAGTTTACTGCCTGGAGTAAGACAGTGACCTGTCTGAACTGTTCCACTTTCTTTCTAAAGACAGCCAGTATAAACTCCAGAAGTGCACATGCTGTAAGCACACCTGTGATGAACACAAATTGGCTCCACAGGCATCACTGGGAAGTGTTTCACACAGCTCCTGTGTGCATCTCGAACCAGCTCAGCACAAAACCTGCTATAGCAAAGTGAGCTGGTGAGGAAGTGGTTTGCACATCCTGCTTGTCTCAGAGACAACACTATATCAAATCTTTCCATCATTCCTGCCCGGCCACCAGGTTTCTTCCCCAGGGAGCTGAGATGAGGTGTACTTTCCTTGATACTGCAAGGAAAGCCCCCAGTTCCCCTATTGCTATTAAATAGGGGAAGTTGGTGATTTAAAAGAAGAGCATTCTGCTTTTGCCCCTTGGTACAGCCTTGTGATGGGACTAAATGAGCCAGAAAGCTCATTTCATAGGCCAGACTTGTGCTTCCTTTTTTGTATTTGAGAGAGAACAAGGTCTGAGCTGAAGCTAATAGTTAAAAAGAAGTAGTTTCTAACCGTGCAAGTTTAAGCATGGCAACTGGTTTGAAGTAACTTGCAATAGGAAAGCAAATGGGGTGGTCTCCATCGTTCTCAAAATGCAGAATTTTAACCTGATTACAAAGAAAATGTATTTCTAGGTAACATCTTTCCCCTCCACTGCGGATTGAGGTATTCTCTCACATCACTAGAGGGAGCTGCCTTCTCGCTTCTAGCAGAGAGAAACGATTAAATTGGTGGAATCAGGGCAGTGTTAAGAGCCTGGTTTCAGCTAATTGTCCGCTGATGGATAGTGCTGAGATAAGACAGCTCCTCGTGTTTAGCTTCAGAATCCTACACTGGCTTTTGTATGTTATGAAGTTTCTGCCTGGTGCTGCAGTGAGCTCCATCAGCAGCCTCTGAGCAGCTCTCAAGCAGCCTGCAGTGATGGCAGCGTTGAAGCTTCTTGGCACTGTGGCAGGTAACAAGAGAATGGCTTAGTAGAATTGCTCCCCCTTTCTTTGATACCAGTTTTCTCCCTCTGAACTGCATTTGCCCTGCTGACAAACCATCCTATAGCCTGGGCATGCATCAGATTCAGGACTTTGTCCTTTCCATGCTCCTTGTGTCTTGCTCCTTGTGAAATACCACTGTGAACACACACATGCATTTTCCTCTGGGCAGTCAGGTGTTGCTTTGCCATACAGGCTGGGGCTGTGGTATCCATACTGCAGGTGTAGTGGGTTGAGCGGATAGAAAGAACATTCCATGGAAATTCAGAGTTCTGTTTAGCTCCAGATTTGGGCCCAGCTCCCTCCTGCTAGCCTGCAGCAAGAGCCACTCTACTGCTCTGTGTGCAATGTGCCACACGTGGAAGGGGCAGCAGCAGGGTGAGGTATTGCCATGTGCTGCAACATCTGGCTGGCAGCTGAACTCTGGCCAACCCTCCGCACCAGAGGATTTGGATATAAAAAACCTGCAGAGGACAGGAGCTGCACAGGCCACATTAATCCCCTTGTTTAGCAAGCAACTAGTTTTCAGTGACAAGTGAGATGCCAGATGTATTTATAGAGAAGAAACCGATTCAGCAGGAGTGGAGATACAGATTCTCTGAGGTACTCAAGAATGCAGCCCATTGATTTTCCTGAGTAAATGGGAAAAGCTTTCAAGTGTAGACTCTCTTGCTTAGGGATTGCTCTTGGCCCACAGGTCTTGCTGAAGAAGGGTCAAACTGCCATCCTTGTCACCTGAGCTGCAAATCTCAGCTGTGAACAGGGGCTAGCAAACCTCTCTTCTGTGTCTCCACTTCCCTGTCATCACTACAGCTCAGCTCCTGCATGCTAACAAGATATTGAAATGCCTGGGTGTTTTTTCACCCATCCCTTCCCTTCCCTTTGCAATAATGCAATTGAGGTAGCACAGTAACTCTGGAAAAGGGAAGGATTGCCCTGACCTGTGTATCAAACGGGTCAACTCCTGGATCTGTTGCTCCCTCTCACAGTAGCATTTAGGACTCTTTACACCCCATCTTCAAAAGATTCCAGGCTATGTAGTCAAAGTTATGCTCATATCTGAAGCTGCAAGTGTGTATTTTGGTAATAACTGGTTTGGACTGATTGCTGACACGAGCAGAAAGAGGAAAATCTGTCCTTGAGTAAAGCAGCAGTTAAGTGCTTCTGCCTGGCTTCAAGTGATTAGAAAAATGAGACTTTTAGCCCAGCTTTCTTAATTATATGTCACAGATTCTACAGGGCTTTGCTGAGATTCTGCAGGTGCAGCGGAAAGTGATTTAATAAATGGCATTTTTTGAAAGACTGAGTGTGTGTACATTGAAGCTATCTGGGGATGCAGAAACCCCATTCATCATAGAGCAGGAGGACGTGAAGTTTAGCCAGATGGTATTTTCTTTAATGCTGGGTGTTGCAGCACAAGAAATGCATCTGTAAATAGCCACAATTAGGAAAATTATGTTCAAAAGGAGTGAACACAGGCCACAGCAAACTTCTTACTCACTTTGATATTCGTACCATTGGCCAGGCTTTGAGCAGAGCAACAATAGCACTGTTCAGTTTGAGGCACAAACTGAAAACACATGCCAGTTTTAAGCTCTATCCTAGCAGATTACCATGCTTCACAATGGCCCACATATTAGCATTAAAAGCTACTCAGATAACTTGACATTAGTAAGTTTAGCTTGTAGGTTTTTCTTTACAAAATGACCTTAGTTGTTAGGTCTGAAGGAGGCTTCCTCGGCTGGCTTTGAAAGTGATGAGCTGTCTGCATACCCACGGAAGAGCTCGTCACTTTATTTCTATTTTTTTTCTATTACCTTGCTTAAAACCAGCAATAAAACTTCCCTGCAGAAACAACAGCTCTTTCATCCACAGGATTTTCCTAACTATACCATGTCACAAAGTCATCTCTGGTAAGTATATGCATTAAAGGGTCTGAATCAGTCCTCAAAATTGAGGAAACCCAAGGATCTTTTAAAAAGGATGATCTCTTTATTTGGCATATGATTTCTAGGTAATTCATTGTGATTTTGCCCTTGCAAACAGCCCTCCAGACCCAGGAGCTATGCATTACTGAAGTAAAAGATGAGATTTTCATCCAGCCTCTTAATTCTGAAAAGTAGAGGGTTAAGAAAAAGCTCCATGGTAACAGTCAGAGGTGACTTTTGCAATCAAGCTGTTTATAAAAACACAGCAGCATTCTAATAGAAAATCTGTACCAGGCTTAACGCATTAACATTTTATTTCACTTACAACCACATAAAAACAAAAAGCATCCTGGCATGCAAAGAAGCCCACGTCTCTGCTCCTTCCATGTTCAAGATCCTTTAGTATTTACAGCAAATTCAAACCTTGCCTGTCATGGGCTTATCCTGAGGCTTGGGATAATTTGAATTCAGACAATCTGGATGAGGATACAGGTTTTATCTCAAGTTTCCCAGTCAAACCTATTTCTATTTATGACCCACATTTCAATTCATTTATGCCTCTGGTTGCTGTGACAGTGGCACAGCACAGAGTAAACATGCAACCTGTTTGCATAAGCTTAGCAATTCATCTGAGGAGCTCAAAGCAGCCAAGAACATATCACTGGTAAACATTACATCACTTGTACTGTAAAAGACAGGAGAGTTACAATAAGGAAGCAGCAGTGAAATAGGAGCACCTGGAACAAGAGTTCTTTTCCCCACTTAAACTGAAAGGTTTTTTTCATGGGTTTGTTTCAGCCTGTGACAAAAGAGAGAAATCCAGTGGGACCCTGTACAGGGACAAGCTGCAAGATGGAGGGGAGCTTTGGGAGCTCCAGTAATGCTGCTGGAGCTTCCAAAGAAGTGACCAGATTGAGAAGCTTTTCTTCTTCTATAACTAGTGCACCTGGTCTTGTTGGTGCAGTGAAGGAGCAGTGGGAATAGTAAGAGTTTCAATAACCCACACTCTGAACTTCAGGCTTAGGACAGGAATTACTCCGCACTGCTTCAGTTTCCTGACATAGGCCCTCTTGAGTCCTACCTCTGCCCCTCTCCTCAGTACTTGCAGGACTTTATGCTAACAGATTTCTTGACAAGACGTAGGTAGAGACATTTTCCTTATTCAGATACGTTGCAAGAAATAAATGCATGCAGGAAAGTTATTCTGGGAATAAAGGCAGATTTGGGAGGCTTCCAAAAATAGGCCCAAGGAGGATTCAAAAGGAAAATGCACTTAGGAACAATGTACACACCCACCCTTCCCCTTTCGATGGTCGCCTGTTTATGTCCATGTATTAGGACTCAGGCATGTTTTGAGAAGTTACAGTCAGGCCTGAAATTCAGCAGAGTGCTGAGAAGTGTCCTGGGACCACACTGAAAATATCACAATGCTGTTAGATTAGTTACAAGGTCTATGGGTGTCAGTGGTGACCCAGGAAGTCAGTCCTGCTGGCAAAACACTTAGCAAATGCCTTAATCCCAAAGACTTGCACAGTGTAGAAACTGTTCCAGGGCAGCAACTGAAGCCTGAAGGAATCTGGTTCCACTGCCTCCCTCTGGTGAACTCTGATACTTTATCCAGCTAGTGCTCATCAAACAGAGCACAGATTTGTTAAATTAAGAAGTGGTGACTGTTACTATCTGTTTCCCAAGCTCCTGCAAGTGAGGGACACCCTGGTTGCACAGAACTGGAAAAGAAACACAGGAACCATCTGGATTATTTGAGACAAACCTCCCTACTACTGGCTCACAAACTGAAGGTACAGTAAGCAACTGATGCAAGAGGCAAAGAACAATGTAAGTTCTGCTGTCCCATGTAAGAAGGTGCTAGCTCTCCCTTAATCCACATGTGTTTAGGATATCATCAGTTGGCATCAGCTGACTGCATCAGGTTTATAAAGCTCATGTACCTGTAAAGGGGAGATGCCAGCCTTAAACTGGTATTTGGAGATGCTGTTCTAGCAGTGGTGGGTAAGAACACATTGCTGTGCAATGCCAGGGCTGCCTTCTTTTGGAGTTTGCTGCCCTTTGTTCCCCAGCTCTGGGGAATCACCTGACTTGGTTGGAAATATCATTTACAGTGTGCCATTTCCTAACACAGGTTCATCAGCTGCAGCAGAGGCAGCAGCTTACAACGCTGAGGGAGAAAGCAAACCTAGAGGTTCAAGAAAGCCAGAGGTGTCTGAACAGGTGTCAGCACAGTTCAGGGGTAAGTGGTCGTTTCAGCTCCTGTGTTGCTGCTTCTGACTTCAGCAAAATCTTTCTTCAATCCCCACTGGGGTTTGTTGGGGTTTTTTTCCCCCTCAATCAAAAGACTAGAAAGTGTAGGTCAGGATAAGTTTTTGGAAGTGCCCAGGTCTCTCAGGTAACAGAGTTCCTTAGGTTGTCATTTGGACTGGTGATCTGAAATAACTTGGGTCCCGCAGCTTGTTTACCTTCCAGCCTCAGATTCTGCAGTCAGCTGGGGACTGATGGGCTTCAGTGTCTGTTTCTTAGCATAAGAATGCAGCCCCATATGCATAAGCACAAGCTCAGACCTCGTGTGCAATTCCAAGCTCTTGTTACATGCTTGGGAGTATTTACTTTGACAGATACTTCAGCTCAATTAATGTCTCTCAATATGTTGGAACAGGTTGGACAGAAGTGATCTCTCTAGGGTTTTGCCTAAGAGCCCTTAGGACAAATGCAGTACACTGACTCCCACGAAAGCAGCTCTAAATACAAGACAGTTTGTGAGCTGTTACACTACCTTACTTCCATATGCCCACACAGGTTTTTCACTGTGAGTAGTACCCAGCTCATTAGTTAATGCGACTCTTTAGGAATTATTGGTGTATGAAAAGCATTATCTACAATGGAGCATTTTCCCAAGAAAATGAGGGAAGAAAGCTTCAAAGTTCTGCCTTTCAAATAGACCATTCAGGTCTACAGGCAGTTTCTGTGTTTGCAGGAGTGCAGTAGCTCCAAGGGCAGTTATCCTTTTGTGCCAAGATTGGACCATACAGAGCCAACATGGAGAGGACACCAATCAGAAGGTGACAACACAGCTGGCAGGTACAGGAGGCAGTATACAACGAGGGACTGCAGTGGTTTAGCCTGTGCTTGGACTGCTTGAATGATGGGGGGCACTAAAGCATTTGCAGTGTGTTTCTAAAATAGATGCTTGTTTCAAGTCATTTAAGAACAATAATGGCTGGTACATTATCTTTGAAACTTGTGGGGAAAGTACAATTTTCCTCATTTAGCTTTACCATCATATACCTTGGTGTGAGTGACAGTATTGTATGTGAGCATTTTTATGTGCGTTTCAAGTGGCATAAAGACTGGAGGATTGCTTTTGGAGCCTTACAGATACAATTACAAGAAAGGTGCCTTTGCACAGGTAAAAATTCCAGTATTGGACAAAAATGAGGGCCATTCTGGTTTGAAAAAGATTCAGCCTTCACAGAGGACTTAACTGTGAAAGCTGGAATTGAAAACATATCTCTAACTGCTATAAGAAAATATTTCCTTTCTTACCTTCAGGAAGCAAGAGATGCATTCACTGAAGCCACCTGCATTGAAGACTGAAAGAGCCCACAGTCCAGTGGATCCCAAAGCAGTGGGAGAACGAAAACCTCTGGGAAAAAGGGATTCGTGTCCCTCAGTGCTTCAAGAAGGTGAACACCAAGTTAAAGGATTTGGTGGTATTGGGCAAACAGCACTTTCTAACATGGCACAAAAAACAGTGCAGCATCCAGGGGCTGGAACACAGAATCACAAAGCTCAGTAACTTGATTTTAAAAGTGTCGACCTAAATACTTCCATTCATTCTGCATATTTAATCCAGAGCGATCTCCCTTTGTAGTCCTGACTTGTCTACAGAAAATAATCTTCAAAGTTGAGAGTTATTCACCCTACCAATTGCTTACCCTTTCTAATTCTTACCTGTTTGCCATGATTTCACTGGGAAGTGAAGGTTCATGCCTGTAACTTGTTCCTGTGAGGGAAGAGCTGTGGGAAGATGTTCCTCAGGGTCCTGCTGAGGCCAGCGCATGGGCCCGGCTGCCAGCTCCCTGCAGAGGCTCCTTCAATTCCAGAACGGAAGTGAACTCGTCCTGTGGGAATTGTTTTGTGGTGTCTTTTTGCCTCCTGTTACAGAGGAATCTGTTTTGCTCAGGGTCCCCGCTGGCAGAGCACAGGGAGCTGCTGCACGACCATGAGGTCTTTAACCTGTCCTCACCTCTGGTCGATCTGCACCATGGCGAGACCTTGGCAGGGGATGACTCCCAAGAGAGCAGCGAGAAGGGCAGCTCCGCCAGCCAGGTAACAGCAGCTCTTTCCTGGTGCTTGTTTTGGAGTGGTTTTGCCTGTAGTCCCTATGCCAACCTCCCACCTCACCAGTAAAGATGGCGCTTGCTCTGTCCGCAGTGGAGCGAGGTCGCCCGGCACTATGGAGGCTCCAGCACCTTCTGCCGCTTCAGCTTGGCCATGGCGGAGCAGTGCCTGAGGGGAGAGGAGCTGCGAGCTCGGCACCAGGCTGCCCTTCTCCAGCTCCGCAGGAGAGCAATCCGGGAGAAAGCCAGGGCTGAGCTGGCCTGGCTGGGACACCAGCAACGGTGAGGGCAGGCACAGGCAGGGCACCACAGACCTGCCATGGTGGCTCCTCAGCGGGACAGCTTGTCTTCCTTTGAGGGGAAAAGAGCAAATACAAACCCCTTCTCTCACAGAGTCAGTGCAGGAGGAAGGAGCCAGTGCAGTTTTGTTCAATCCAGAGCACAGCTGAGGTCCGTGTTGCAGCTTCGTCCTCATGGGGCGTGAGCATCTCCTCAGAGCTGACTGGGCTGGGGCGCCATCATGGCCAGTGTGAGACCCCCGTCAGCGCAAGATGTCCCCCGGCGCTGACCGGGCTGAGGCACCGTCTGTGATGGCGCAAGGCACCCCTGGGTGCTGCCTGCGCTGAGGTGCTGCAGGGATGGGGACAGCCCCTGGTGCAAGGCATCCCTCAGTGATGACCGCGGGCACTGTGGGGTGCACTTTGAGCCCCCCAGTTCATGGCGGCCCTCAGCAGCCAGTGCCGTGCACTGAGCGCTCAGGGAAGCCTGGCTGCCTCAGGACGGCTCTCAGCAATATGGCCCCAGCATGGCAGTGGGGGGTCCCCCAAGTCTAGCAGAGCCTCCCATAGCCACCATGGCTGTCCCTGGCACTGCTTTCTGAGGAGTGTTAGATTAATGGCACTTGATGATCTGGTTGTGATCCCATCCCTCTCTGGGCTCCAGCTGTCTGGAAAACCTGCAGGATAACAAGGGAGCCTCTGCCATGGCCGCAAAGCAGCGCAGGATCCTAACGGAGCTGAAACAGGAGCAGGTAAAGCTGCAGCAAGGGGAGCTGGGTTTCATCTCCTGACCCATGGGAGGATGCGACACCGGGAGCTGCTGCAGCAAGTGGGGTTTGCTTTCGAAACCAGCCACTGGTGTCTCTTCACGTGCATTGTTCTGCTTTGCTTCCCACATTCAGGGAGGGGGGTTCGTGTCCGTCAGCAGAATGTGCATCTCGGAGAAAAGAAGCACACAAAATAGTTCTTTTTCTGTTTTTTTCCCCTATTTTTGTGGTTTTATTACTGTTGGTGCCGTAACAAAAACCATATAATGCAGAATTCCACTGATGCGTGCAGATTTAGGCTTCTGATGTTGAAGTACGTTAAATTAACCTGGCAGCTAATTTTATAGTCTCGGCTCTTCTGCTCCTGAGGGGAATGCTGGGCTCATAATTACACTTTGTCCTATTCCTTATGTAGTACAGTCCCCTCCCTTAGCTCAAGGAATTCCTGTGTGAACGGCGAGCATTCCATAGTTCTGAATGACCTGAAGATGATCAGTTTCCAAAGGTCTCACCTCTCAGACACCCCATCTTTCAAGCAGTGAAAGATCCCCATTAGTTTTCATGGATATCATCCAGTCAGCATTAGTGAGGAATAGAACTACAAAATCCTTTACAGAAAAAGGAATAAACCTGCATATTGAATCCTCGGGGTATTTTGAGAGTGGTATTGCCTTGTGTGAAGAAATACTGTACGCATTAAGTGGGGTCTCTTCTGTCGTCTTAGCTCTGATGCTCTTTTCTTTCTTCCCTTTGCATAGGCAGAAATCCAGCACCTGCAGAACACCTACAGGGCAGCCCATCAGGAAAGAAAACTAATATTAAAGCAGCAAAGAGAGATCTTAATGATGCAGCATTTAACAGCACAACTGCAGGAAAAGCTGCATAATTTGGCAGGGAAGGAAGAGGCTACTAAATCACAGTCACTGGATGCCTCGGTGGGTTCTTTGAGTGAGGAATAGCGAAGTGAAGAACTGACAGTACAGCTGAGGAACCCAGGTGAAACCTTACATATTACCTTTTCCTTTTAGCTTACAAGGAGCCCAGCAGCTGAAGAAGAAATAAAGCTAAAGGCAGTGAGACATACTTGTATCCCACAGTTATATTCCTCTTCAGCAGGATCTGTGGCCCACCTAGAAAAGCCTGATCTGTCAGGGAATACGGACAGTTGTGCCCAGCTAAAGAATAAACCAAGCAAGAAATACGAGGGGTAAGTAAAACCCTTTCCACAGCAATAGCTGAAGGTAAGAACCAATCCAGTGGAGAAGATGGGCAGCTATGTCCTAGATAATGGTGTGAGCTTTAAATGCTCCCAAGAGGGAGATTTATAATGATAACTTTTGGAGCCCTTTGTGTTCAAGCGGTTGATGCATCAAGACCTCTGCTCATCATTCTGACCAGTTGTCTTATTGTTTGTGTCCTCCATATGTCCAACCTCCCATCTGGTGTTCAAAATGGTAAGCTCCTTGGGGCAGGGACCAGCTTATTGCAGGGGATGTGAACAGCACCAGCTAAGGTGTGTGGATCCTTTTCATAACACTAAATTCCTGAGGGAGGATGCATTCATCACTTCAATGTATCAACAGCAAATAGTGTATTTATTTCAGATTTTTCCATTCTTTAAAAAGAAGTACTCTTTTGTGCAGGATCAAAAAAAGTGTTGAAAGTGAAATCTTGCATATGATCAGGAAGTTGTTTAAGTCAGTATTTACATCAGCTGCACTATTTATCAATGTTAGTTTTCTTTGTCTGAAAACAAACAAAACCCACAATCTCCTGGTGGTCACAGGGAGTTACACTGTGATCTCAGTTCTTCTGTATGCCACAAATATCAGCTCCTTCAGTAGAACAAGCCAAATCTGAGCCTTAATCCTGAAATTTAGTCTGTATATATGTGTGTATCTGTCTGTGTCTATTCAGACATACAAGCAAATGTAGTGCTGTGATTTACCATTAGAAGCTGGACAAGTCTGTTTCATGCTGACAAAAGCCCTGCTGGTTTGCCACCATAAGCTCACTGCACATGGAAGGGGCTGCACTGAGTTATAAACTGTTTAACCCTGTGTGCAAAAGGTGGAGTAACATTTGCTGCCCAGGCAGTTGTGCTTTCATTACATGGCTCCATGCTCCTGCTTGCAGGGTCACAATCCTCTGGGCTAGAAGAAAGCCTTTATATATTCCTTTCAAACTCTGCATTTTTGTGCAAGCAGGTGAGCATATTTCACTAGGGTTCTCTGCAGTATGAAATGTTAAGTAGCGTTATCTAAGTCTGTGGGGTTGGGGCCTGTTACTGCAATGTTAGCAACAAATGGAACTTTAACATCAGGCCTAACAAAGTTACTTTACATAGCATTGTGAATATGAAATTATGAAATACTGAATATTTTTTGATGATGCTACACAACTGCTAATGATAGTTCACATTTTCATTTTTTTTAACTACAATCTCAAAACACTTTGCAACTACCTATTAATTAGACCTCAGGATACCCATACAGAATGAGTGGAAATGTATTGATTTAATACACTCACTCCTTTGTCTCCTCTAGCTGAGCCTATGTATCACTTAACCCCTCAGAGGAGGTTTGTGTTTTGCTTAGGATTTAATCACAGAAGGCTTTTGTACTACACAGGGCTTAATTTTATGCTTAAACTGAAGTGTAGGAGCTTCATGTAAAATGCCCAGAGCCAGAGGTAATTCAGGAGTTCAGCGCTGCCTCCTGTTCCCCAGGCACTGCATCCCCAGCACCCCCCATTGCTTCCCACTGAGCTGGAGGAGCTGAGCAGTGCAGATGAGGACCCAGCAGTACCCACACTGCTCACAACAGCAGTCTTCCAAAGCAGACTCAGATGAACAAAATCTAGTTTGCTCCAGAAAGATAAAATAAGTAGTCAAAGACAAATCCATATCTATATGAATTAGAAACCCCCTTCCACTCAGTGTTACCCAAATCTTTAGCAGACTGGTGAGTCAGGTTTGTGCATTTACTTAAGTCCCCACAGGGAAAAGCTTTCAAATAAATCCCTGCACAGACCTGATCTATAATTCATGGGGTTATTGATTACAAGTCACAGAAATCTTTAAAAGGTTTCTTGGCTGTGCTTTCACTTCTTTTTACTGACAAGCCTGCTCATAGGAGAACAGTGAATATTCACATCAGTTTAAAGCAGAAGGGGCCTGGTAGAACTTGTGGTACGCCCAAAATCTGGCTGCTGTCTGACAGTGCATAGATCTCTTCCCTATGTAAAAGTGCAGAGTGGTAATTACACTGTTTATCTACCAGTGCAGGTATGTTCATATCCTGATCAGGAAGACAGTTGATAAGCAGGGCTGGAAAATAGTTCTAAAAATTAAAGCAAACTGAAACAATGAATAAATTACCAGCCTGTAGGAAAAGCTGCTGGTTTAGTTTTGTTAATGGATGGTGCAAGGAATACCGAAGCTTTCAATTGTTATAAATGGACAAGCTTTTAGCTAAAAAGTGGGAATGCATCTTTTGAATTGGGATACTTAATTTGAAGTCCCTAACCACTAGTGGTGGTGAATACTATATAGTCATTAAAAATAAAATCATGAATGAGGATTGAGCTTCCAGCCACTGTCATGTTGTTGTTCTTCATCTATTCAAGAACATATTTAACCTTCTAGATTTTTATTGTGGTAAAAAAAGATAATCCCCAAACCCCAGCTAAACCTAAACAAGCCACATGTAGATCACTCTTTTTTTAATGGACTTACTCAACTGTGTATTCTAGAACTTGTGCCACTAACTGAAAAGCCTGTGAGTGTGAATTGTGTTGCTTTGTGCTTTTGCAGTAAGCAGGCTGCTTAGAAAGTTCAAAGTCACCATCCTCTTCAGTATCTGATGTCCCAAATGCCCATAAAGTTGCAATGCTATGTTTAACATGGAAAAATTAATGAGATCTGCTGGAATCTGCTGCAGTACCACAGATTGGAAATGGAGGAGGCAAACAGGTTCAGAGTTTGACCCTGCTTTTACCTTCTCAATGGTGATGAATTCTTCAGTCTCCTCCTGTTCTTGTCTGTGAAGATTAGAAACCTGACTCTATAAAATGCAATGTCAAATGAGAGGGAGGGGGAAAGAGAAGAAAAATACATTCTTCAGGATGCTTTTGACTTTACTAATTTGCTGGTTTCAAAACATATGTGCCTGTGAGCACTCTACAGGTACTATCAAGCACAACCAGAAGCATTTAATTCATACCTTTATTCATTTAATATAGATTTATCATGATTAATTTGGAAACACAAAACCAATCCCCAAACATTAATTCCTTGTCTGTTTACAGGTTTCCTTCTGAGAGCAAGGGAACACTGGTATGCTCCCAGAAACAGGCAGAGGAGTTGCCAGGTTTGGAGCCATCCTTTGGTGTGCAAGGTCCTGATGTGTCTGAAATGGTGGCCAAGAAAGTGTGTGGTGCTTCTGGTCAAACCACAGGCTCAGTCTTTGTGACTAAAGACTGCAAAAACACAGGTACCAAATAAAGACGATCTCTGTAGAAATCAGCCATGTTTGTGGCTACTTAGTCAAACCGCATGACTTAGGGCAAAAGTTAAAGTCTCAGTTGTTCTTTGGAGCAATTCAAGTGATCTTCCAGAAGAGGACAAGCACATGAGAGAGAGCTTGTGATGTTCATCTGTTCCTTGGTTACCTCCAGTGTGGGGTTTGGTACCAGGTCCTGTTCAGGATTGGCAAGAAGGTGTCACAAAGGTGTAAGTTCTGTTGTTGACTTAGCAGCCCTGCACAGATGAAGAAAGAGTGTAGATAATTCAGGAAGTGGGCTTGAGAATTGCTACCATGTAACTGAAGGCACTGGAATGGGTTGCCCAGGGAAGCTGTGAATGCTCCATCCCTGGCAGCATTCAAGGGCAGGTTGGACAGAGCCTTGGGTGCCATGGTTTAGTATGAGGTGTCCCTGCCCATGGCAGGGAGGCTGGAACTGGATGATCTTAAGGTCCTTTCCAACTCTAACTATTCTATGAGTCTATGGATAATATCCAAGGTGATAACTGAATAAATATGGTCATTGCTCATTTCAGCTTCTGTTGTGTGATGAGGAGTGTGTAGGGCAAAACTAAGTGCCACAAACTATAAATATCTTTAAATCTTCTTGACTGAGCTAAACAAAAAGCTATAGTCAAGTTATTCTTGGAAAAGAAATGCAGGACTGGAAATATTGTAACTTCATGCTGTATCTTTCAGAGCTTAATGCTCAGGATCATGTTTTATTACCTCTGGAGCATGCAGATTCAGCTAGAATGGATGAGCCTGGATTCACACCATTTACAAGAGAAGGTAGAAAGTGTGCATTTCTGGTAAGGATCACCCCTGGCATTCCATTTCTGCCTAAAGAAATGGTGCCCCAGGTTACATTTGCCTGAAGATAGGTCCAGCACCAGGCTCATTTGACAGTTATGAAGATCAAGTAGAAGTCAGTCTTGTGCCCTTCAGCTAAAGACTGAACAACTTTCCTGCCCCTTCCAGCTTCTCTATGCTATTAACTGATGACAATGTCCTTAAGCCATCTCCTGTGGTGCAGTGCCATTCCAGGAGGAATTAAACCTGCTGCCCATAGCAGCTGCAGACTAATCCCTTCCCTATTTCCTACACCAGTGACACACTCCCTACATGGGTGTATATATATGCCCAGGAGTCCATATAAACTTGTACCTTAGTGTAAACATGTAGATTTAACCTCTGATCTCAACTATTCTTTCTGCTAGCAGAGTCCTTTTCCCTTAAGAAGGTAACTCTGTCTCTTACATATTCATATTCTAGGAGATTGTGCTGGAGGAAAAGGCACTTGTTTCAAAACCAAAGATAGAGCCTAAAGACAATGAAGATATTAATTCATGTGACAGTAAGTTCACAATGAAAAGCTTGGGGATGCTTTCTACTTTGTATAACTTATGCCTGGTTCAGGCAGAAAATACTCTTCAAGGAACTGGTAAATCATATTTAATGCTATTATGTCCAATCTGTTTCAACCACTTCAATCAAACTTTAATCCAGACAGAAAGAGAGACAATCTCCTCATTTATTACTTGAGTGTCTTGCTCACTTTACCCAAGATATAAATCACTGCTGGGCAAGATTGTGGGGATCTCTCAAAGGTTTATTATCAGATATGATTATACTGCTTCCTCAGAACAAAATCATAACTTACTCTGATTGTGTCATTAACAATTTACTCTCTTTTGGGGCATTTTTTTCAATAATTTAAGGGTGTTCTTTTTAAAAGAACATAGATCAGTTGAAGATAGACTTTGACAGGACAGGCTGGAGTTATTTTTATTTCCAGGTTTTATCCTCAGTTCATATTTCTTGCTCTCAGTAGGCTATATAATGAATAAAACTGGCTGTTTGTATACGAGCCAGTTATATCATTTACATAGCTCTGTGTATGCATAATCTCTGCATTATAAATATTTACATATTGTGGCAATATTTCATATTTGTGATAGTTTTCTAATGAACTGTCTTTCTGCATTTACTCCATAGTGAGGGAGACTATAGATTTGTGTAAGCCAGACTTAGAAACAGTGGTCTTGATGATAGAAGTTTGGCATAGGCTGCACCTTACCCAGATTCCCCAGCCTAGTTTAGGATTTGAATCCTAAATTATCTGTCAGCAACCTGCAAAAGAATATTGTTCTGAAATCTGATGGGGCTTATTTTATTTTGTTTTTTCACTTGAATGGTCCAGTTACAGAAGTGGACGTGCCTGTCCCCTATGAGACCCAGCAGGTGGATGGGAGGCAGTGTTTGAAGCATTTGGATCACACTTCTCATGAAGCTCCTGATGAAGAACTACAAGCATGTTCTGAAGGATTAACTTCCACAGACTCATCACTCAGGTTGAACAGCTTCTCCCCAGGATGTCAAAGTGCCAAATCAGACTCTTCACTCCTGGAGTTTCAGCAAGTGTCTGCGGTTCGGATTGACATTTCAGAAAGCTCCAGTTCAGATGCTGAATCAGAGCTGAAGAATGGAGAGCACACAGATCTCAGTATCCCACATGGGTTTGTCTGTTACAATGGTGATGCATTTCCTGATGTTTCGAAAGAGCCGCTCATAGCAAGAAGCAATGGAAAGGGAATGTTACTAAGTGACAGACACACTGAATATGAAGTTCCTGAAGAGCAAAGCACTGAGGCTGCATCATGCTCCCAGAAATACCCTGGAGGTGATTCAGATCATGGCTCCACTGATCAGTTGCTTTCTTTCATTGCATTAGACAAAGTAAATGCCTCGGCACATTTCTCCCAGTCTGATAACCCTGCCAAGGGAATGGATGAGCCACATCTGGATGACTTGGAAAACTACAGTAGAAACAAAACCTGCTCCCAGGAGGTCACAAACCAGGGTAAAGCTGAGGTTGCCAGGTCCTCATGCAGTGATGACATTTACTCACCTAAGATCAGTGAACTGCAGAAGCCTAGTTGTGCAACTAGCAGAGAGAAAAAGGATGCTGGAATAAACAGTTTCTTTGTGGCTCAAAATAGAAGCCTAACGGGGTTTCCACTCACAGATTCTTTGAGACATGTAGATTTGGTGACTGACCAGCTTAGGAACACTGTCTCTTTTCCACCTGGCAGAGATACTGAAAATAACAAATTACTGGCATGTTTATCTTCAAGAACCTTATCTGCTTCAGGAGGTGAAAACAATCATACACAGCTTCTGACCAAGAGACTCGAATCCAGCAAACCCAGTCAGATTGTATCCTTGTCCACATCCATGACTGGAATTTCTGAGGAAGTCCATATAGAAACCAATTCATTCCAGTCTTTCCAAAGGGTGGCTACAGAAAATCAAAGTATCTCTGCAACAGAAAGGCAAGCCATAAAGGAAGAAAGGAATGGAGTGTGTTCTTCTGTCTCCTCAACAAAGCAATTGCTTCAAGCTGAGAACTGCTCTTCCACAGGTGAAGATGATACCATTTTTATTAGTGATGAGGGTCTCCCTCCAACCGATGAGGAAATTCTGTCAGAAATACTGTCTCCTGTTGATGAAGTATTGTCCTATGGAAGTGCTGACTTGCCATCCTCTAATAAAAAGGATTTGTCATTTCCAAGTGCAGATCTTCTTCCTCCCCCTTTAAGCACAGATGCAATGAAAAATGATGCTCCTAGCTTGAGTACAGATGATCTCCCATCTCTACCAGAACAAATGACACTCTTGGAGACTGGAGAGTGTATGGATGAAGATGCATCATTGAAAATGGACACATTGCCCCCATTACCTGATAACATTGTGCCTGAGGAATTTCCCCTGCTCAGTCGAGAGACAACTGCTGGTTTTTCAACACAGGATGGTACAATCTCAGAGCGATCTTTAGTTAAAGGTATTTCTAGTGGAAAAGAGAGCTTATCAGAAAACCAACAAGGAGAACATGAGACACCTATGCGGAGTTCAGAGCTTCTGCCT
This sequence comes from Agapornis roseicollis, assembly GCA_002631895.1. Classification (NCBI taxonomy): domain Eukaryota; kingdom Metazoa; phylum Chordata; class Aves; order Psittaciformes; family Psittacidae; genus Agapornis; species Agapornis roseicollis. The sequence continues at coordinate 34,752 of NDXB01007687.1, read as the reverse complement.
GTGTCAAATGCTGCTCCTTCTGATCACTCCAAGGGAAGTCTTGATTTCACAATGAAACAATGCAAAACACACTTAGCGCTGCCCAAAGCTGAGGATAACAGTGCCGACCCATTGTCATCATTTGAAATTGGGGACAGAGTGTTAGTAAAGCAGACGCAACCTGGAACCCTCATGTTCAAAGGACAGACTTATTTTGATAGTGGCCATTGGGCTGGTGTTGCACTTGACAAAGCGGAAGGTGATAACGCTGGCACTTACAAGGGGGTGAAGTATTTTGAGTGTGCTCAGCACTGTGGTGTCTTTGTCAGACCTAATGAGATTTCCCACTTGTTGGGGGCTAGGGAAAATGATTCCAGTTACAGTGGGGATAAAGACTCTGACTCCTCCTATGATGATGAATCCTTCAAAGGGGACTGCAAATATTCTGAAGGTGATGAGCAGAGAGCAGGGTTTACAGAGGAGAAAGCAGAAGACACTAACAGTGTGGGAGGATCAGAAGCAAAAGAAACCCAGGCCAGGTTGCACACTGCCTTGCTGTCTGGGAAAGGACAAAAGTTTCCACGTTGTGACCAGCGTCATGAATACCTCTGTCAAATTAACTTAACGTGCTTGGGATCAGATACAGCAAAACCAGAACCAACACAAATAAAACAAAGAACCCTTGCAAATGTGATTCCACTGGAAAGTAAGACTGGTAACACAGATGAGGGAAACACAAGCAAAAATCTTTGTAGCTTGGTAGAGGATCAGGAAAGGAATAAACTTGCTGGTGATATTGTAAGTGAATGTGGTAAAAACCTTCTGCTTGACATTTCAATTGCATTTTCTGAACCAGCCCAGCACAAATGTAGAACTGCTTTTGCCAGAGAGATAAGACAAGAAGACTCCCAGAAACTGTTTCTCCTTAAAGAAAACTCAGTTTCTTTCTTTGCTGAACCCTCAGCAAAGGCCTCTGATGTCTTGCTGTGTGACTCTGACATAGGCAGTGTCCATGGTTGTCACACAGTAGCAGAGAGAATTGCAACTATATTTGTAGATGATGCAGTTAAAGAACATAAGAAGATTAAAAGAAAACATGGCTCAAAAGCAGACGAGCTGTTTCCTTTATCTCCAGAGGCTTCTCCAACCGCTTTTCCAGTAAGTACAGTGAGAAGTTTTTTGTCTAAAGTCCTGGACCTGAAATTTTCTCTACACAGCAAGCATTTGTGTTGCTCAGTTGTTTTCCACATCCATAAAAATCACATCAGCATTTGCAGCCAGATGGCTGACTTAATCTGACCTGTTCCTCTCACCAACATATGCTGGTGTGACACACACAAAAGCAATACTTGTACAAATTAGATCAGTGGCACTCAGCTCCTTGGAAGGAAACTGTGGAAGTTCCTCTTGTGATGCCACATTACAGTTCTTACGTTAAGGAATTGTCTGCATGTGCTGTAGAAGAATTATGGACCCCAGAAAACATATATTCAGATCTCAGAAGGATCAATGTGCCAAAGTACTTTGAATGTAATGATCTCCCAGGGAACGATTTGGAAACAGAAAGCAAGAGGATATATAATCAGGTATTTTTAAAGCAGTAACTGTTATTCAACTCACCCAGTGTTCTGTACACTGACTCATATTAGATAGTACTTCATATTATTCTAACTGTTAACACTAAATATAGCTAAAAGAGCACTGAAAGGTATTGCAAAGTAATGCTTCTGGGTAACATGCTGCAGAATAGTTCCACTAAAATGGATGTCCTTGCTGTGGTACATGGCTTTTGCTAGAGCTTTTCAACAGGACACATAGCCCAGCATCTGTTTTGGGTCTGTTCAGAAAGAGCCAAACTTCTTGAAAAGCTGCAAATTAAAGGAAGGACCTTGGATGGTCCTGCTGAGTTTGAACAGATCTTCATGTTCCTCAGCATCCTGGAACTACTGAGTTCTGTGGACCTGTGCCTACCCAAGGAGACTAAAGGCCCCCATCAGTTCCACACTTAGTGAGTGCTCGCACATTACTGTCCAATCCTTGCTGTACAGGATGATGTGCTCTTTAGGCAATGATCAGCATAGGAACATCAGTGATGTAGGTGATGTTCCTTCCTTCAGAAGGGCTGAGAAACCTCTGGTTTATGTTGGTACTGTGGTTTTGTTGTTGTAGGTTATATTTGATTTGACCCGTGAGTTGCCATGTGCAGAATATCAAGTGACTGCAAATCCAAATGCATTTCCATGGATGCGAGACAGTTCCAGGTATCTCTGCAGAAGGACGGATGTCAGTGATGTCAAGGTACATTCTGGAAACACAAAGTGTACAATAACAAGAGTCAGGGAGGAGAGCAGACAATTGTCACGGCAAAAAGACAGTGTGAAATGTGGGAGGATTATGGCAGTGTAACTGATTGGAGAAAAAAAACAACATTGCTCTGAAACACTTATAAATACAGACTGAGCTGATTAAAGTGTACAGAGTTCTGTAGAATGGGGATGGGGCTTCTAAATCTCCCTGGTTATGACTATGTTGGGTATAGCCTTTAAAGCAATCTTACATGTAAAGCATGTTGGTTGCCTAATATTGATCAGCTACTTCTAGATCAGTTCCCTGAACTCTGGGATGTTTTTAGATCTAAAGCTGGATCTTCACACTGGCACCCTGGCAGCCTTCTCAGTGACAGAATTCCTATGGGAAGAATTCTTTTCAGCCTCTTTTATTTTGTAGACATTCATTCAGGGTGAAATTTTTAAAATAATGAGCCTGAAAAAGAATGAGTTAGAAATGAAAATCAAATTTCTTAATATGACCAAGTATGGCAACTGTACGAGAGACAGAGTGGCCCTTATTCTGGTAAGCAAATCCCAACAGGAGATTCGTTTGGATTTTCTCTAGGTTTAAACTAAAAACTCTCATGCTTTTGTGAGAGCTGTGCGCACTCAGAATAACTTCAGAACTCCTTCTTCAGTACACTTGCAATAATAATCCAGTACTTCCAGTTCCTGTGAGTGGTTCAAATGAAATACATTAAATCAACGACGCATATCTAAAGCTCTTGGATTAGGTACTATGTCTCGGTACCTATCAGAACAGAACATGCTCTTATTCTTCAAGTATTATAAACAATTAAAATGTCTGAAATAAAATTGTATCTTAGATTCGGGAACTCTGCAAAGAAGAACCTCAATGGACTTACTACGATGACGATGAAGTAACTGTGAAGATGAGAATGACCAAAGACATATTTGATAGCTTGATCCTCGATACAGTCAGAGTTCTTAGCAAGATCTATCTGAGAAAAGCCTGTGATTCTAAGACTTCCCTAAAAGATTTGTAAGGAATTTTTATCTCTGATTTTTAAAATATTTTTTTTTTTCCAGGAAAGGAATTTTTTAGGCTTGATTTCAGAATTTTAGTTCTGAACTTGTGCCAAATACCAGTGGGTATTGACCTAATCTGTGTGCTCATGTGTGCTTTGGAAATGCTCATTAAAGTCAATGCTCACCTTTGATGTCGCACAAAATCTAAAGGGTGGAAGTTTTATTCTTGTCTGGGTTTTTTTGGTCAAGACAGCACCTTATTCACTTGTGTATTTTAAGAGCACAATATGTTTTAAAGTTGTGTCCAAGTCTCTACAAACAGGGTTCAAACCCAATTTATGTGTAAATTATCCTATTCTTTGTTATCATGTTCAGGCTATGAATGATGACAGGTGAATCATACTGTGAAAATAACGTTCAGATAATCATAAGTGACTCTTCAGAATATAAATGTGCAAACAGAATTAAATCTCCTAGAAACGGAATGGCTGTGTGCCTCTGCAGTTTGGAATAAACTCCTCTAACTGGAACAACCCTAAAGCTTTTCCTGATGGGTACAGCAGAGTTTAATGTCACTGCGTCATTTTTATATGTTCTTATACACTATGGAACTGCTTAAAAGGAGCCTGGAGATGGCTTCAGAGATGTGGCATATGGAATGATCTTGTCCTGACAGGATCTAGAGCCAGACATTCAGTTTTAATATCTACAACTTTATGCAGATACGACAAACCCTGATGTAATGCTCTTTAGAAGGGATATTTTTCTATCAGTAACTCCCATTGCTGAAAATTACATATGTGCCTGTGGTTAGGTTATTTATTATACAATTCACGTGAGCCCTTACATATAAACGTGGGCTGCTGAAGGATGTGCTTTATTAGGCAAACCAGAGGAAATCAATAACCCTATTCTTTTGTTTTAGCAAAACTAGAAAATAATCAACATTCAGGGTGTCTTTCCAATGAAATGAAAAGCAGGACAATTAAATACAAGGCATACATAAACTATTTAAAATCACAATATTTACAATATAGGTTTTGTGAGGAAAACAGAAATACATTTTATGTTTCTATATTTAAATACCCATGGCTTAACTTTTCCTGCTGAACTATTTGTTTTCTGAAAAAACAAAATAACCCCCCCAAAATCTCACTTTTATTTGTTATTACTGAAATCAAGTAGAGTTGCAGGCCACAGTGTATGCTCTGCCAGTCTCAGTGGTGAATGGGTTTGTTGTTTGGCAGACAGCTCCTGCTCGCTGCCCCCAGTGCATTAACTGTTGATCTTCTATCAACTATTTTCATGTCCCTTGTGGTAGCTTCTCTTAAGACTCTGACTCTTATCCTCATTGATGAATTAATCCAGATAAGTTATTTGTTCCAATAATAATGTTTTCTTGATGTCAGTTTACAGCAGGATTTAACTCAATTTTTTCCCTCCTGGACTTACAGACAAATTGTGGGATACAATGACAAATCCATATATTGAAGCACTGCAGTTTTTCAGTTTACTGTCACTATGGTTTTGCAGCAGCAGCAGGATCCTTGTTGTATTTGGAATGAAAGCTATTAAAAATACCACTTATATATGTGAATGAGTAGCTGAAGGACTCATTTCATTTCAGACTGATGCCTTATGCTACGCTATATGTTACACTTGAGGAAGATAACCATTATATTTGCAATTAGGTTTGTGAGTGAAGCCTGAACCCTTGCAAGATGCTATATACAGAAGGACAGAGCTATAAAGTAACTCCTGCTGATGAGAATAAAGAGTGTATACACAGGACATGTCAGACATGTTTAATATCCCCACCATTCTGTGTTCAAAACCTCAGCTTCTGGCACCCAGATATATTGACCTGTTCAGTCAGATGGCAAGACTTCAATATCAAGATTACTCTTCTTCAAGGTCTAATATTTTGTTTGCCTTGGTTTTGATCAATATTAACCTCCTGGGTCAATAAATCTTGATACCAGCCTCAAGAGGAGTCATTATCTTTCATAGAAAATGATTATTTCTCAGTTAAACCCTACATTTAATTTTCCTGTAATCCATCTCTTTCATCTTCATCCATTTAACAACTCTTCTGAATAAAATGCACTCTCAGGTATCTTTCTTGGGCACTGCAGGTTCTGAACATCCTAATTAGCAGCTGCCACAGGATTTGTGTGTTCTTTGAAGTGGTTGGACTCTGCCCCTGTAACCAGCTCATTTTGTGGCTTACAGTACCCGGGATAAACAGACAAAGGGAAAACCCCTCAGCCAGGATGTAATACAAGCAACCACGTAACTTACAGCTGTGGGTATGGATGCAGGTGACTGAGCTGCTTCAGATGTTAATGGTGAAGAGAGGATTGGGAAAGGAAAAGGCAAAGGTGGCAGAATCTGTTCCTTGGTTGCCAAAGGAGAACATTTTTATTGTATAGAAGAAACACACCCTTGTACTGTGTGTGCCTTACTGGCCAGAAACAATGATAGATCAGATTCTAACCTCTGTATTTATACTGTAAGAATCTGGACCCATTTGTTTCCTACTTGTTCTTGAAGGATTAAAAGAAGCCTCTGTGAGTTACAGAGGCAAGAATTCTCTTTTCAGGGACCTTGCCCTTTCATTGTCTGAGTTTTAGACCCCTCTGAAGTCTCCGTCTGGAGACATTTTCCGTTGATTTCTGCCTGTTAATGTAATGAAATTTCTCGAGCCTGAACCTACAAATGAAAGGAGACTTTCATCCTGTGGCTGCAGCTATGAAAGGTGGCAAAATCCACTGTTAGCGCTCAACCCCTCTGAACTTACTGAAAGGACAGCGTTTCTTACATCCTCTTGAGAGCTCACAGCGTCCTGCGCACAGGCTTTTATCGCTCCTTCAGTTCTGAAGGGAAGCGGCTCTCCCCACAGCGAGGCACTGCAGGACGAAACACTTCTTGACCCAAGGCTGCACTGGTTTAATCTCTTCTCAGCGAGCAGCTTTGTGAAGTTGAAACTTCTGTTTCGACAGCAGATTGCCCACAAAATCGGCCACCAACTTATCTTTATTGTTTGAACCTCGGCTGGTTTTTCCCTTAGGCACTCCCCTGAGGGAAACGCGGCTCAGAACACAGCGGCGAAGGGTTTATTTATGGTGTGCCGCTGTCACCGGCCTCTGCTAACTCCCCAAGTGACACCCCCCCCCCACCTTCGCCTCCATCTCCTGCACCCCCCGGGGTGCCGGAACCGGGTCCCCCGCTCTCTGGCTGCGGGCCGCAGAGGCGGGCAGGGCCGGGAGGGGGCCGGGCCGCAGCCGGCACTAGGCCGCGTCGCCAGGGCCGGCGCGTTGCTATGGCGCGGCCCCGCCCCGCCCCTCGCCGCTGGCGTCCCAACATGGCGGCGGGCGGCGGCGGGCCGGTGGCCGTGCTGCTGGTGCTGCTGGCGGCGGCGGCGGCGCGGCTGTACCGCGCGGGGCAGGACCCGCTCACCGTGCTGGCGGCCGGCTCGGTGCGCCGGGCGCTGCTCAACTCCTCGGCCGCCTGGCTGGTGCAGTTCTACAGCTCGTCCTGCGGCCACTGCGTCGCCTTCGCCCCCACCTGGCGGGCTCTGGCAGGGGACGTCAAAGGTGAGGCGCCGCCGCCGCCCCTCCGCATCGGGGTCGGGCCGGAGCAGCGGTCACCGCCCCGACCGGCTCCCTGCAGTTCTGCGCGGCGGAGGCCAGGCTGCTGCCGCCGCGGCCTCCCTTGGGGTCCCCGGACCGCGACCGTCAGTCCCCGGTGCCGGGTCCCCGTGTGGGCCGCAGCGGGGCCGTGTCCGTGGCCCGGCGCACGTGGTCAGCCGTGGGGCGCTGGGCTGCAGCTGGGCCTCGGCTCGCTGTGTCAGCCCCGGGCCTCGGCGACAGCCATGGCCGTGTGTTGGGTGATGTGCAGTGCCTCGGAGCCAGTGTCACCTGCCTGGCAGTGTTCGGGGTGTTCAGCCTGGAGAAGACTCCGGTGAGACCTTAGTGTGGCTCCAGTGCCGAAAGGGGCTGCAGGAAACCTGGAGAGGGGCTTGGGACAAGGGCCTGTAGGGACAGGCCAAGGGGAATGGCTTGAACCTGCCCGAGGGGAGACTGAGCTGAGCTCTTGGGCAGAAGCTGTTCTCTGTTTTCAGGTGCTGAGGCACTGGCACAGGGTGCCCAGAGAAGCTGTGGCTGCCCCATCCCTGGCAGTGCTCGAGGCCAGCTTGGACACAGGGGCTTGGAGCAAGCTGCTCCAGTGGAAGGGGTCCCTGCCCATGGGGGGTGAGCTTTAAAGTCCCTTCCAACACAAACTGCTCTGGGATTCTGTGATCATGAGAGCCTGAACTGACTCGAGCTTCTGTCAAAAAAGTCCCGTGTTTATGTATTGCTACAGCAGCATCATGCCTTTGTAGGCAATATTTTTATAACTTTCGGTGACTTCTTGAGATATATCTGTTCTTTTTCATCCGTACTCACGATAACTGCAAAGGCTGTCACACGCTTGTGTTGCTATAACCAGTTAAAGGCCTGTCTACTCTTTAATCTGTTGTGTTTCTATGAAGACTTCCATTTAAAAACGTGGGTTTTTATGTTGTGGACATTGGCACCACCAGCGAATGCACTTGGCTTCTAATGTTGTTTGTCAGCAAAATGTTTCCATTTTAAAGTTGGAATGGGTGGATTTTAGCAGCAGATTGAGAGCAGTCACAGTTTTCCTTCGTAGCTTCATCCAGAAATAAAACCCCAATAGGTTTTGCCTACTTAAACTCGTAACATTTATTTTTCAGCAATATTTACTCATCTACTAGGGTATTGGAGCTGTCTTTGGAGTGCAGACTCATCTACACTAGAGAACTCCTCGGTCACTGTGGTTGTATTTGCTGCTGTGGTATATCCAAGCCAAATTGGTGCAACTGCTTTGTCCATTAAAGGCCTGTGCTAATATACGTAATTTCTATTTCATTTCTCATTTGCTAAGTCTTGGCAATACTGTCACTGCAGCCATCACAGCAGAACATAGCCCTCCCGAAACACAGGAGCAGTGCTTGCTTGGGTGTAATGTACGTTTTGAGTCTGATGCTCCCTCTCAGAACAGGCTTTAAGCTTAGCATCATTGCTGCTGCATTCCTAATCACACATTTAGTTTTATTGCAGTAGTGCCCAAAGGTGCCATTATCGTTAATTGTAGTTTTCTATCTTAAAAGATGATTGAATTTGTCCACAAAAATGCCTGTGGGCTGGAATGATGTGTTGTAATTTTCTGTGTAGAAGTAACAAACCCTTGGAAATCCCATATACAACAACCCTTGAATTATATGCAGAAGCAATCTCTGGATATGGTACAGCTGTTCCAAATCCAGCAACTGTTGTTTCAAATCCAGCAATAATGATTTCATTCTAGAAGCAGTTCTTTAAACATGTTTGGTGGGGAACTTCAGAAATGTGGTCCTTCAGGAAGCAGCCTGCGTGTTACAATACAGAACTCCTGAGTGGCGCGCAGGGGGAGGTTCCTTGTGATGCATCTCTTATCTCCCCGACTAGAACGTTACAATGGAAAATAACACACGGTGTTGGAGTATCCTCCTGCTGATCCATTGGGACTGGTATCACAGAATCCCAGAGCGGTTTGTGTTGGAAAGGACCTGAAAGCTCACCCAGGTCCAGCCCTGTGCCATGGGCAGGGACCCCTTCCACTGGAGCAGCTTGCTCCAAGCCCCTGTGTCCAGTCTGGCCTTGAGCACTGCCAGGGATGGGGCAGCCACAGCTTCCCTGAGCAGAGGGAGGAATTCTGCAGCATTCTGGTGTTCTGTAGCATGTCTTCAAATGGAAGGTTTGACCAATCTGCTGCATTTCCAGGTGGTCCAATGCGTCCATGTCATTCACTGGAACTTGTTTAGCATAGCTAGAACTAGTGTTGGTTGATACAACACCCATCTACCCCTTACCTAGAGTTTGGGAATTAGTATTTCAAAAATATCAATATAAAATTCATGGGTATTCTACAAAGCCAGTCGTTACAGTGCCACTGTAAGCGTGCAGTCTAGGCTGGGCACTTCTGCATCCTTTAGAAAGGAAAAGCTCCTTTGGAAGCAGAAGCTAATGCTGAGCAGAGCACAGCCCAGCTGGTGCTCTTTAACCCGAGCCAGGGGTTTGCATTGTTGATTGTGGGCCATTTGCATTGGGTCCATAGTGCTTCTATTCATGGTGTGGAGGAGGCTCAAGACAGGTGGAAAAAGGAGGAGGAGGGGTGGAAGTTGAATGCGAGACACCCAGAAGCCACACTTGGGGTTTCTTTTTTGCATTTTATTTGATGAAATAGACTGTTGCATCTTTTGTGCTCCTGTGAATGCGTGCCCATCTGCTCCAGCACGCTTGTAGTCGCTCCTGGTGCCTGCTCGGCTCTTGGCACGTTCAGCACAACCGAGATCTCCCATCACTGCTCCATCCTCCTCCAAAGACAAATAAAGGTCAGGCTGAATTTCAGAAGCAGCTAGGCAGGCAGCTGTCAGTCAGAGCTTGAACTTGATGAAGCTTCCGTGCTCTTTGCTATAAAAGCAAGTTTACTTTTATTGCTTTTTAAATTTTATTGATACTTGGGAATTGTGGTGGGCCTTCAAATCCTGCCCGCACCTGGTTTGATTTAGCTTAGCTTTAAAAAGGCACTGTCTGAGGAGTCTCTGGGAGCAGTTCTTCCTTAAAGTGATTGCTGCAGCTGAGCATGGCTCAGAAAGCTCAGTTCTTAGCAAATTCAGAAGGAAAAAGCTTTAAATGAGTTGAAAGCTTTTATTGAAGTTATATAAACACATTTATAGAAATACTTGAATTCTGGTGGTTATTGCTATGAAACATTTATAAAATAAAGCTACAGCGAGGTTCAAACTCAGCTATTTATCACTCTGGTTAAAGCTCAGATATCTTTTGAGGTATATCTAATGAATGCCTGTACTAAAAGATAAAGACATCTTTCAGTGGCCGAACTGTGCGCCCTGGCCTGTGGGCAGTTCTGGAGGTCTCTGAGAGAAGCGGAAATCATGAGTCCTTGTTACAAGAGCTGTACTCGAAGATGCATTGAATTTATGGTGCTGTAATTGACAGCCATGCGGATGAGTAACTGTTGGATTAATTTTATTCAGTTCTGTATATTCTGCATGCTTTATTTTATGAGCTTAGCTGATGGGGAAAGCTTGGGAATACAATCCCGTGTTGTGCAAGTGTTGGGGTAGCCCCTTTTTCATCTGCCTGGATTCAGTAAAATGTCTTTGCCCCTGGAACTGCTGCTTTGTGCATTGGGATTCTTGTTATTCAGGTACAGTGAAAACACTGGTGCAGCTAAGGAAACAAGGGAGGTTTTTGTTATTTTAAAAACCAGTATTACACTCGAGGATAGAAATGAATAGCAAATGAGAATCGACCCAGGGCTTGATTTTTATGCCATTGGAATCTCAGAGTTCTGTTGTTGATTTCCATGGGAAGCAGGGTAATCCATCAGCTGGGATCCATGATCACTTCTGCTGAAAATTGAAAGATACCTTTGTTTTCAGACTGGGAATCTGCAATTAGACTCGGTGTGCTGGATTGTGGGGAAGAAGAAAACTACGAGACGTGCAAAGAATACGGTATTCACTACTACCCAACATTCAGGGTAAGTGGTATAATACATAGCCTTAGGTAAATGATCCATGCTTTATAGGAACCAAAAGCATAATGCACGTGCCTGTGCAGTGCCTGACATGTACCTTGTTGTTCTTTAGCTGGGCTTTTGTTTTACTTTCGCTGAGAAAATCAGAGAGTTTATGGAAGATGAATTTGAGCGTCTCACTGAATGCAATAGCAGGCAGAGTTACTTGAGCAGTAATTCAGTCTTCAGTTCTGAATCTGAAAGATTCTTATTGAAAGAAGATGCCATTGTAGGAAGTACTGGGTTATTGTAGCATATTCACTGGATAATAATAATTTATATAAATACTTTGCAAATTCAGATTTTCATGGTTATTAATAGTGATTTTAGATTTGGTATGTGAAAGTGAAGGTAATACATTGAAGTGAAGATCAATCAATTACATATTTTTACACTATTTTTCTAATTGACTTCATAATTTGCTTAAACTGCTTTTTAAAAGGGATCTTGTGTTTGCCAAAAGTATTTACAATTGCTCATTTTCAGATGTAAATGCAATCTTTAACTTCTCTGTCTTTGCCAGTCTGTATAATCTTCTTATTAACTGTAAGTATGAGCAGAGTGTGATGAAGAGGATTGAATAGACTGAGTTTGTTATAACAGGAGAGGCAGCAAGAGATATTTCTGTGCAGAATTTGTGATTCTACCCTGATAGAAGGAACAATTTTATTTGGTTTTTATCTTCCGAGGTTTGGGTGTAAATTGGAAACACCAAATCTTTTCTACTTCATTTTTTATAGCAGAAGGCAGTCAAGCTCTATTATATATCCTGTTTAGCCACTGGAGGGAGTTGAGAAGATGTGAATAGTGTTCTAAGTATACACACAGTTGGTAGTACTGATTAATCAGTGCTGGTAATTTGTTGTGTTTGGGTTAATGTTTGTAGTAATGGATCAATACACAGTACTGCATTATTCATTAGGGGTTTTTCCTCTAAAAGTGGGCTTTATTGTGTATCAGAGTTTTGACTGGTGCATACGAGCCACTCTCAGGTGGTTGAGAATCAAGTCTTTGGAACTCCGGCTAAGAGGGAAAACTGCTTTGTGAACAGATAGAAAACATTCTGTATTTAGATCTGTGAAAGGTAAAAACTGTTGAAAATCATTTTTGTTTCTAAACTGAGATTTTGGCTGCTACAGCGAGGTGTTTTCAAAGCATTAATACTGGTTTTTCTCCCACATAGTTCTTCAAAGCATTTACAAAGCAGTTCACTACTGGAGAAAATTACAAAGGTATGAATATCCTACGGTAAGAAGCTCCCAAAGCAGTTACCCCATGAGCCAGGAATGTGGTGCACAAGAAGCAAAAGCCCTTTGCCTGTCAGTTCGTTTAGACAGCTAGATGGGCTGGACACTGAATGGCTATGATATTGCAAGCACTGTCCGTAACTGGAATGTCAGGCAGAATTTGAGACAGGCAAAACATTTGTTCAAGGACTGAGAACTCAGATTCCTCATTTTTGGGGGATGTAGTTCCCAATTTTCACAAATGGCTTGATGGTGTTTGAAAATTTCAGGGTTTTTTTTCCACCACACACCTCATCAGCATGAGATCCATTTGCTCAATCCCAACTCTGGGGCTTTTTGATCTATCAGCCACTTTCCAGGCATCCTGAATCTCACTGGGGACAACCCCTATTCAGACTGAAAACAGGCTTATCCCCTGTGTCTGACAGGATCACAGCTTGAGGTGGTTTGTCTGGGGAAAAAAGTAATGTTGTCTTTTTCAATGGATTAACATTTAGAAGGCCAGAGGTCAGGAGAGAGACCACCTGCACCATTAACCCTTCCTGCAGTAGGCCATAGTTGTACCTGTTACTTTGGGGCATTTGTGAGTGTTTCAGCTTTTAAATCAATTCCTTTTAAATCAAATATTCTCACTCTTCCGTTATTTCCTGACATTGTTACGTGGCCTTGGAACCTCACCTGGCTGTTTGGTACAAATGATTAAAAACCTCTGCAGGTTTTAATACCCAATAAATGTCCTGATTAAAAAAACCAAGCTACTGAAGTTGCCCACAGCAACGACTGTGAAAATGAGCACAGCTTGAGAATGAAGCATTGTTTGAAGAGAAATCAGCAAGGCAGGCAGATGGTTAGAATTGGAAAAGTCTTGAGGTTTTATTAATTTTGGGGCGGAATGACAGCTTTTAACTCATCTCAACATTCAACTGAAATCCTACAAGCAAATCCTTAGTTCCTATTCTTCAGCCAAATAATATTGTGCTGAAGTCCAAACATAAAACATAGCCCTGACATAGAAAAGCAGGAGGATGTATAAAACCCTGCATGTGGGTCATGTTGTCCCAGTTTGCTGAAGCACTGTATTTTTTGTAACCTGTTCTCAGCAGGAGCTGATCGAGAGCTGCAAACAGTGCGTCAGATGATGATTGACTTCTTACAGAACCATTCCCAAGAGCTGAGACCTCCTGCTTGTCCGCCGCTAGATCCCATTCCGTAAGATCCTTGTTTGAAATACAGCTGCTGTGTGCTTGCTGCCTTAATGAAATACAATGCAGAAGGTCCTGTTAAAGTTGAAATGAGCCTTTTTCCTTATTATCAGTTCTGCTGTGAGATTGCAGAAGGAAATTCCATCAACAACAGTGTGTATACTGCATTCTACCTGTGCTAAATAGATTTTCTTTTTTCCAAAGGTCCAGTGATATCACTTCTCTTTTTGACAAGAGCAGCCATCATTATACTGCCATTGTGTTTGAAAGTAATAACTCCTATGTTGGACGAGAGGTAATGTATGACTTATGAATGACATAATGAATATGAATGAATGTTATCATAACACAGCTGAATTTTATGTTATTTAGCCAAACAACATTTTTGTTTATAGAACTGAATTAAAGGGTCATAAAGGGCAGGTCATGCATATTTGAGATATCACAGAGGGGTTATATAGGGCTGTTGGAGGAACTTGCTTACAAGTGAATGTGAATTCAGGTTAATTTCTTCCATTCATGTTTTAATGGAAGATTACATGAAGTGATTACATTGTCAGTTTTATTGTTAGCACAAGTCTTTTCTTTCATGATTTGGAAGATCACAACAAATGTGTTGTCAGATTCTGTTGGTTTCTCACTGCTAGAGAACCATTCCTCATGTTCAGTGTTCTGGGCAGGTTTTTCTATTTCAGCTGTTCATAATATAAATTCTCTGGTTCTCTTTCTTCACACACAGTTCTTAGGAAGTTACATTCTAAGTTAAGTGATGGCATAAAATCATTTTCAGAGCTCCGAGGCACAGAGGAAGTGGGAGTCTTTGGCATTTTGCTTCTCCCACCCCCCCAATAAAATATTTGATTTGGCATCATTTCACCACCTAACGAGCCCGCTGTTAGCTCAGACAACTGTTACTTTTCTCTTCCTGCCAAGATCGAGGATAAGTGAAGAAAATAAATTGCATAATTATCTAGGCATAATCTGTAGAAACATCCCATGTCTGTGAAATGTTTCTAATTAGATTTGATGCTGAGATGGCCCAGTTGCATAAGTGGAGGAGACTGTGCTGCCAAAAGCAAGAATCACTTTGAGAAGCAGGTTGTTCCCAGACACTTGTTTTCTAGAAGCTGCTGGGTTGATGGAAATGGACATGACTGAAGAGAAGAAATGGGATGATCGTAAAGTTCTTCAGCTTTTGAACACACTCGCCTTAATTTTATTGCCTGTTCTTATGGGGAAAGACTTGAGTGTCATCTGATTAACAGGAAGTGGAGTCTGCTTTCAGAAGAAAGAATATTTGCTGATGCTGTGTAGGGTCTCTTACATTACAAGTTTGAGAGTGAGGGATAACATAGCAAAGGTAATATTGACCTGAAAGGGAAAAGTATAGTGGAAACTGAAAGTAACAACAGGAAAATGATACAGAAGAGGAAGAGAGGGGTAAAAGTAAACAAATGGCAAGTAGTAGTGTCTGAAGAGTGGAAGCATGAGAGAGTTTGTAAGTAAGAATGAAGCGTTTGAAGTGGTAGTATAAGAGCACAAACTAATGGAAGGATGAGAGGAGTATTCCCATTAGAGCAGCAAAAGAGGGTGCCTTTAGAAGTGGGATCTTGAAGGATTTAAGAAGGGAAGAACTCAGGATTTAAACTTCTTTAAAAGGCAAATTCTTGTTACTCATAACTGAGTCATCATATTTATAGGTGCAGCTTTGGCTGTAGTTGGCAAATATTGACTATCCAAATTAGGATAGTCAAGCCCTGGCAAATCTTGCAGGCGTCCTGATGTTACCACCCCCTTCTGCCTCCTCCACCCTTTGCTGAATTTCACACCATACAAAGAAATTTGTGCCCACTCCCAGCTGCTCTAGTGCAAAAGCCCAGCATCAGGTGTAAAGCGGTTGATGAAGACTGGTTTGAGCTGGGATGCTGGCATCTTGAGATGTGGGCACGGGGGTTGGCAAACAAAAAGGGCTGAACAGAGCGAGGTGCTGTGACATCACAGACTACCCAGCTTGATCTGGCAGGGCTTGCCAGGCAAAGTGTTAACTCCCGTGAAGCCCTCAGTTGTTTTCAAAGTCATAGACTTTGACATCAGAATGCCATAAAGTGGTGAGACCAATGTTTCTTCACTACCTGAAGATTTGCCTTTAGACTCTTACTTATAATATAAAACATAAACCTGCGGGTGCCTGTGGAATAACCTCTGGGCTATTTTGAGGTTTATGAGGACATTTCATCATTCATTCTCATGTTTTCTTCAGATGTTAGACTTCAAAGGGAAAATATCAGGATAGACCAGGGGGAAAAAAAAAGGAAAATAGGAGTAATAATTCCAGAGCAGAGTAAATCTTCTTTAACTGAAATTGCTAGTGTCCACAGAATACTCATAGAGATATTCCTTGGTGAACAGCTTAAGGGATGATGCACTTCACCTATTTATGTCTTGTCCTACAAGATTGCAGATTCCTTGAACAATGTATAATTCATGTCATCTTTTCATTACCCAGGTTCTCTTAGACTTGATCCAGTATGAAAACATTGTTGTAAAGAGAGCATTGAATTTTGATAAGCCTTTTCTTGAGAAACTTGGCATTACCTCAGTCCCTTCATGCTACCTAATGCACCCTAATGGGTCCCATGGATTAATTAACAGGTAAGTAATTATCTCTCAAGGAATATGGGGATGTCCTCTGAAGCTGTAAAAGCAGTTTCCACGGCTTGCTTTTATACAAAGGAAATTATTCTATAACCTTTTTTTGCATATATATAATGAAGTTTTGTCCTGACATGTAATCAGTACATTGTACTGACTGAAGCTGTGTGTTACCTGTATTCTTAACAAGAGACATAGTATGAATTTTACTTACACTGTTAGCTTTAACCTATTACTGTGATGCTTCTGAAATGAAAACACTTTGGAATAAAAGTGGAAAAAAAACATTAAGTATCAAAGTTCTTAAAAAAACTTGCTTCTAAGACAAAATACTTTTTCCTTGAGAACATAGCCTGTAAGCTGAGCTGATAGGATCTTATTTTGGGTAGGATTTCAAACCACTAATCCAAATGATGGTTATTACTGTATCTAAATTGAACATTATTTGATTTCACTTTGTAGCAAAACATAGCATGCTACACTAGGACTGAGAAATGTGCAACAAAGTGAATACCTTATTTTATAAATGCACTAATTTGCTTTGGATATTCACTTAGTCTGAGATGAAAAGTAATCTTTGCTTTGTCCATTTATATGCAGTTTGAAGCCTCTACGGTCTTTCTTTTCTTCGTATTTAAAGTCACTGCCAGGTGTAAGAAAAAAACTTCTTTTGCCACCTCAGCTGCCTGTTCAAGAAAACAAAGAGGAGAGTACAGAAACCAAGGTGTGGAAAGAGTTCGATAAGTAAGTGGTACCTTTGATTTTCAGATCAATACTTGGCTATTAAAATTTGCTTGCAGTTTTTTTCTTGCCACATGGAAAGCTGTGCTCTCACTTACAATAAAATCCTAGATCACCCATTGGAATTGTTGGAAAACCTCAGCAAGTAATCATTGTCCCTGAAAAAATAAATAGTAACAAGCTACAGCATTTCTGTAGGAAACAAGAATGCTCTGTGTGTGTAATACTGAAGCTGTGCCCACTAAAAGTGCTTGACAAATGCAAGTGTAATAGAAAATACTAAAGTCAGTGTAAAAGAAGTTTATCATACTAAATCCAGTAAGGTTTATAGCCCTTTTCCCCTCACTGTTTGAGAGATGGATGCAAAGGCTTTGTAGAGAGATAATCCTTCAGCATCTTTAGATAAAAAAGATGTAGGCCTGAGTGCTTCAATTATGTACTTATTTTCCTTTCATAGACACTACTAATGTCATCTTCTTGCAAGGACTATTATAAAATGCTTTCTACAAATCACTCTTGTTATCAAAACAATTTGGTTAAGTTGAGCTGCCTTCCAGCAAGACAAAATCTTGTAGATACGAATCTCCAGCCCAAGTATCTTCTAAATAGGATCCTTTGGGAGAACCTCATGCATTCCTATGGATGTCTTTTCATTTAAGAAAGTTGAAGCAGAATTTTGCTGGTCTTTAAGATTTGAGTGAGTACCTTCTTAATTAAGGAGATAAACTCATGCAAGTCTGTGGTTTGAGTTGATAAGAATATAGATTATTCTGTGTTTTAACATGTTTCTTCCTGCATGTTACTGGGGGGGGGAGG
>NDXB01007687.1:0-17036 GCA_002631895.1 Agapornis roseicollis | reverse complement strand
GGGGGGGGGGGGGGGGGGCATGTCAGGTAATTTCTTAAATGATAGTTGGTTTTAACTGTTTGGTTTTAGAGATAATAATGCTGCTGAACTCAGTATTAACTCTATATGAACCTCTGTTTGTTCAGTTACAATGCTCTGTGTCATACTGTCTATAAAGTTTGTACTCTGAAGGCAGGGTGCTTTACCTGATGCATTTGTAGTTTGTAAAGTGGTTTTTGTTGGTAGCATTTTTGAAATGAAGATACTTGGTTGTGAGAAGGAACTCTTTCAAATACTTGATTTGGTTTACATGCTTTGCTTATACCTGTTATGAGGTACCTCAATCTGTCTTAAGAGCTGGTGTGATTAAAATTGACCGTTACATGCAAAGAACCTCCAGTAAAACTGCTGCATCTGGGAGAGGGTTTCTAGATTCAGTCATTTCCAACCCTGTTTGCACTCCTGCTCTGTGTATAATCCACTTTTGTTTAACAAAAGAAACCAAGTTCAACAAAAGTCTCCCTTTTTTTGTAGCACATAATTTTCCTGCTTGTGGTCAGGCCTGAAGAGAAGCTGTAATTTCTTTACCCCAGCTGTTTCCTTACTGACAATGTCAGGGTTATAATTGCGTTACAAGGTAAAGCTGGCTGGGAGGCAAAAGTTTACTCAACTATAAAAGAAATTCTTGCGTGTGGTTATGCTTCATTTGTCTGCACTGTGAACAACATGACATAAAATTACACCTTTCAGAGCGCATGGGGAAACTCATTGAACTTGACATTCACCCACCGAGCGCCTGAAGTAACCACTGTGTCTTCCCGTGCTGGTGTAGGATACACTGCAATCACCATGGAGTGGCAAACGTGGAGGTTTTAATGACACCCACTATATATCAATTTTACCTTCATGACTGGTGAGAAAATGAGCGAAAGAAACCTGCCACTTTCTAACGTTATATATGTGTCTTTCAGAGCTAAGCTGTATATGGCTGACCTTGAATCAGGATTGCATTACCTGCTCAGGGTAGAGCTTGCTACACACAAGACACTTGAGGGAGCTGAGCTAAAGACCTTCAAGGACTTTGTTACTGTCTGTGCCAAGGTATACACTCCTAATCTTTGATTATTTGTACGAATAAAGTGACTCTAACATAAAATTTATTATGTGACATAAGTCTCTCAAGATGTCGGTCACAATCCTTAAATATACGCTTCCTCACTAGCTTAAAAAGAGTTTTGTGGGTTTCTTTAAATTCTAGAGTTATTCCATGTTTTTCTGACATACTTACAGGGTTGAAATGCATTTTAATTTAACCTCGGAGGGCTTGAAATTAAATAAAGCTTAAGTAGTCTGCACCATATTGAACAAACACTGTAAATATAGTCCATTTATCAGATTTTCAGGGTAAGTAGCTATTGTAACGGGGTGGGATTAGAAACCCCTTTGTTTTTCATTCTTGACTTTCGGATTTTATTAATGCACACTTGACAATGGTGTTTTATTTAGAGATAGTAGTAACTTCTGTCTATATTTTTAATATAATTGAGGTATTTCATTTAATTACTTGAGTATTTTTAAATAACTGAGGTATTGTATATAATTGACTATTTAAAGATGCTTGCGCATTACATTTGAGTGAAGGGACAATCTATGTAATGTGACTTGAAAAAAATCAGAATAATATAACTTTATAATATCAGCCTATGTAACAACCAATGTCTCTTCATAATTCCTGAGCAGCTAACCCTTTGTTTTATTTTAAAGAAAGTGAATCAGCAGCTATTTGAGGGAATAATAAGGCCTATGTGAACTATTTCCAAATATCTGGATTTATCTGAAAATCAGACAGACAGTTTCTTGCCCCTGCTGTGGCCATCAGAAATCTCTAGCTGGCCTCATTTCTTTAAGAAAGTGTGGTAGTAATCTTTCCATCATATTATCCCTAAAACATCCTCTGTGCTTCCTGATGGCTGCTGGCCAGCTGATGTCATTTGCTTCCCTGGCTATTAGTGCATAAGTGGGGAATGCTCTCTTTAAGTGGCACGCTCGTCTCCAGGCTGCCTTACACAAGTGGGGACTGCTGTTGTCGTGGAACACTTGCCTTGTAGTTCTCATTCATGATTCTCGGGTGTTCCTGTTAAACAATGTTTATACTATCCTCTTTTTAACAGCATTTATAGTGGTGGTAAGTCCTACACCAGAGAGGTCTCTGGTTGGGGAATTTTCATTATTGTATGTTTAGGGTTTTTTTGGCAACCAGTGTAGAAGTCCATTGGTTTCTGAATCCTTGATGAGACTGTTACATATCTGAGATACTGTACAGCTACTGTCCTTTAGATATTCTTTTAGATAGTAGGACATGATATTCTGGGGGTCCTACAGAAGTAGATGTAATGATAGTACGCAGTTCAGAGGTGTGCTGGTTTATTATAGACTATTTAAGAGTCTCTGCACCCAAACAATGCACAGTGTTAGATACAACAGCAAAAGGGAGTTCCTGCCCTTTTGTATGTTATCAAGTAAGCAGTCTTTGAATTGGAGATATTGTCAATAGTTGGACAGTGACTATGGAGTCACTGGCATACATACAGCATGTTCTGTCATAAATTGCTTTATGTATTTAATGTAGCAGGTACAGGGACTTTATTTCTCCTTCTGTTAAAATACTGCTCCCTGTGGAAGGATACTTAGAGGATAGTATGCATACTCTACTTAATTCTATAGTAATTACAGCCACCATTAAAGCAAAATACAATTTCTAGTGTGAAGTAATGACATTACCACAGATTTACAGTTCCTCACACTCATCTGCTGGGCTGTAGCTTCCTTAAATTGCAAGTTAAGGAAGTCACAATCTCCAAATTGCTTCGGAAATCACTGTTACACACATGAAAGGAAAATGCTCTTCTAGGTAACCACCACCTACATTTACAGATACCTGAACCTAAGTTTTAGGAGAACTGATTTCTGTTTTTCTTCCACAAGTGAGAAGGATTTCAGCGCCCCTGATTCACTGAGGTCTGATGCTCCATTCTGAGCTGCACACAGAGCTGACTTATCTTAATCTGAATTCTATGGAATCTGCCAAAGGTTACTTTGTCATTTCTGCCTGCTTTTGAGTAGCTTCATTTTACTAGTTAGCGTTTTGTGCCTACAACTTACTACATTCTGTAAGCAGAAGTTAGTGTGAGATGGCTTTTTAGTGAAAGCAGAACAAGTAATTAATTTGCTCATAAGAAAAGAAAATCTGCAGCATTTTAAAGACAGGAATGAAGGCATTTACATCAAGATGAAAGTGTCCTGCTGGTAATGAGATTTGTGCTTTAAAATATGGTGTTTTCTTTCTTTCATTTTCTCAGCTGTTTCCTGGCCGACAGTCTGTGGTGAAGTTGTTAGAGACCTTGCAGGAGTGGCTGGTGAGCCTTCCATTAGACAAAATCCCTTATGATGCTATCCTAGATCTTGTCAACAACAAAATGCGGGTAAGCTGTTCCTAGTTTCCAGCATAAAATACAGCATTAGTAAAGGATAAGATTCTGTGTAAATCTAAGACATCACTTACTGATGGCCCCTCAGTCATAATGGACTTATAAGAAGGTTAAAATGGAAATGAAGGGAAATCATTACCAGGAAAAAAAATCCACATGAAGGAGTTTGTATGAGAGAACTGACACACACAATCCTGGTTCAGTTTAGTGAGGAGCAAGCAGTCACTAGCATGGACGCGTTCCCTAACGGCAGCTTCGAATCATGCAACATTCCTGATGGATATTTTTGAGTTGCCTTTGCTTGTTGTGCCTGATATCAGCAGGATTCTCATGGAGGTCAGAACTGAAGTGATGGGAAATTTACCCCCTGAAATGGGATTTATTCCTCAAGAGTTTCCCCAAATAGTCCTTAATTTCCTGGGACAGTAAAGGCTGTGCTAGGAGTCCTGCCTCACTTCAGTAACACAAAGCCCTGTTTATGACCATCTTTCTACAGAAGTTGATTTAAGTCTGTCTTCCCATGAAATAGGAATTGCTATCCAAAATTTGGAAGCCTTCCGTTTGCTTAGGGAGCAGGGAGATAAGCCTCAGAAACTCAAATCTTGCACTGGATTTTAAGTATAATGACAAAGTCATGGGTTTGTTTTAAGAAGAAATAATGTATTCTGCATGTTAGGAATTTACCCCGTAGGTCATGTAAATCTTGCTGAGTAGTATGGTGTATTTAATGTACCCAGGGAAGCTGTAGCCCTGTCAGATTCGCAGTAGTATTTGTGTGTGTTGTGTTCGTACTGTGCTTAACAACAAATTTACAAGTGAAGCAGACTGATCAGACATTGCTGATGTGCCTTTTAGTAGGTCTGTATGTTGTATATCTAATATATTTGTGAGAGGCATGAGTTTTATACTGGTGCATTAGAGTGTCTCAGACTTAAGGATGGTTATAAGTTTGAAATTCATTTGCCTGAAGCATGAATTCATTAGCAACAAGTGCAAAGAGCCATTTACTCTTTATTCTCGGATCACCTCAGCTTCAAGGTAGGCCCAGCTGTGACTGCTGTTACACTCAGAGGCACGTTTATGTCCCAGGGCTGTCTCTCTTATTTACATCTCTCTTTCAGATTTCTGGGATATTTCTCACCAAGAAGGTTCAGTGGGTCGGGTGTCAGGGCAGCAGACCTGAGCTGCGGGGTTATACCTGTTCCCTCTGGAAGCTGTTTCACACCCTCACGGTGCAAGCTGCACTGCAGCCAAAGGCTTTGATGAATACAGGTAAGCAGCAGTTTTGTGGGAAACTCGAAGGAAAAGACAAATATGGAAAAACTAAGTTGTGCTGTGCAATAGAAAGGAAACAGATTAGAGCAAGCAAATGAGTGGAGGCCGGTGGCTTTCAGGTTTGCACCAGCAGAGGTCAGAGCAGAGCTTCACTGCAGCAGGAGGCTTCAAAGAAAGCAGGTCAGTTTGTCCTTGCTTGGAAAGGAGGTAAATAAAGTGGGTGGCCCTAAGGTGTGAGCAATAAAGCAGAAAAAGGAGAGAATCTCAAAGAAGGAAATGTTGGACTACCTGAAAAGGGAGGAAGGTTGTTCAAGTGACTTGAGATTGCACTGCTCAGTGAATTTGAGAAGAATGAGGTGGAACCATACAGTTGAGCAGCTGTAAAAGATACACAGCCATTAGCCAATCTTTCTGTAATATTACTTCTTAAATGCTGAATGTTGTGGCTGTTTGGGGTTGTTTTTGAGCTGAATGTACTCAGTGACCATTAATCTCAGCAGTGATGCACTCCTTTGCAAGCACTCAGTAAAATTGCTTATTTTTAGACTTGCAGCATCTTGTGCAGCAGAGTGTTTATATTTGGGTGATGATTCCTATTTAAGAAACCTGCTGGACATATAATCTATTTTCCTCCCACGATGGAAACAGAATTACTAAAGCTATGACCTTCATATAGAATCGTAGAATAGTTAGGGTTGGAATATGTTTTTGTTCCTGCCAGGGTAGTGCTTTGTTTGGTTATTGTTCTATTTAGTTTTCATTTAAAGCCTTTTAAATGTCTTTTGCAAGGAATGTAAGAATGCCAGATGGACTGCTACTAGATCGTGAAACCCAGAAATTTGCCATTTGTCAGTTACTGGTTGTATGTTAAAAAAAATCATTTATTATTTCAAGTTATGGATGCCTGCATTTGCCCAGCATCACTTGTAATCACAGTGAAAATCTCTCAATTCTTAATACTGACGCTCCCGCAGAAGAGGGATGTTTTTGGCTAGCTAATCATCCTGTTGTGTTTTGTTTCCCTTTTGCATCCCTTTAATTTAGTACTGTGCTCTGCCTGGTGAGTTGGGGGGGGTTGTGCTGGATGAAATATTAGCTCTTCAACAGGATCATGCATAAGTTAAATTTTCCCTTTTGTCCCAGTTGCCGAAAGTTTTCCAATTAAATCTAAAAATGTTCTTAATATTTAACCATACAAAACAGCATCTTAAATTGCTGCCGCGTTTCAAGTGTGAGCTCTCGGCAGTCTGAAGTTAAAAATACATTGTAGAACCTGAAAACTCTTTGGCACACTTAGCCATCGATTTAAATCGGGGCAGATATGTGATGATCACTTCTTATGGCGAAAGAATTGGGTCAGTCTGAGACTGTCGGATTATGTCTTGGGAGGTTTTCCTCTCCTTATTGCTTGTTTAAATCCCATCTACTAAAAAGCATGATGTACTCCCTAATCCTTCCCACCACAGGTAGGGTTTTATGGTTCTTGTCCACTTTAAAGATTAGGGTTACCCTGAATTGCAGTAGTTTGGGAGGAAAGAGAAAAGGAGGATTACACGATGATACATGGCAGATGTTAATAGAAGATTCATCTCTGGGCTGATAAAAGAAAAACAAACAAAATGAGCCATTTTGCAATTGTTTGTTTTCTTTTGAAAGCAGCTCTGTTTTTCTTGATAGTTTCCTCTCCTGGCAGCGTCTGGCAGGCAGAGGGAACCTGCTGGGCCTTCCTCCATAGCGTGTGTTTATTGGTTTATATTCGACGTGTTCCAGTGTGGAACGGTGTAATTTGAACCTGCTCAGCATCAGCCAACCCAAAGGAACTCTGAGCAGAACCACTCACACCTGAGGATGTATAAAATCACTGCAGAAATCTATTCGTGAGCACGCTTAGTTATATGAAATATTGGTTTAGGTAATAGGATCTGTTAGTGTGAATAAGACAGGCTTGTGGGGTTTATAAAAAAGGGATCTGGATTCTGTTTAATCTGTTGCTGAAGTTCAAAGCAAAATGAATTGTCAAAGAGTGTCACATTGCACAGGAGAACAGATACGATTGATTCGTGTATCAGTCTGTTCCTCCACAAGCAGGTTATTTGCTAGTAGTTAGTGTTGGTGTGTTTGTTACTGGTTCTTTGCCATGTCCATTTTAGTACATGGTAAAACTGTTCTGCCTGAAATGCAGTTCAACTTTCCAAAATTATTTTTCAGCCTTTCTTTTAATACTGTAATTTAATCTGCTTTAATCTCATAGCTTTTATTATACATGCCAGTTCAATCACAGATATTGAATGGCCGAGGAGAGATTTTTTGCTTTTTGTGATTTCTTTCTGGCTTTAAAAGCTTACTTTGCCACGACGGTGAAGAATATAACGGCATTGTTCTAGGTAAAGGTGTTTGACAATCTTCATGCATCTCTTACGTAGAAGACAGAGAAATACTCTGATAGTTCTGAATGGGTTTTGTTGAGGATTTTTTCCCTTCCGAAAAATAATGCATGCACAGAGGGGATGTGTGCTACCAAGCTCTTTGTTACTCACTGCCAGAACAGAACAGTGAGCAAAGCACTGCAACCCTTTACTACAGAACCTATGAAGCCCGCGTTGTAAATTGCTCATGGTAGAGCGTTCAGCTGTGCGAGTTGGTAATTTGATCAATCTGCATCATAAAACGTGTTTAGTTTGACAAGTGCGTGTTCCTGGTAACATATAGTACATTCGTAAACACATTTGGGCAGAATTTACTAGGTCAATTAAGCATGAATCAGAAAATCTGCGTGACGGAGATGAAACCATTAGGATTTCAATGAATTATATCTGGTTCTCAAGTCACTTATTGATGTGGGGACTATCTGCTGCCACAGGAAAGGCCTGGGACAGAGGTCTTAATCTGTGAAGACCTTAGCTTACTTCTGAATAAAATAAGGATTCTTATGTGTAATCCCCAACGTAAAAGTGTGTTATAGAAATAATAATGGGTTTGTATTTATTTTAGGAGGAATCCCTGAGCTACTCGTGAAAATTCAGATGGGGCTAAGCAGCTGTTACTGTATTCATTCAGTGCCTGCCAAAAAAGCCCTGGAATTAGTAACTGTAATGAGATTCTGGAATTCTGTAATGCTTCAGAGTTAGGGAGTAACAAACACATATCACAGGCACCTTGTGCAATAGTTACCAGAGGGGGTTTGACTCTTGGTTTTTCAGTAGCAAGATCCCCGTAACTTTAATGCCTGAGCATTAAAGCAGTGAGCATAAATGCAATGGTGAATGCATAACGTAAGTATTCATTTAGTTATTGGGCAAAATAGTGCAGAAAGTCTCTACTTCCACATGATTTGTGTGAAGTACAGGCAGTGTAGGCTTTGCATGGGTGAACATTTCAAAATGCACTATGCTCATGGGCTTCTGAAGAAGCAATAATATCTGAGTTTCATTTAGCTAAGTTTGTTCCTCCTCAAATGATTAGATACTCCTTGAAGGGAGAGATTTCACTGTAAAGAACACTTGACCTTTAAGTCTTATTAAAATGTGTTGTTCTGCATAACTGAACACAATTGTATAGACTGTTAGTATGTATGGGTATAAATAGCTACTTCACATTTTCAGTAACACTATCACTCACCTGGCATTTCTTGAACCTCAGCGTGTTTGAATTCATTCCTTTGTAGTTGTGTCTAATATCACAGACAACCTTTCAAACCAGTATGTTTTGAAACGTACCATTTGAGATCACTTTATACTCTACATGTTTTTGCCAAAGAATTTGGTTTCTAAATGTCCCACCTCAACTACTTGGGCAGTATTATGTATGTATTTTGTTGGGGAAGGGTATTTCTTCTAAGAACTGTGTGAGGCTTTTAACCCCACTAATATCTTTGTCTTGATTTGACCCCTCTAATACCCTAGGTCTTGAAGACAGTCCCCAAACAGTGCTTCAGGTCATGCGCAGATACATTCAGCACTTTTTTGGATGTAAGGCTTGTGCTCAGCATTTTGAAGAAATGGCTAAAGAGTCCATGGATTCCGTTAAAACCTTGGACAAGGCTGTTCTCTGGCTCTGGGAGAAACACAACGTTGTGAATAACAGGCTTGCAGGTATGGAACACCTTGCTTAGGGAAACGCACTGAAGGTAGCTGTGTCCAAAGGACAAGGCTATGGCATCTTATACAGTGTGGTTTATATCTGAACAAAGAGAGATGAAACATAGGCTCTGTGACATGAGTTTAAAACAACAGTCACTGTTCCAGCCTGACATTGCTTTATTAAATATCGACTTCGAAAGACTAACTCCACATTTACATCAGTGTTCAGGAAAGGGTGCTTGTGTCTGGAGCAAAACCTTGAGCATCTCAATCTGCTATAACTAAAGACCAGGATGGTAACCTTTGCATGGGTGAGAAATACACCCTTGAGACACAACCATGTTACTACAGGATAGTGTCTCCTATGATACATAATGAAAAACTCCATCATTCTTGGATACTGTTTCTTCTGAACTCCACCTGTTGCTTGAGGAGAGGATTTTTCTGGAGTACAAATCAAAGCCTTTTCAAAAGGAGCAACAGAGTTCAGCTACTTTTCAGGGGATAAAAAACAACTGCATTTCTTTATGTAAGAGTTTAACTAGATGATAAAACCCATCTTCATTTCACTGTGGAGAGATGCTGCATAGAAAATGATGATAATTGAAGGGGAGACTTTCTCAGGATAAAAGAGCCTAAGCTATTAGCCGATCAGCAACAGAATGAAGTAAAATTACTCTATGAAGCAGATCTGTTCCCCCACTAGATTGCTCTGTTTTCAGTCAGACTTAAAGGACTGTTAAAATGCTGGTTGTATTTAATCCATTCTGTTATGGGGATATCAAGTAACTAAAGCACTAAAGAAAATTGGTTTCTCTTTGCACTAAATCCCTGTCTGCTGTTATGGATCTGTATGATGTAGCATTAGTTACAATTTAAATATGCTGTATTGTGTTTATATTATGGTTATGCTGAATTCCCAAGATTTATGAAGTATTAAATACTGCTGTGAGTATAAACAGTTTGTCTCCTTTCCTCCAAGGAGAAAAAAGTGAGGTATTAAATAAAAACATCCCCTAATGTTTGTTACTGCCAGGTTGAACGTGGAGAAAGGGAGTCCTGTTGACTCGGAGTTGCTAAGTAGTGGAGCAATGTACTTATTTAGAACATTAGGTTATTGGAAAACTCGTATGGATATTGATTTAGATGATGCAGCAGCCAGCTACAATAGCCTTTTAGTAAGAAGTAGAAACATACTGGAATAA
Source organism: Agapornis roseicollis (assembly GCA_002631895.1). Lineage (NCBI taxonomy): Eukaryota > Metazoa > Chordata > Aves > Psittaciformes > Psittacidae > Agapornis > Agapornis roseicollis. The sequence continues at coordinate 7,010 of NDXB01007687.1, read as the reverse complement.
ATAATAATGTTAAATTATGCTTTTTAAGTTTGCTAAAATTTCTCTTTGGGGCAGTGATAGATTTTAATCCTTAAAAGCTGCATCTGTACTTCTGGTAATATTATATAGCTTTCCATGAGGAATGATGTTTGACTGGTCAATGAAAACACCTTGGCACAGCCTTCAAGTGTAGGTCATGCGATTGCTGTATATGGCTCTGTTGCTTCAGAATGTGCAGGATTTATGGCATCCTTCTCTTTGGCAGGAAAACATGAAGTACAGCAAGTTTTCAGTTTGTAATCTTACCATAAGATGTTCTGTTTCTACTTTCTCTACTGAAACAAATTGATTACTGGATGGTCTTTAAGATAGCCCAAACTCAGACGTGTTCTCTTACTTGTAAATATCAAAGAGACAAATATTAGAAAGCATTCTTTGAATCCTTAAACAACATCTTGCTTAAAAAGCCCAAAGTTTCTTGCCTTAATAATAAAATAAGAACCTAAACCTACTGAAATAGTTGAAGCATTAGTGTACTAGCAGCCAGCTGAAGAAATTAGCTTGGGTTTTTACCAGGTAGAGATTTGTTCTAAAATTACCTTCATTCACATTTTAAAGTGTTATTTTTTAGAGCAGTACGACACCAGCTACAGCATTCAGCTCTTTGCTATCAAGATGGAAAGGTGACCAGAGCTATAAGCAACCAAGAAGTTAAAACTGGATGTAGTTCAAGGCAGCATTATATTTTTAAATGGTAAAATGCAAGCTGAAAAATACATCTTAAATATGATAATGGCTTTTAAAGTACTGAAAATAGTTTGCTATAGTAATAATGCAAGCTATGAAAAAGGCAGCCAGGCTGGAATGGTTCACAATATAGAAACAGGAAAATATCTGCAAGTCTTTGGCCTTGAAACTGCTGCTGCAAACCAAGCTTCAGGATTAAAGAGTGGTGAGTGCAGAAGAGCAGTTTGTTTTGAACTGTAATTCGAGTTAACCCCTGCACGGCTCAGATGATGGCTTCATGCCTTCTAGAAACAGCAGTCGTAGCACCTTGTTGTATTTGAAAGTGGACACAACAGCTGAGAGAAGAGGAAAGTAATTGTGATTTGGTGTTTGTGTTCTGAAACAAGAACCAACACTTCAGAACATAATCGATGTCCATAAGGAAGCTTATGAAAACACTCTCTGGTTTCCAGGGCAGGTTCAGCTTTCCTAGTTCATTCACTCCTGATACTGCTATTTTCTTCTCCCGATCAGGTGCTTTGACTGAAGATCCAAGATTTCCCAAAGTTCAGTGGCCAACTCCAGACATTTGTCCTGCCTGTCATGAGGAAATCAAAGGATTGCACAGCTGGAATGAAGCCCAGGTTCTGCAGTTCCTGAAGTATCACTACAGCAGTGAAAATATTCTATATAAATATGCTGAAAGCCAGACAGACTCCAGTGAAACTGAACAGGGGGATACAAGGGAGGGGAAGGACAAAAGCCTACAGAAGAAAGCAAGTGGAAACAGAGAAAATAAGATCCAGGATAAAGAAGACGTACTAGGTTCAGAATCTAAGGTGTTAGATAAACTAATAGCAAACCACGGACCTGTCAAAGATAGCGATAAAAGCGCGGTTCGATCAGCCACCCTTAAAGAGGCGAAGCAGGCCGTGTCCTTCTTGGGGATTGGATTTTCCAACATAGACATGAGCCTGTGTGTCATTCTGTACGTAGCCTCATCCTTGTTTCTAATGATAATGTACTTTTTTTTCCGGATGAGATCCAAACGGTGGAAAGTGAAGTACTATCGGTCATCCGTGTAGAAGGTTATATCGGAAACAACCTTGTCATTGTACGTGGCTGGGCAGTACCAGCTACAGCTTTAATATTTATGATCAGGGATTTTATATACAGTATTCCTTGTTTCAGAGCCCTTTCTTCCCAGGTCATTTCACAAGTGTTCTAGCTTAACGTAGGGAGCTCGCTGTAGGAACCCTCGTCGTTCAGAGGCACACAGTGCTATCGTGAAATGTCCACTGAAGGAAGCATTGCATTTGTCAGCTGCGATTGTTCTGTGACTTGCCACCTCCATCCTTTACTCATTTTCAGAGTAAACACTGCATTATGCAGTCAGCTGCGCCTGCTTTAGAAGGAAATTGGGTATTGTTTTGTGTGCTTCAAGTGGGTTTAGGTCTTTTTAATTTATCCCGAGGTGATTTTGCCTCCCCGAGTACCGAGCGGTGATGCTGTTACTTTGGCTGCTTCATTTGGAGAAGCCCAAATTGGGATCATTTTTTTTCCAGGAAGCAAGTTCTATTCTGATTAAATGAATTCCAAGCCCTCTGATGTGACGCTCTGAAATATTATTTATCCTGCATGTGTCAAGGGGAAGGCACTACGTGTCCAAAAAAGTCTTCCATTCTCTTGTGCATTCCAGCCAAGGCTGTGTCTGTCTCTGCTAGGATGGGAGTCTAAGGGCAGGTTGTATCTCAATAAGCAGCCTGATTCTGATTGCTAATGCTGTCATCCAGTTTAATGGAGTTTAAATGAAGGCAAAGACAGACTTGGACCCGGTGCTTCACTTCCTCCTCTGTCAGATGTCTTAGTGGAGCATTGGCTAACTCACCTCACTCATTTATGAACCAGAAAGGTAGCTGAGCAGTTGTTGTGTTATGCAGATGGAAGCTAATTCTGCTGAACGCTAGAAAAGGGAAACAGGTTTTGGTGAAGGACACTGAGATTTGCATCAGCAGGAACAAATGTAGAGATTGGGAAACACTGAGTTTCTTGTGATGTGGGGTAACTCCAGTACAGTGAGGTAATTTTCTTCTTGTAAGGTAGGGCAAACACTTCAGTTCTGAGCTCTCAGCATCACCTGCTACTTGTAGCATTGCCTGTGCAGGTCTTGGAAGAGCAACCCATTTCTCTTGTCCTTCTTCAGGAGCACTGCTCTTCTTTCATCACAAAGGGTTTTACTCAATCCAAGAGCTGCTCCGTTCTGGGATGGGGCAGCAGCTGGGAATGTGAAGTTGCCTTTACAGGGGTTAGAGAAGCCATGAACATAGTTATAAAATTACCATTCAGAATAGGAGCTCCTTTCTGATCCTGGCTGGGGGATAATTCACGTCCTGGATAGTGAAGTTTATAATCCTATCCAATGTAATTGAGCATGCTGGAGTTATCCATTACCTAATCTTTAGTTAATCCTAATAGGTTTTGGCCTCAATGTTTTCTTGTGGCAGGGAGTTCTACAGATTAATTATGTTATATAAAAAGGCTTTTCCTTTCAATTCTATATTTGCAACTTTTAATTAAATTGAATGCTGGCTCCCCTGTTACACAGGAAGGAATAAATAGTCCTTGGCCACTTTGTTGTATTTATACTGTTAGTGTGTCCTCCTCGCATTTCCATCATAAGCCTTAGTATAAAAAGTTTCAAGCCTGGCCAGAATAGCCTAAAAGCACAAAAGCCCAACAGGGAGATTTTCTCATGATCGAATCTTGTTTGTTCACTGAATGTGCCTGCTGCTTCCAGTTGGCATAAGCAAAAGTGAGCTCCAAAGGTTTACTGTCCCTTGTTCCTCAAAGTAACACATAGACAAATAACCTTCTGTGGTTATTGCACACGTGTGTCAGAGGGAACAAGCATCTCCTTCACACAGTGCTGTTGGGCTGACGTTCATGGTGAGGTGCATGGTCAGGGCTGTTCTTGACCCATCTTCCCTGTTCATTGTGTGCCCCCGATGGCTCTTGCTCCTATGGGAGAAACCTGACTCCATGCTCTCTCCCTTGAGGTGAGGGCCAGTTCCTGCCTCTGAGAGCTGCAGGAGCACCTCCGAGAGCTGCTGCTGCTGTGGTTGGATGGGACACTGCTTTAATGAACAGTGGCACTGCTTTAATGTCAGAATGTGTCTGTGCTTTGCAAGGGCACTTGTTCCAGAGTCCTGGCACACGAGTGACTGTGGGTCTCTTTAGGAGCTTATAATACCAATAATTACAGCTATGGGCTTGGATATTGGAGCAGTTTGTAGGTAACTAGGCAGAGGATGAAGCGATGTTGCTCAGTGCCACTTGCTTTGTGCTGGAATCCAGAGAGAGGGCCCAGGAGGAGGCTCATGAAGAGGAAAGCCCAGAGTTTCCAAATGGAGTCTTGAAAATCAGGCAGCTTTGAAGTGATCTGGTCTGGGGAGATGCTGGTGTCAGCGGCAAGCAAGGACATTCAGCTTCTCAACCACCACCACAGCAACAACCCCAACCCGCAGCACTGCCACTGTGGGATGTGGAGAACTGGTCCGTGTCTGTGGAGGGTTGAATTCCCTGCTCTCGCTGTTCCTGCATGTTTCGAAGTTGAAATCAGTCATTGCTGCTGTGAGTTAGAGCTCCAGCAAATACACGAGTGTGTTGGCTTTGATTTGTTCCGCTGCTTTTCACCTACATACAAGCACAAAAGGTTTGCAGTGGTGGTTTTGCCATTTCAACAGCAGCAGCTGTGGGTTTGGAATAAGGTGGGGAGTTTTTACTCCACGCCATGACTTTTGCTGTTTCTGTGACCCTGCTGGAAATACGACAAAATGAACCAATGCTCGACCTGTCAGTGGTCTGGGTTTGTTTCCTAAGAGTGAAAAAGTATGGAATTGGGATGTTAATATCCATACTGATGCTCTAACTGTACAGCCGCTGAACCAGCCAAGGTATTCACCTCACTGCTGGCAGTGCCCTCATCTGGAAATGTCTTCTTGGGTTTGATTCTGGTTGTGTGAGTCTTGGTTTGCTTGTTCTGATTTTCTATCTTGTGGATGTTGTGGCTGTCCCCATCCCTGGCAGTGCTCAAGGCCAGGTTGGACCCAGGCTTGGAGCACCCTGCTCTAGTGGAAGGGGTCCCTGCCCGTGGCACTGGATGAGCTTTGAGGTCCCAGTGTGGGTTCTGTGGTCTTTAATAAGGACAGATTGCCTCCTTGGCCCGTGGCTGTGAAGGTGCGTTGTGTCTCGGGGGGATGGCGATGCCGCTTCGCTCTGGGCAGTTCTTGGTGGGTGCATTACAAGGAGATGCTTCCTTTGAGAATTCACCTCGCACCTGCTCAGTCCTGGAGGCTGGGTTTGGGACCTGGCTTGTTCCACAGGAGGTTCTGCAGCCCCACTTCCCTATGGGATCCTACCACGCTGGCGGCAGGTATTTCCGAGGAGGGTTTCTTTGCGCATGGAGCCACCTTTGTTCTTCAGATGGTTTTAAAGAGGCAATGCTAAACCTGCCTCGAAAATGAAAGGAGGCCTCTGGAATGTGCCAGGGAGGAGGGAAAAGCTGCGCGTGCTGGAGGCACCTGACGGAGCCGTTCTGAGAACTCTCCTCTCTCAGCTCTTCCTGCTCGGGACTGGCTGGGAGCCACCATCGCGCTGCGTCCGCGCTGCTGCAAGAGCGCCTGTGCCCTTGGAGCGACTGCAGGGGGTTACCTGTTGGCGTTCGGTAACGGGACGTTTCCTCGTCCGCTCTGGGTCGGGTTTTACTCAGTCTCACACCTCGGGGGAAGGCAGTGACCGTTTTGTACTGGCTGTAAACTGATGTGCTCCTTGGAAATAAAATACACCCGTTTGGCACGTTCTGGCTCTTGTGTCCTCAGGTTCTGTACCACAGGGAGAGCTGGATGCACCTCCCTTCCCAGCCAGCGTGGTCGTGTGGTTTGGAGAAGCACCAGGAACGGGTAACCTTGAACTCCACTGCTTTCACTGTTACCCCATCACTTTGCATTGCTGAATGTCTGTGGCAGTGATGGACACAATTGGTGGTTTCTGACCCGTGATTTGCCTGTTTCTCTACACACACACACACACACAAATCTTCCTTTCCTTTTGCCTTCCATGCCCTTTGGCCAGGCTGGTTTTAGTGTCCCCTGAGGCTTCTGAATCCTTCTGTGGCTTCATCCATACTGACACTGAGAGTGTGGAACAAGGGGCCTGGTACAATCACTGGTTATCTACCTGCTGAAGTACTTCAGGGTGCCGTTAGGAATCAAAAGGACTGGGAAGTGTAGGTGAGGACATTGGAAGCTGGGCACTGCCACGCACTGCTCCAGAGCCACGTGCATTTCCTTGCTGGCCCATGCCCTTGCCTGGGAAGCAGTGACATTTCCCTGGGGAGCCTGAGGGGTGGCCTCAGCACCCAAATGTCTTGAGGACAAATGCAGCCAGGGGTAAACGTGCCCTGTGCTCACCACCCCCAAAGGTAACAGCTCTGCTGCCCCTTGTAACGTTGTGCTGGGGGCTGCCCTGGGCCCTCGCTCCTCCATCCAATGCGGGGCCAAAGTGAGGTTGGGAGCTCGGGGCCGGGCGAAAGTCGCGGTGCTGCCGTCGGGAGGGGGGGAGCATCTGTGCGTGCCGGGCGGCTCCCGCCCCTAAGCTGCTTTTATTAACGTGTAATCCCCTGCGAGCAGGAGGTAACGGGATTCGGGGATTAACGGGCTCGCGGTAACAACCACAATTACCGCTCCGGCTGCCTGGGGCAAGCGGGCCGCACGCACACGGGGGGACACAGACGGGCACAACACGGCCGTGATCACGCATGAGCACCCACGGGACAGAGCATGAGCATCCCGGTACAGACACGGGCGCACAGGCTCCATGCAGGGACGCACGAGTGTGCACAACCCCGTGCACACGCAAGTCCCGCGGCAGCCCTGGGTGTTCTTGTCCCGCACCCCCACACGCACACGCGTGTTCCCGCACACGCACATTCAGATACACGCACAGCGCACACCAACGTCCGTGTCCGCCCCGTCCTCAACCGGTGCCGTTAACCTCCTCCAGCGCAGGGCGCGGGGCCCGTGGGGCAGGCTCGAGTCCTCACCGTTACCTCGCTGCTCATTAACTCGTTAGTGGAGGGGGAAGAGCCCCCCCGCTCCCCACGGGCTGTGCTGGGGAGAGCCGGGGGCAAACGAAACTCGGGCCCGGGGGAGGCTCCCGCCCTCGACGTCGATTTCCCGGTCCCATCGCGCGGGCCACGCGTGGGATGCGTGGGGCGATGCCCCCCCCCCCCCCCCCCCCCCTTTTTT
>NDXB01007686.1:226942-242484 GCA_002631895.1 Agapornis roseicollis | reverse complement strand
AAACAACCCACAGAAGTCCCCTCTGGTAACCCACGGGCAGGCAACCCATTTGATCTGGGGGAAGCCTGGTGAGAAAAAGTAATGCACTAGGAAAGTAGGTACAGTGAGGACTTCAGTGCAGTGACATAGGTACCGCTATGTGAAGGTCACTGTTTGTGCTTCATTGTATTGCTACCATTGCATTTCTGTAAGCTGGGTTCTGCTAGATTATTGCTGTAATTATGAAGTGTTAGCAACTTAGTGTTCATTCTGTAAGTTAGCTGATTGGAAATTGGGGCACATTCTGGTAGCTCTCTAGGGGTCTATATCCTCAATCATATTTCTCTTCTAACAAAAGGCTGGTTAACAAGTGTATGCCACAGAGCTTTAGATTTTGTGTGTTTTAATTGTTATAGCTTCCTTTCTAATGTTGAATATTCTTTATTGAAGAACTGTGTTTTGTTAACTTATGTGAATCTTAAATATATCTCTGAATGCTTTTTGCTTAGGTTTTGCTTGTGATGGACACTAGAACACAGCAGACTTTTATACTGAAGGTGAGTAAAGTCTTTTATTGCTCCTCTAAACAGTTTGAACCTCCTAAATTACACAAAGACCAATTTGCATCTAAGGTATAGTGTTATCCCTGTGTTATATGATATTAATACATGCATCTCTATTAAGCCCACTGGTATTTTTGTATTTGGCATTCAGTTGCTTTCCCTTCCTTTCTTTTTAACGTTTCTAGTGCCCAGATATGCTGTTTAGTCACTTGAGTTGCCACTGGTTATTGAGGCCAACACCTTAGCAGGCTTCAGTAAAGTATCACTGTGCTGCAGGGCTTGCATCTATAAAGCCCTGTGTCTCAGGACATGTGCAGGCTGCTGCTGAAGGTGGAAATTCTCCTTAGCCCAAGTACATCCACAGCACTTTATGTTTGGTCTTCTCTCAGCTGAAGAACATGAGATTGGCTGGGGTAGATTCTGGATAAAATGGACGGCTGGTCTTATGCAGAATTGCTTCCTTATGTTTTACATCAACAGGCTGTGAAAACAGAGTTTAATGTTACTGAACGATGGAATGAATGAATAGTTTATTGGTCAGGATGAAATCTTTCATGTTACTCTTGTGTTTCAGAAAGCTCTCGGATCAAGACCACAATATGCTCAGAGCAGCTGTGATGCTGAGCATTGGTTTAGTAGGAGCATTGTTACCGTGGCCATTATTTCAGGCTCCCCCTGACAGGAATTCCACTGCTGATGGGAGGAAGGGTTGAAAAGCTGTGTCCCAAACACAGCGCTCTAATTGGATATTAACGTTTTGTAACTTCAGGTCTGGCTTACAACCCTGCCTTAACATTGTGCATCTGGCCTTTGAAATTGTTTGTCTTAAGTATGGGCAGGGTACAGAAAAACCTGGCTGTTCCTCAGAGAGGATTATTAGTGAATGTCTTGTATTAGAAGCTCACTCTGTCTGCTGGCAGATAGGGTAACATTGAATTTCCCATTTAACTGCTTATGTTTATCAATATTGTAATAGGTCACACTATTGACATAATTTTTCCCCCTTCTTTCTCTCTCCCCTCCCTTCCTCCCTCCCACATCAATTTTTTCACTTCTGGCAACTTCATCTCTGTGCTACCTCCCAAAAAATCATTACCTCTCAAGGAGACTAATCCTTCCTTTCCTTTTCGTTGTGGTGCTACAATGAAACGTGAGGGTTACCTGTAAGGCTGAGGCACTCTTTTGTCTTCAGAACTTGGATTTATTTTTTGGTAATAGTGTCTTTTGGTCACACACAAAAATCAGATTTTAAAGAAAGGTCACAGGGAAATAACTGAGTGTCATCCTGATGACTTAGTTTGAGAGAGATTCTAATAAAAACATTGACCCATGTAATTGATTTTAATGGCAGCTTTGTGCCATCTTCTGTTCTCTGGAAATGCGCCAGATGCCATCAGCGCAGCCTCGGGGGACCGAGGGGCATAGAGCAGCAGATGAGTGGTTTCTCTGAAGCCCAGAGTAACTCGGATAGATTAGTTTGGTTGATAAACACAGAGCACAGCAGGCTCCAAAGGCAACTGAGGGTACAACTGACCTTTTTGTTCTCTGTCAGGGTCTAAGGAAAAGTAGTGAGTACAGCAGGAGCAGAACGACCATCATCCCCCGCTGCGTGCCCAACATGGTGTGTCTGCACAAGTACATCATCTCCGAGGAGTCTGTCTTCCTCGTGTTACAGCATGCTGAAGGTTTGTCTCTCGTTTCAGTATATTGTTGGAAAGAGTCAAAGGTGTAAGTTTTAATCAATGGAACATTTCATTATCAAATTAATCTCTTGTGCATCCAATTAAAACATATTTAGTGTGCCTGAGAGATGTCGTGGAAGACACCCCACTCCCATCCTCTGTCTCTCTCCCTGTTTCCCCCTCATTCTGTAGTGTGTCTGATTCCTCTTTCAAATGGCCTCAAATCCTGATGGGTTGCTTGAATTGCAGCAATATTGAAAGCTTCCAACTGTTTATTGTCTACAGGAGACAGAGTGCTTTGACTTCAACAGCTATCTGCAGTATTTACAGTCATCTCTCAGAACTGAAGTCTTTGGCTACTGTTGTAAACTTTGGCTAGTAAATCTTTCCAGCATCTTATAGTTAAAATGACAAGTATTTACACAAGAATTTAGTAACTCTGCTAAAAGCTATGAATGTTTGCCCATTGGTTAATACCACATAGTTATTCTGGTGTGGATTGCTAAGAAAATAGCTCCTGGCATCACATGGGTGTTCAAAGCAGAACCACAGAGTTGTGCCTTCAAACCATTTCTGAAATTCCTGTTAAATGTACAGGGAACAGGTGGCACAAAATAATTGCATTTTGATTTTTTTGCCTAACACCTGGATTTAAATATTCCCTCAATGCAATTACCCGGACTTGTTCAGAATGAGCGCAGAATATAAATTCGGGGACTGCTAATAGTTCTCTTTTTAGGAGATGTTGGTAACTCAGAATGGAGGATGTGAAGGGACTAAGCTAACTCATAAAGAAGGTAATTTTATTATATTGACTATTATTTCTTCCCCCTTCCCCCCCAGTAACTTAGATTTTGGCTTTTTTCCTGAGCAATTTGTCACCTGAGGCCAGTTGAAGTTCACTTTGCAATATGAATGGCTCTGCCTGCTAAGTGTGACTTCATTTTGCCATGACCAGTGACGCATGAAGAAAAGCCTCACATTACGGTGCTGCCTGATGGTGATCTCGAGGGTGTACAGTGCTGCTCTGTGCAATGCTGCTTTCCTTGAGGTGTGTGTAATTCAGCAGAATAACTTGGAGGCTCTCACCTGAACTCCAATCTCCACATAAGATGGTACCTTTTGTTCAGAGAAATAAGGTTTAAAGAAGTCCCAGGCAAACCCCAAACCAAACAACAACCCCACCTTCAACCCATGTCAGATACGAACTGCTTAAGGCTGGCATAGTCAAAGAATTAGAGGCAGGATAAAATGATAATTCCTAGTATTTCTGCAGTTTCGGAAGCTCTACAGTTCTGCTCTTCAGGAAGAGCATCCCTTCTCAGAACAGATCAAAAACTGGGTAAAGAAGTAGTGGAACCTGGGCAGAGTGGTGGTCAAATGGAGAGAACAGAAGTTTTAAGGAAGGCTTTAATGTGACCTGTGACAGAGGTGATCTCCTAGAAGTGATAACTTCATTGTGACAGTAGTGAGAACAAATGAGATGCTGCATAATGAGAGCTCTCTCATTTGAGAACTGAAACCTCAGCTTAACATTTGGGATGGATGGAGTGTTGTGCTTAAAAAGGAATGACTCTCTCCTAGCCATCATGGTCACAAATCCAGTGAGATGTGCTTAGCCTGAATGACTTGCTCTTACCAACATCAGCTGTTGTGAGTTCTATGGGGGAAGGCTTTTTAATTTACTGAGTGCTTTCTAAATCAGGTTAGTGCAACACCAGCCTTGTGCAGCACCTCAGGCCACTGGTTTGTTTTGCCAACAGTGAAGGTGGTGCCTGTCAAACATCTTCATTTTGGCTGTCCAGGCAGCAAGCACGTACTTGGAGGCAGCTACAGCTCGCGCTGCCTTTCTTCCCACTGTTGGTCAAAACCATGCAAGAGAAGACATGGGAGGGACATGGGTTATTTTGAGCTGGGGTTGAGAGAGGAGGTGTGATAAGTTATGAACGCTTTCTACAGGGAGAGCTCTGCAGTGGAACAGGGGGTAGGGACTGTGGGAAGAACTGGGAAGCATTGCAGAGAGGATGCAGGACTGTGCTGGGGAGGAAGAGGAGAGCTGCAGGGACCAGAAGGGATTTTGATGTGGGTGAGGGCTGTTGTTGGTAATATGTGATACAAGGGTTCGCTTGACTTGGACACTTATATCTACAAGATACAAACTGCATAGGGTTTTCCCTTATTTTCTGATAAAACAGTAAGCAGTTTGGACATGGATTCACCTCTATCTTGTTTGCAAGCTATTCACAAATGATGATGTGCTATAAGGACTTTTCCCTGATGATTAGGGAATTAATAAGGTTAATTTATTTAGGGATAGTTCCCTACTTGCATGAATTTGCTGTCAGGGCTCTGAACAGGCAGAGGGAAGGGAAAAGGAGTGATATATTCTGTTCTACAGGGGGATAGCTAGGGTACAAAGTGGTAAATTACCCAAGAATGCACGTAACAAGTGTATTGCTGATGTAGGGCCTGATCCCAGATCCCTGACTGGGGCAGTAGTTATGTGTTCCTTCTAGAACTGCATGAGCTGTGCACCTGACCCTGTCCCAGAAGGCTGATGCTAGAATGATTCAGGAGAAGGGCTTCATTTTCTAGCTATAAATGAATAAAGCATAAATAAAAATAGGGCTTAAATTACACTGTATTATATGCAGGGACTAATCTTGCTCACCCTACTGATGGTCTTGATCACATGCCACTGCATGCTCGGAATGGGTGAGTAAGGTCTTGCTTCTCTTACGCACTTTCCCCATGGCCATGGATGGAGGTTTCAGCAGTGTCACAGAAGCACGGAAGTCCATAAAGTTATCTTATAGCTTTGTTGGAAAGCACTTGGCAAATTCCAGTGTGGTAGAGAGCCAATCTGATGTTAATAAGGCCTCACTTCTTCTTGGCACTACTAACTCCAGAAATTTTAGAAACAGATGCTTCAAAAATAGGCTCGGGGGCTTCCACGGGACATCAAAGTTTAAGTGGCTGTTAGAAGCTGTCAGATCTCTTTAAGCATGAACAAGCTGGAGTTCCTATCAATCTGGAGAGCACTCAAGAAACTTGATGCTGAAGAGGCTTGCTGCACGCTGGAAATGAGCGATAACACCACGTCAGTGTTCTGGCTTGCAGAGCTGGGCATTTGTCCTTCGGAGAGGAGATGGTACTAGCTGCAGGTTTTCGACAACGATCAGAACACATAGGGAAGGTGACACGGTCCTTGACAAGTGTCTTTTTCAGGAGGCTGCTTTGAAATAATGGCTTTTTCTCAGTATACTTTGGGAAGTGAGAGCTTTGCCTAAACTAGCAAACTTTGTTGCAGAGATTCACCAGCAGCCATGGATGTAAGACTCTGGTGTTTGTAACTACTGTCAGGTTAGAGATTTGCTTGGAAACAAGCTTCAGATTCATGTGCGCACCGTGACCCCACTGTGGCTGCCATTGGGATGCTGTGGAATGCTCTTGTATCATGGCAGTGCCTATGTGTCTGGTCCCCTTTTGGCCTAGAAGCTGTACAAGCATAATTTCGTGTAGTCATTGTATAGTAACATGATGAAGTTTACCCTGTCCTCGTTGAAAAGGAGGACAGTGATCTAAGAAAACCATAAGGTGGTTCTTTTTCCAGCAAGGAAGAATATTAATTCACATGAGGTGCATGACTTATGATTGGTACTTCTGGGCACAAACAAATTCTTATGCAGTAATGTAGAGTTGGGCCCAGGTTTGGAGAATAATTCAAGCAGTTGTTTTTCAGTACTCTGATTTTCTTCCCTATCCAGTCACAAGTATTGGGAAGCCTGGATTTTTCACTTGGACTTTGGAGTATATTGTTCTTTAGAGTCAATTCATGGGCCAGGCTAGCAAAAGTCATCGATTTATGTTGGACTGTGTCTCCTTAGCCAGGCAGCCTTTCAGGATGTGAAGCTGCAACAGTAAGTGGCTGAGGAAGAATCCAACAGGTCATCAATTTTCCTTGTCAGCCAGAACAAAAACATGTTTAGGAGACTAAATATGCTGATCTGTTAGGTTTCATTTTATCCTATGATATGCACTGTAAAGTCTTTGCATCTTCTTCCTTGGAAATGTGGGGAAGGCAACTCTAATATGTAATTTTACATTGAATAGCTGCAAGAGAATGTGGAACTTGGTGGTTTTCATGGGCTATTCAAGCCAGACAGTGTGAGCTAGGTTGGTTGTAGTTCATGGTCGAAGAAAATAATACTTGGTTAATATTGTACTTCTGAAATCATATTAAACACTAATAAACTTTAGCTTAAAGCAGTAGGTTTTATAGTTATTTGGTATGTTAGACTATCTGACAGTGACTGGAGCTTACTTGTGTGGATTGATTTCTGTAATTCTACTTTTTACAGATTCCTGATCCTCTATTAGCATGGCTTGCTAATGGGTTAACTTGATCTTACACAGCACATGGGGAGAGGGGCAAAGATTATTAGGATGTCATTCATAAAGGCATAATTACATACCCAGATACAAATATCACTCTTGTTTGACCCTGGATTGGACATTGTCAGGAAGGAAGGAATGAAATTGTTGTTTTTCACTATAGAACACAATTATTGAATAGCATTTATTTACGTATTTCTACGTGACCAGGAGGCCAGACTGGAAATGTTTGTATGTAAACAGATTTGGATGCAGTAATGGGTTTGCTTTTACTTGCATTTAACTGGGAGTTGCAGGAAGTTGTCGTTTCCACTGTGATTTTTTTAAGTCCAAGTGATTATAAAGGCAACTTCTTTTAATAAAAAGGTAAGATGATACATTTACAAATGGCAAATGAGTCCCTGTTGTAAGTTCTGTTTTCAGAGGTGACAGTGGTGAATGCCTGAATGCTGTAAGGATACAGAGATTTTGTCTCTTGCAAACTTTAGGTTGGCTGAAAACATTGAACATACTAAAACACAGAGACTCTTCCAATGGTTTTTCTATGGGGTTTAGAAGGACAGATCTCAGCACATCTGTTTGCATTCCTCATTCCTTCTTGAGCGTTCTTGTTTCTTAAGCTACTCTAAGACTTTCTTAAGCTACACTAGTGGCGGTTGCATGGAATCTTGGCTGATGTGAGGCGGAGGGAGCAGAAGGCAGGAAGGGTCCTGAGAGCAGCTGGACCTCTGGATAGGTGAAAAGCTAAGTTGTGCAAGGATGATTCTTGCACTTGTCATACTGACAGGCAGCCCAGCCGCTTCTTACCTTAGTGTGGGGGTATGAAACATTTAGGTCAGTGAAAGCACAGCAGTGATGACAGGAAGAAAATGTAGCAACAGATCACAGAAGTAAGGTTTTGAGCTTTCTGCATCCCTGAATCAAAGCTCAACCCAGCTTTCCATTAGAAATGTGTTTTCTTACCGTCTGCACCTGAGGAAGTGGTACTGCTAATATTTGCATTAAAGCTGTGCCTGGAGGCTGAGTGCTGCTGTGCCAGGCCCTGCTCAAAGCTGCAGTTATGTGGGTCGTGTTCCCTGAACACCCTTTGAAACCTGAGATTGGTGTCTTCACAAGACCTTTGTGATGGACAAACAATAACCACTAGTAATATGAAGATGGAATTATTTAGCATCTGCTTGTACTAATTAATAGAGTGCAGGTGGGATGGGAAGACTGTGTTTATTAAGTGCAGTGGTTTTATGGTTGTCAAATGAGATCTTATTGTTTGAAAAGAGCCTGAATAATTCAATGTCCAGTTAATAAACTGGGCAGAGTTGGTTTTGCCCAGTTTACTGCTTGCTTAAAGCAATTATAGTGTTTACTAAAGCGAATATGATTGAATAAAACTTTCAGCTGGTCACAGATGAAAGTGTGGAAAAGAGAAGAAAACCTTTCACACATCTGTAAAAACACATCTGTTGTTGCTCTTCCTTATTCTCTTTTGGGTTGTTTTCTGTCCTTGCCATTCCATAGCAAAAGCATGAATAAATGTACAAATGTAATAGTAGAAAAAGAGTTGTTGGTCCTTGTGGAGTGAACAGCTTTTATTTTTACCAGATCACTTGAAACCCAGTAATTCTGAACTCTTACACAAGCTGCAGGGCTCCGAAGGCACCACAGTGCTCTGGCTTTGCCTTTGCGCTGCTGTAGTGCTGTGTAACGTGTCGTGTTCAAGGCAGGAAGCCCTGGTTTTAGAGTCTGCATGGACTCACTGCTTGTCACAGAGGCAAGGTCCTGTTCCTTGGGCCCTTCTGGCAGGACCTTGGTCTCTTAGAATTCCCTCTTATTTTAATATACTTGGTTTCATCACAACCAGCAAGACTGGGGTTTTTTTTCTCCCTTTAAAACCATGTCTTGTTTTAGCCAGGGGATGGAGGGCAAGAAAACCCCACGTTCAATTATTCCCATTCATGTTTTAAGTATCAAGGTTTTTGTGCCTTTGATAAGTGAGTCTTGGAATACCTGGGAACACACAAAAACCTGCTCCTAGGCAATGAAAAATACTTTTATTGTACTTTTTAGGGCAATTCTCCTGATACGGAGAGTGTCTAAAAATAACTGTTAAAGGCTGGATTTTGGAAAAACAGGAAACTCTGGTTCCTCCAAATAAGGGAAAAAAAAAGGAAAAGCAATCCCAATTTTACAGCTGCTCGGTGGGGTGGATCCTTGTTTTTGTTATTATTTTACAAGGATTTTGTTAGAACTCCTGCATTTCCCAGGAATTCTGGACAACCTTTTAAATGGAAATGTCTTGACTTTGCAGTTTTCCATAGGTTGTCAAGGGTGGCTTTGTAGCTTTAGGCCAGACTGCTTGGCATGTGCGGGCTACGCGGTAACATCTCACTTTGGTTTGTGTGAATTATGCTTTTTGATCTGTAATCTTTCTTATTTGTACACTGTTTGGAAGCAGAGAGAGTCCTATTTTGTAGTTTTAAACCGTAACTGTTGCTTTAGAAGCTGTAGCTCTCTTAGAGTATTTGATGTGAGGGAACTGGTTTGCCAGTGTCACTTCTGATATTGATAGTGCAGCAAGGCAAAGAAGCTTGAGTTCTGAAGTTAAAGGGAGAAATACACCCATATTTAACTAGCAAAAGCACCTCTTCAGAGGGAGAATATCCTGCTAATATGAGGCAGTTCCCTTCTTCTCACCAAACTTGCTAATTAGTTTTTCATCCATCTCCCTTGATGTTGCTCAGGAGCTTGGAGCTGTAATACAGAAGTATTCAGTCCAGGCAGAACTGGCAACGGACACTAAGCCATTTACTAAACCATTTGATCTTCCCGAGTTTTTCCTTTCTTTTGAGGCAGCAGATGGAGAGTAGTGACCACTGTGCAACTTGAGGCAGGCTCTAAAAGGAGACTTTACTCAAGTCAAGAACAAAAGGCAGCTTCATCTCAGATGCAGCTCTTTAAATATTAATGTAATAATACAAATCTGCTTGAAAAGCAAGTTGTGGGCCCTGTAAGTACTTCCTCCTGAGGTGTCAGATCCAGTGTTCACTGTGGGCATAAGGATGCAGCATATAGTGACAATGAAGTTATTTTCCTGTTCCACAATGAAACTGATCCTGTTGCGAGTGAAACTAAGAGATTTTCTCTCCTCTCCCTCTTTTCTTGCAGGAGGAAAACTCTGGTCTTATGTCAGTAAGTTCTTAAACAGAAGTCCTGAGGAAAGCTTTGAAATTCCTGAAGCCAGAACATCCAGTGCTACTAAAATTCACCTGGAGCAGCCAACACCTACTCCTAAAGAAATCGGCAGCAGCACTGATTCCAGAGAAAGCTGTGGGGAGAGCGTGCTCAAAGTGGTCCCACTGAAGAGCAGCCTAACGCCGAGCTCTCAGGATGACAGCAGCAACCAGGAAGATGGCCAAGAGAGTTCCAAGTGGATGGACTCAGGATCCAGCTCAGAGGAAGAGTGCACTACTAGTTATTTAACATTATGCAATGAATATGGGCAAGAAAAAATTGATTCTGGCTCTCTAAATGAGGAACCAGTGGTTAAACTGGAGAGTGAAGGTCCACATCCCAAAGAGGGGAGTTGCTTACCGAAACGCAGTGTTGTTGGCAGTGACAGTTTCACCTCTCAGATTGCATCTCAGGAGCGAAGGCTTTTCATTGAGGATAGTGAGTCAGAAATAGCTAGCCCTACTAGGATACTGGACTCGTTAACTAAATCAAAGAACAGCCCCATGGAGCTCTTCAGGATAGACAGCAAAGATAGCACGAGTGAGCTCCTGGGGCTTGATTTTGGAGAAAAGTTCTATAACCTGAAATCAGAGCCCTTGAAGCCATTGTTTTCTGTCTCAGATCACGACAGAAGCTTGGATGCCCTAGAAAGCAAAATGGGTGTGAAAGCTCATGACACTGTAAGCAGGGGTTCAAATGATTCTGTGCCAGTTATCTCCTTTAAGGATGCAGCTTTTGATGATGTAAATAGCACTGATGAAGGAAGGCCTGATCTCCTAATAAACTTACCTGGTTTGTCTGATGAAACAGAAGAGGCAGCTGTGTCAAGGCCAACAAAGTTTACAAAAACTGATAGGGACATGTTGGAAGTAAAGTTATTAGAAACCCCTGATGTCCTACAGCTAAATAGTTCTGCAGAGCCATGCAGAGCATTTGATCAAGAGCTGAATCGTGTGGCACCAGAAGTGGGTGATGCTGCCCACAAGGAAGCAGATGGACAAAGTGGTGTCACTCAGGGAGCTCTTGGGACTCTCTTTACATCTGACCAAGATGTAGCTAGTTCAGAAGATGGGGATCTGTTCCTAGGGCTTGGAGCCTGCTCCGTAAATGTGACACATGAAGAAGAAAGTTCATGTGTTTCCAGCCAGCTCTCAGGTGCTCAAGATGTGAGTGTGGATGGAGACGCAGTAAGAAATGAAGCAGTTTTGCTGTTTTCCGATCAAACTGAAGACTTTGGGAAAGAGGAAACAGACTCAGCTTTGTTACCAGCACCTGAGAGTAAAAAGACAGCACCGAAGAGGGAAGGCAAAATAGTAGCAGCAGGGGAGAAGGAAATACATCAGATTTTTCAGGACCTGGACGAAAGATTAGCGATAACCTCCAGGTTTTATATCCCAGAGGACTGTATTCAAAGATGGGCAGCTGAAATGGTTGTAGCCCTTGATGCTTTACATAGAGAAGGAATTGTGTGCCGTGATTTGAACCCAAACAACATCTTATTGAATGATAGAGGTCAGGAACTTTTGCAAATGCATTTCTTTTTATTCGCTGTTGCTTCCAATTAACTGAGTAGGCGTTTTATCTTGTAATTAGTATCTTCATTTCCTGTCTAGAGCTTCATTATCAGTGCAGCAAATTCACCCCCAGTAATAGCTTCTAGTACTTAATGATGCCATTATTCTTAATGATACTGTTTTTAGCTACAAAAGGAGTAATTACAGTTCACTTCTGCAGAAAATGGAAGGGAAAAATGTTTTGATTTCTCCTGTCGTTTTGTTTTTAGGACACATTCAGCTAACGTATTTTAGCAGGTGGAGGGAGGTTGAAGATTCCTGTGACAACGATGCCATAGAGAGAATGTACTGTGCCCCAGGTTAGAGCAATCACCTACAATGTTTCACTTGGAAAGTAGATGAGCAGCTTTCATTTTCTCACAGAGCCTCTATAGCATAGAGCTCGAGATCATGCAATATGTGAGTTTTTGTTGTCTGAATGTCTTGAAAAGCTGGAGGGCTCCTAACTGCTTTATTGTCGAACTGTGGTGGTGCTTGTTAGATCATTGCCATAAAGTGTAATTGTACTGAATGTCTTGGTTAAGCAAATCTAAAGAATGGTTTGTTTGCTTGTGCTTACTCGCTACATGTGCGTACATCTCGAGAACTGAAAAGAGCAGAGAAGGGAAAGGGCAGACTGGGAAGATGATACCAAGAGCCTTAAAAATGCAGAAGTTTATACATGCAAAGATCATGGGGGGAAGCCCCCAATATAGCAGTTTGAAAACACCTTCCTAGGCTCAGAGACGCCTCTGACATTTCTCATGAGCTATGGTGAGCTTGAAGATAGTTTAGAGAGCTCTTTCGTTTCATCCATCGGGAGTGTGATAAAATCAATAGCTCTTGGGTTTTCATAGCAAGGATGGCACTTGAAACCGAGGCTTCCCTCTTTTCCTGTTTCCAATTTATTTCCTGCTAATGTAGTGATCAGATGACAGTGAAAGCCAAAAATCAGGTGGTTGTTTAAATATAAAGCTAGAAGTAATTTCACAGCTAGCTTAAACCCCTACTCTCTGAGTTAGAATGAATACTGGGTGGCCACTTTTCAGTTTCTCTTCTCTATCCTGAATTTGAACTGCCAACAGACGCTTTCTGCTGAGCACTCTGAGCAAGGCATGCAAGGAGTCCTCAAGCTCAGAGTCTCCAAATGGGTTCAGGAGAGGTCGGAAGCCAAGTTGTCAGCAATGGAAGTTCTGAACTGAGTGTGGCATCAGGTGTTTATTCTGCGACTTAGTCCTGCGACTGAAACACAGTAAGAAACTGCTCTCTGAATAAAGGTGGTAGGACCTCAACAGAGAATTAGAATGCTCTGGAGGTAAATACTAAATAAAGGATTTTCAGGTGCCAGTCAAAAGGGCGGGTATTGCAGAAAACAGTTTCTTGTACCTCTCCTGTGTTCCACCCTCACCCCACTTGAATTCAAGAACAAGAAAATGAGGGAATCCCAGTAATTCTTGTGGTGG
The DNA here is from genome assembly GCA_002631895.1 of Agapornis roseicollis. Taxonomy (NCBI): domain Eukaryota; kingdom Metazoa; phylum Chordata; class Aves; order Psittaciformes; family Psittacidae; genus Agapornis; species Agapornis roseicollis. The sequence goes on along the minus strand of NDXB01007686.1, from coordinate 229,621 downwards.
CTAGACAGAGATGTGTCCTGGTTGCCAGCATGCATGATGTCCCGTTAGAAAGCAGTGTTTTCCTGCCTCCCTAACCCAGCCTTGAACACAGTGCTCCCTAGTTGAATAGTAGCAACGATGGAAGTGCAGCCTGCTCCCACCCCGTCATCATTAATGAGCTCGGAAAGTCAAAGCTTAATTTTTCTGTCTTTTAATGAGGATCCAAAGAGAGGCTTCTTTTGCCCCTTAAGCCCCAACCAGCCAACTCCTGCAGTAATTAAGTGCATAGGGAGCAGTCGAAATAGTATTTAGAAGTCCCCAAATGCAAGAACAAAGTTTTCTGCACCATCCTTATTTCCAGCTCGCAGTATGGATGCGGTATCCCTCCGGGCTTCTCTTGCTTAAGTTGCCTTCTCTCTCTGTCCTGTCCTATCCTGTCCTGAGCTGCACTCTGCTTTGTGTGGCTGTCACTGGTGAGCTGCAAGGTTAAGATTTGCAGATGCAGATATTAGATATATGTAAGATGGCTGAATTGATACTGCGCTGGGGTTCTTATCTTTCATATTTCTTTATGTCATCTCTACAAAGTGTACTTTTAGTAGAGCTATTTCATGCTAATTTTTGCATAGGAGAGTAATACTGGGTGTAACTTAGCAATATAAAATGTATTTTGGAGCCAAGTGTCATTCTATTGTGAGCAGTGATTTAATACCTGTACCTTCAATGATGATGTATGGTGGGGTTCAAAGCACCTTTCTAGTGCCGCTACTGCTGGTAAATCTTGCTCTAGAACTTCCGTTCAGTATTAAAAAGTACAGTCATTGTAGTGGCCTTTCTACTTTGTGGTATTACAGACAAAACCCTTATGTGGATGATCCTTTTTAATTTTAAGGAATGTGCCATGACCCTGGGAACCCATGTGTGCCTGTTATCCTGATAGCATTGCTCCTCAAGCTGCTGCTTGGAATAAGGAGTTTGGAATGATCCTTGTGCTTCAGTTTGGTGCGTTAAGAGAAATGGGCAAGTGGGTTGTAGTCTTGTAGAGGTGAACAAGTAATCTTCACAAGATCTCATCAGATATCTTCTATACAACACAATGACTAAATAAAGTGACTCAAAGTGAGTCTTCACCGTGCTGTGAATTTTCCTGGTGTTTCCAGTATTGTGTGCTGTATTGCCCTACCTCAGGTGCTGAGCCTTCCCTCTCCTTTTCCCTCCTAACTGAAGGGTGCAGTGAAACTTGGCTTTGAAATGTTGTTTCTGTGTATAGCTGGGTGTGTTTTCATCGGAGTTTGGGATAGAACAGGATGTAAACATGGTGATTTTTATGTTATGTGGTTGCAATGTTATTTAAGTGCACTTGTTGAGAGTATGTAAGAAAGGGAAGATGCTTAGCTGGTGTTTGAGACTGGGAACAGATGATGAGTCTTGGGATGCAGTTCTTTTTCTGCATTGATTTTTGAGGGGCAAATTTTGGAGGCAGAAAAAAGAAGAGGATGAGTGTGAAATTGAAGCAGATTGCAGGAGATGCTCAGTTTAAAAGAGGGAGGAAACTTGCTGAATTATGTGGATGTTGTAAAGACGTATTTGAAACAATTTGATCTTTTTAATTGACAAGGTTTCAAGTGTTAATTCTTTACAGCACAAGTTATAAAGTGCTTGGCAGGGAAGTGCCTCAGGACGTATTTAAATATTAAGTTGCTTTATTGGTTGCATGTAAACATGGAACCTCAATTCTACAATATATGTAGCAGAATCTAAGTCCTGGAGGGGGGTAGGGATAGTAATGTATTAATGTTGAAGCTTTTCACACCCAGGGGAGAATAGAGGCCCACCTGTGCAGAGCTTGCTTGCAGCATCTAGGATTTTGTATTTGAGGCTTTTAGTACCCCAGGTTGTAACCTGGTATTAATACAAAATGAGGTAGTATTGGAACAGAAACAATGATTAGATCCTTGCCATGGTGAATAGCAAGGGCTTGCTTAGTGCTTGGTATCGCACAAGAAGCAGAGAAGCAGTGGGACTGCATGTGCAGAAAACACATTATTTGGTGTGTATATATAAAATAATGGCACAAATGCAAACATTGTAAATGGAGAAGTGTCAAAACGATGAGGGAAGGGATAGTTTAAAAAGCTGCATACCGTTCCCTGCTAGCAATGTAATTAATTTTGTATGAAATAGCTATTGTCATTTTATATCGTGCATAAATTAAAAGCAGGGCTAAATCTGTGGCAGGAGGTGGCACTTTTCCACTGCAGACGGCAGATGGCATTGTACCATTAATGGATTGTGCTGTTGCACTTGCTGGCTCTAATTTGCCTAACTTCATCTAAGAACTGGAGACGGAAGATGTGATTTATTGGTAACGATTTGCATCTCGACAACTGTACTCACAAGCTTTGAGTCTTGGTGTGTTACAGTGCTGTTGAAGCTGCTGGTAAAGCTGGAGAACTCTCTACTCCTGCATAGTTCTACTCGAAAATAAACTTCAGGCTGAACCGTCTACTGCAACAACAAAGCTATCTGCAGATGCTTAAAAGTAGTGCCTGTGCTATACTTTGATTAATGGCCAAACTAAATCTTTGCTGTTCACCTATGATAAGTCAAATGTTGTTTCTCTAACCCACAAGGGAAATGATGGATTATAAATCATCCCCTATAAACTCAACACCACTTCAAGTAAAACTGGGGGGGGGG
>NDXB01007686.1:208952-226861 GCA_002631895.1 Agapornis roseicollis | reverse complement strand
GGGGGGGGGGGGAAGGGGGGGGGGGGGGGGGGGGGGGGGAGGAGGGTGTGTGTTTGGCCAAGAATAACTTATTTGCTATTTTAAAGAGGAATTAAGCACTTGTAACTGTGAATTGCTGCTGTGTGGTACAGTTCAGGTGACTAATGGGAGGTTTAGGTGGTTTATTTCTTTAACTTTCCTCCTCTGTATAGCAATTCTGTTTGCTGAGTGTTTTAAAGAGTGCTGAGCAGCTGATGTCTAAACACAAAGTTATTAGCAGATCAGATGAGAATGATTCACTTCTGTTTAAACAGCCCTTTGCTCTCCATGCCCCCTGAGAACTCTTATCACGTATTTGTCCAAAAAAACCCCACAAAAACTAACAGAAATTCCCTGGCATTATCCACCTGCCTGGTGGCTGATAGGATCAGCAGCCTATCTCTTTATCTCTTGCTTAATGTGCCTTGGTATTCTGAAGGGGGGGAAAATTCCAGTAACAGATTCAATTTACACGGACAGAAACTTGAGCAAATGCCAGCCTAGCAGGGGGGCCATTATTCTGCTCTATAAATAAGTTTAAAAAAGAAACAAACACACACACAAACCTGTGAATCAACATGTTTTGGTCTAATTGAGGGGAAAGCAAGATAGATGAATTTTGAAATGCAAATGATCACCTTCTGTTATTGACGGGTTGGTTTTGCCAACGTTGTGATCTTAAATATAAAGCATTGTTACCTTTTAAAGGGAGTAATAATTGTATTCTGTTCTTGATAGTCAGGGGGGTTAAAATCAAGCAGTTAACTTAGTTAAAAAGTCCCTGCATGGCATGCTCAGTGCCTGTGAGACACATAGAATTGTCCACAGCCTAGTCAGGTCTGTCTTAAGGGAAACATTAAGTTGAGCATTTACTCATCAAGAGAAATCCTTTAGGTTCTTTTTCCAGCTAACCAGTGAAGTGTCATGTTGTAGGAGCAGCTTTCTGGTCTACCATCTCGTGCAAATGCGACGTGCGAATGAGATGTTCTATTTGCACTTGCTGAGTTCTCGTTCCAGCAGCAGGGATGCGTTCTGTCGCATCCCTGTACTGTTTTCAGAGGATGAGGTTTCAGAGCTGGGCAGCCTCTGGAGTCTCTTTTTCTTTCTTTCTTCTCCAAACAATGAGTTTTCACCGGACTGTGTTCACTAAAAACTGGAGATGTGCTTGTTGAGATCATAAAGCCAAAGAGAGCTTAGCTTCGGAGGAAATCTAAGTAGGAAACTGGCCATCAGTAATGCATCATATTATTCTGATGCTTTCATAAGCTGTGTGCTGTAATCAAGCCTTATTTACACAAAGTAGCCATCACGGAAGCCTGCACATAAATATATGGTATATTTAGTTTTATCTAACCTGCTACCGATTGTACAGAATGCAAAGCCTACATTAAAAGAAGGCTTTGTGGGTGTAGAGGATTTTGTTCCAAAAAACCCCAACCCAACAAGCTGCTTCAATGTGCAACCTGATTTTTGTACTCCCAAATGAAGATGTCACTTCTGCTCTTAGACAATTGAAAATACAGATGCAAAGTGCAGCTGATAACCTAAAACATATGGCATGAAACTAAAAATTGCTAGGTTGCTATTATTAGCCTGTATGCTATAATTTTTATTTACTGAATAAGGAAAAAATGGTTTGCCTCTGTTTACCAAATAGATATTTGATGCTGGAAAATCTGCATATTATTTGTGTGTGTGGTTTTCAGTAGGAGCTTGCAGGCACTCATTAAATCTGCTGTTCTGTATTATAGTAATTTAATTTGAGTAGATTGTTTAAGAAGCGAAATAACCGTGGTAGATTAAAGTGCCATTGACCCTGCGAGGTGTCGAGGGGAGGGCTGGTCTCCTGGTTCTAGTGTAAGACTGGACTTCCTAGGTTTTCTCTCTGCCTCTGTCCTAGCTTTGTGTGTGACATGAATGTCCCCGGGTAATCCTAAAAAGGGAAGGAGCAGTCAAGGCAGGTAAAAGAGCGTTGAGCAGCAGACAGCAGGATGGACTAGCTTGATTTGAGAAGCCCTGCCAGTAGGAAACAGGACTGAACATTAACATGGAAAATATCTGGTTGTTGTGGATAATGAGGGAAGGTCTGGAGCTGCACAAAAACTACTGATCATTGTGGAGCTGGGAGTAGTAGCAGCTTTAGAGCACCCGTTTGGAGTGCTGCAGCTCTCCAAAGGCACCCGAGTGTCCTGCAGAAAGCGGTGACAACTGGCTGCTCCCAGAATAGGGAGATGCCATGAACCTGGAGTAGGTGATCGGAAACCTAGGTCTGGGGGGAGAATCAGGTGTGTTCTGAAAGAATCTGTTGTGGTTTGGCACTCGGGCTTTTTATACATATACAGTGTGTTTCGGGTGAAGTACATGTGCTTGTGGGTAGTGAAGACCTCTGGAAGGAGCTGTAATTTACCTGTGTGGTGTGGTTGGTTTGTCTTTACTGATTTGGTTTATTTATTTCTTTTAATTATTATTACAGATGGGGCTAAAACTTGAAGATAGAGTAGAGGGTGCCTTTTGAACGTCAGTGGAACTAACTGAAAGGTTAATTCGCGTTTGCTTTGTTTTGATAACAGAGCACTAAAAGGTTTCTTTGTCACCTACACATTTTAGAAGTAGTGTTAATTCCATCTTGGGTTGCTAAAAGGAAGAAAGAACAAATTCCCTCTGTTACTTTTTCTTCTCTTAGTGACACGAGGAAATGTCTTCCAAAGAGGAACATAAATGCTCATACATTTTGAATACCTTTAAGATGAAACTTCCTATTTTCATACTCCATTTGATCTTGGCAGATGTTCATTGGACTTGCTTCACTACTTTATTGCTTAAAGACCATGATAAACTTCTTTTTCTACTTAACTATAGATGGTTCAATACTGTGGTTTATAAATGGCTAAAGCATTTTAGGCAAAGCATTATGGCCAGATTGCTTGTATGATGTGTTATTTAGTGACTGCATCTTACGATAGCTTGGCTGACTAAATCTGCCTAGAGTAAATTAGCTTGGACTCATTTTACTTGGTTCTCTGCAAATGCTTCTTTACATATATTGATATTAAAATATGATAAAATAGCAAGCTTTTAAAATCAAATGAGTGTAAGGTAAATAGAATTTCTGAAGCGACTCTAATGGTTTTTCATGCAATGCTGTTTTATCTTAATGGCCACAGAAGGGAAGAACATTGTGTCTGATGTTTGCAGGATGTTGGACAAGTCCATTTCCTCCTGCATGGTTTCAGGTGACTGATAGTAGTTCAGATGGGTCTCCTTGTTTTCTTAGCAGTGCAGAATGATCCTAGAAGGTACCTGTTCCTGTTGGAAACATGGGGTAAAGGAAAAGGGCTCCTCAGGTTTTAGAATTCTTATCAACTCGCCAAGAGTCAGATGTTCCCTTCTTAACTCGGGCAGACTACCTCAGTGCAAAGCCCTCCCTGACTCTTAGGTGTATGGAGAAGCAGCACTTCCACCTAGAGCCTGTTTTCTTGTGAGCTGTCTTCAGATGCAGGGGGTTTTTGGATGTTACAGTTTATCCTGTAAAGCTATGGGTCTTTTTGTTCTTTGGAGTTTTTGTTCTTGGTGATTTGCAACCCATCTGGCCTGAGTTGACTGTGGATGTCTGAGTTTACCCTTAATCTGAGCTTCTTTTGTGTTAAGGTAGTGTTTGTGAGTGCTGGTTGGGAAAGCCCTATTGTGGGACCTGGAGGAACTTGTGTTTAGGAGGAAATGTTTGAGGTGTGGTAATAAAAGCCTTTGAAATCCTTCAGCATGAACAGTATATTTCAGGTTAGGGTGTTGTGGAGAAGATCAGCCTTGCTGGTAGGGTTAATGATGTTATCCAGGGTGCGTGTTCAAGAGAGGTGAAATTCTGCTTTTTTACTTCAGAACTGGCACTTCTGTTTAAAAATACAGAGCGTTGTCAGCAACATATCCCTTATCAGAAAGTAAGGCATCACTGTGTATAATGCAAATATTGAGATAAGTATGGAAACCATAAAGAAATGGCCTTTCAGTTGAGACCAGCTGCTCTGGAAGGAGGATGGTGCTGGGTAGTGAAGGTGTTTACCTGGACCATCTGTCTCTAGCTGAACCTGATAGCCTTTTACAAATCTCCTTCCCTTCGGCTGCTGTTCACATTGCTCCTGTGCAGGAATTTAGCGTTGCTGTTGACATGTTCTACTTGGTGCTAGATGCCGTACAGGCATGGGGAAGGGAGACTGGAGCAAGCTCTGCCTCTGAAGTTGCAGTGAAGAAATCAGAAGAGCTGCTGGTTATTTTTTTCTCTGTACTCTTGTATTTAAAAGGGGTTTATTTTTATTACAGGATAATAGGAATTCTTTTTCCTGCGCATTTCCTACTGCCAGCCCTACAAACACCACGTGTGTGTGCACGTTTATGTGCGTACAAATGGGGATGAGGTCCTTGATTTCAAGGTTCATGAAGTAAAGAATTGGCACAAATATCCCCATGTTATTCACTTAAGCTTACGGGTTGCTCGCATTTATAGGCTAAATTACTTTGCTGATGGATTGAGATGAAAATGTTTTTTTAGTGAAGGCAGATATTGTAGTGCAGATTTATTGCAATATTAAAGCTTTAAAAAGCGCATATGCCCTGTGTGGTACATGACATTAGCTAGCTACTGTGTATCACTTGAAAGCACTTCAGAATCTATAGTTTCTGAATTTTCCCATGATGTGCAGTCAAGATAAATGCAGTAACATTGATGTGACATACTGAACTTATTATGATCAGTGTATTGTGACCTATTTGAAGTAAGGAAAGGTAAACAACACGGTTATTTGTAGTATTCACAATGATTTTGGGGTTTTCTTTAAGTTATCTTAATCTGAAGTAAGGAAATCTGGAACGAAGGAAAGCAGACATGAGGTAACAGGAGAAAAGCTGAGCTAAAATTCAGTTTATGTAAAAAAGGATGCTCAGATGTTTCCCTTAGCTGAGGAAACCATGTTCTGTTCTTCACTGGTTCAGATGACTTGGCATGCAGTTTCTGATGGGTGCATGAGAACCCAGCCAGAGTCCTTCAGCCCAGGTAGAAACCTGTGTTATATGACTGTTCTCAGTTTATCCTACCTGTGTCATTTTGGTCATGGTCAGAAGTGGATGAAGGAGTTCAGTACTGCTATCGTAAGAGAGATGACTCTTCTCAATGACGTTTCTTTTGGCTTGGCATGTTCTGTTCTTCACTGGTTCAGATGACTTGGCATGCAGTTTCTGATGGGTGCATGAGAACCCAGCCAGAGTCCTTCTCAGTTTATCCTACCTGTGTCATTTTGGTCATGGTCAGAAGTGGATGAAGGAGTTCAGTACTGCTATCGTAAGAGAGATGACTCTTCTCAATGACGTTTCTTTTGGCTTGGCATGTATTGAAAGTGTTCTTACAGTTGAAGATCTGAGCTTGGATGTTGGAAAAATGGACTCCAGTGTCCTTTTTTGGCTCTGTCCATTTTCCTCATCAGTGAGGTTGTGTCAGTAACTGCGTGTGGTTCTGTGAAAGAAGGCAGCATAACTTGGATGCTTCAGGGAACTGGACCAGCATCCATGATTGCCAACAGAAGAGGAAATCATTCCAGAACTCAGAAATGAAGTTTTTGTAGTATTTCTTTCCCACAATGATGTGGTTTTCACCTTTAGAATATTGTCTTATAATCGGGCTGTAACTCCAGAGGCCCATTCCCCCTGAATGTCTATGGGGAAGAATGGATTATCTCCTTTGTGGCATTATTTAAAATGTAAGATGTGTCAATACAGGGAAGTTAATGGCAGTATAGGAACTTATTCTGGAACAAGTGTGGATTTGAATTTAAAAATGAACCCCATTATTTGTTTGGAAGAAAGCGCTTTTGGTCTGGATTATCCCTGGGGTAAAAAAACCACATGGGAAGGAAAACTCTGCTCTAAAGAAGCCTAAAGTATTTGGGTTTAGATTTCACTTCCCATTCACGTTCTCTTGGTTTTGAGTGTACGTTATTGGAACATACAGCTCTAGGAAATCCCAGTTGGACTGGAAAGCCCTTTCCAGTCAGGAGGTTTTGGTGAGAGGTGATGTAAAACGTTGCAGCAGCTGGTTCATGGGTTAAGGCTGAGTTTGGTTTAGTTTTGTTTCTCTTTTCTTACAGGACCGTTACCGACAAGGTCCGTGAGAGGCTGTAAAATTAACTTGCAAGAACAGATTCTGATTTTTACCCAAACTCTCTCAATTTACCCTCATTTCAGCTTCATATGGATGCTTGCCTGGGATCTTGAAGCCATTTAAAAATGCATGTCATTATGCGGCTACGGTTCCTCACGTGGCTGCCATTAGATCTTTGTAGAAGTTTCTCCATGCTGACAGAAGCATTAATCTGGAAGGAGTGGAATAAATTCTAATGTGTGACACCCTTATAGTGATGTATTGGTCATTCAAACACCATTAACTGTAATAAACTTCTCAATGTGAGGGATGTCCTACCTAAAGAAACAACAAGCCATCCTTCCTTGTTACTCTTGTAGCAGCAACCTCAGCCTAGTCCTAGAGGTGCTGAGTGTCTTGCAGCTCGTATGTCCAAGGGAGGGGGATCCTCCTGCACGTTCCCGTGCTCCAATCCCTGCATCTGAGGGGAGCTGGGTCTACTGCCTTCCTTTGCCTGACCCTGGACTCTGACTTACCTGTAGTTCTCCTTGGCCATGCTCATGCAAAGCTCCATAAAGTGATGAGCAAGATTTTTCTTACACATGCTACAGTGCTTTTCATGGCAACCACTATGTAACTGTATGCTAATTGCTGTCCTCTGCTGGGAAGCTGGTGTGGCTTTTGCTACCAAAGCTATTTTAGTGCAGCTTGTGCGTTTTTTTGACAGTCTAAATGAAGATTTCATCTTCGCTGCAATCTGTTTTAGAGCAGGCAGCGTGGCGTGTTTGTATTTCATCATTTCTGTAGTTTAAAGCCTGAGTCAGGGAAGGCCAAGTTTTCTGCATGCATCATGCTATTGAATGTGGGAATGGGTATGGCAGGGGACTGTAACTCCCATTTCACATCTCCGCTGTCTCTTGGACAGCAGTAAGAGTGTTGGTGCTGGCTGGATGCTAAGAACAACAACTGTTTGTACCTAGGTACAATTTGGGCTGAGCTGTAGCAATAGACAGTTGCTGGCTGTGGTTAGGCTATGTGAAGTAGATTTAGCATCTCCATCTGTTTCCCAACAGACAAGAGAGGCTATTGTGAAAAGTCTCCTATGGTGATCCCAGCAAAGGGCATGGGTTAGCCGTGAGGCAAATCCTGCCCTCTAAACCATGCAGTAGGCTACTGTAACCTCCCTTGTGCTGCACCTAGGGATGCTTCAGGCCACTCTGGTCAGTTCAGTTCTTCTGACCAGGGTAAATTCTCTAAATACATTTTGCTTTGCTGTCTGTCACTGTCCAGTTTGAGTCCAGTATAGAAAAATCCAAACTGTAGTGCCCATAATGCCTGTGTATGCATGGAAAAGGCAAATTATGCAGGAGATAGATAGCGTTGCTGTGTTTGAACAATGCAAACTGTAGGTAGCTAAAGGGCTAACTAAACTGCAGGCGTAATGAAAGCTCTGTGGTGTTTAGTATATGTTCTGTCAGCAGTCGACAGTCACCTTGTACATATGTTAATTTTGAAGGTGTAACTGACCCTTTGAATATTAATTGAACTGTCTTGTGTTTAGAGGTTGGCGCTATACTGGAAGAGACAGAAGCCTGTGACTGGTGGAGCCTGGGTGCAATTCTCTTTGAGCTCCTCACTGGGAAGGTAAGGCTGGGGGCAGCTGACTCGATAAAACTGACCTCTTGGCCAGCAGTTTCTCACAAGCCGTGTGCCCAGTTGTGGCTTTCTCGCTTGTCTTTCTCAGTTGTGCTTTGCTGACCAGAGTCCCCTCCATTGGTTTGGTCTGCAGGGGACCAGAGCAATGAAACACGTTCAAGCTTCAGTAGAACAGCTTGATAAAGCTGTGTAAAACCCAGGGCTGAAACAATAACCAGTAACCGTGCTGCCTTTGTAACTGCAGTGAAGTCTGAGCTCCCAAACATTCTGTCTGTACATCTGTAAAGGTTTGCCCTAATTTCAGTATGATTTCCTGGGACAACGTATAAGCTGTGTGTTGCTGTTGCACATGAGTTCTATTTTGAGACAGAGAGTGCTCAGCCAAATCAAACAGGCAATCAGTTGACAGTTCTGCATGAAGAAAGCAAAGTCCATCAAATTCCCAGACTCTTAAGTTTGAGCAATAGAGCACAAGCACTAAGACATAAGTGTTCTAAAAGCTGTACCTGCAGGGACCTCGGTGCCTGCAGACGTTCCTCCCAGAATCAGTGCTTTGTACTAGAAAGCACTGAGGTTTCAACTGTGCGGGTTGATTTGTGTGTGTATTAGGAGGTAATCCAACACTATAATTGATTGTTTAATAAATTGATCTGCCTGCTTTGGTTTTTGTTCTCTCTCCTTCTTTCTGCAGACTCTGATGGAGTGCCATCCATCAGGAATCAACACTCACACTTCTTTGAGTATACCAGACCATGTATCAAAGGAAGCCAGATCACTGATTCAGCAGGTAATTGAGGGGAAAATTCGTTCTCTGTAGGTATGTGTATACACTGCACAAATACTTCTCTACCTGAGCTGTTCTGGTGAAGTAAATGTAGGCGCAGAAAGCTGCTGACAGGAAAGTTGATGACTCTTTCATCAGCACTGATGAATTTGCTCAGCTCTCTTTTTGCATCTGGAGACTTTGAGTTCTGCTGCCAGAAAACCAGAATGCTTTGCCGTTCCTTCAAAGAATGAGTTTGGTCAAGGCCGAGTGCTTTGGCAGCGCTTGCTGGTGATGCATGGACATGTTAAGAACCCTGCCCTAAACAATCATAGAAACATTTGTAATACATTGAATTAAATGGAAAGCGGTAGTGCCGAGTACTGTGGAACCAGTAACACGCTGTTTAGAAGTTATGGCCTTGCGGTGATTGAAAATCTGTTGCTGTCCTTTAGGAAACCTTCTGTATGCCATTCGTTAAGGAAGGTACTTCAGACTGAATACAGTGACTTTTGTAATAAGAAGATAACTGATAGGTTGGACAAAAGGCAAAATAGCAAACTTTAAACTACAGACAACCTTCCAGACTGATACATCATTTTCAAACTTAATAGGAATAGTATTGAATGCTGGCTTTAGTTTACTCTTGGCTTTAGGTGGTCAGGACTGAGAGAATAAACTTGCAGCACAGGGTCTTAAATTTCAGGTCATGCCATCTTCCTTTGAGTGAATTCTGACATAACTGAAGAAGCGGAGCCTGGATCTGCCCTATTCCACTTGTGCAGGACAAGTGATAGGTGTGAACTGTGTTGTTTGGCTTTGACATGTATCTTCCGAGCGGATGCATAATTAATGACATGACTTAGATGCAGGTTTGAACAGAGCAGAGTGGAAAACATAGCCTTGGAAGAGAAAGGAGGAGAGGAAGGTTGAAAATCCAGTGAGTCAAAGGACGCAGTGACTGATTCCTGTGCTGTTACTGTGAAACAATGAATGGAAATGGAGCTGGTTGTTTGGACCTCCTATTTTGGCCAGGTGACATGAAGACCCTGAAGGTGGAAGCATGTGTTTCTGGCAAAGATAGAACAGAAAGTGACTGAAGAAAAACCATGTTTCTGTATAATCTGCATCTATATTGTCAGATGGTAGCAAATTGCTACCCTCACCCACAGGTGCTGCAGGACTCAAATGTCTAAGGAAAAGCAATCCCACACTTGATAGAGGGCATTCCTTCCATAAGACTAGATGGGAAGACAGATGAAGTCATTCAGTCCTCTTCTCCCTGCCAACGTAGGACTGTTCTTCACTGCAGACCAGCCTAGTGCCTGTTTTATCACATGCCAAAGAATGGCTCTTTTACCATCTGGGCTTTAGGTGAAAAATACATCTGTGCCACTTGCAGGTATGTTTACAAGGCCATATCTGTTCAGAGAACAGTCACCCCACTGCCTGTGAGGTTAAGCCTTCTAGTGCAGGGTGGTGACTTATCTGGTGGAGGTTCAGCTATATGAAGTAGTAAATCACATTTTTGTTGTGGGACTATCCAAGGAAGCTGCCATTCATTGCTGAGGAAGCCTTGTCAGGAAAAGGAAGAAAGCTCTCTTGGCATGGATAGCAATTTGTCATTGTGACTTTCCTTCCCCCCACTGGCAAGGGTAAGCAGGTCAAAGCATCACAGAATAGCTCTCCGGGATCAATGTTTGGCTCTACAGAAAGCTGCCAGGCGTTGTCTCCTGCTGTGGCTTCCAGTGCAGGTGACTTCATTGTAAACACCCCCTTCGTTTAGCCAGCTTCTAGGAAAACAGCGATCTCTCTGTTCCTGGTGACAGAGGGAGCTGTTATTGTTGTGTTGGTTTGGCATTTAGCACCCAGTATTTTCTTCAGGCACCTCCAGGCTTTACCACCAACAAAACATTCCACGTGGCTTTCCAATAGATACTGCAGCTTGAGTTGCATCTGTTTTCTGAGCTTAAAGTCCTTCTGGAAGGACAGGCTCCAAAAGATAAGTGTCCATGCTTTCCCTCTGCTGGTGCTGGTTGCCTTTCAGCAGAAGGCTGAGACACACTGACTGCATCTCTTTCTGGTGGCTTAGGGAAGATATCACTGCAGCACTATTCACTGTCACTGAGCTACCTTTACTATGTGACATTATGACTGCAAATAGCAGAGCCACCTTAGAATGTGTGAATTCCTATGTTTATGGATGTGGGCTCACTTAGATGTTGAGTGCATTAAGATATGAATACACATTGTTCCAAGTGACAACTGGGAGAAGTTATCCTATTAGCTGTTGCAGAAAAAGCAACGAAGAAATCATGCCTTTGTACTGCCTGTAATTGAATAGAGTATAAGCAGTTCTAAAGCAGCATAATATTTGTGTGTGTCTTTATTAGTCTGTTTGGAGTAGTACCTTTGCATTCCCTTTTATATGGAGTGGTATCTTTAAACAGATGTAAATATTGTGATTTCCTTTTCACATTAATTCAGCCTGTGATGTACAACTAAAAAGCAAACGAGGTGCTGGATTTTAGGAAGTTTCCATGAAGCCATGACACTGCTTTGTTTCCCTCACTGGGATTTGGATTTTTCACTTTTAGTCCATTCCTATGACTCTAAGAGTCAGGGGTTTCTTTAGGAAGTAGAGAACTGGCTGTAATCCTGGTATTTTAGCATTACCTCACAATGTATGCAATGGAAAGTTACAGACCCCTGTCCCTGCTGTAGCCGTAGTGCGGGGATGGGAGCAAAGGTTAACATGAAGCACAGGCAGTGTCCGGAGTTCTCCTGATGCAGCTCTGGCTGCTGCTCTCTTTTGTACAAAAGCAAGGTTAAAATGAAGTCCCAGTGTGCAGGGCTTCAGGGAATTGCATGCTGTGATCAGTAGTCTCTGAAGACTCTAACACCGAGACTCTGGGAAAGGGGAGTCTTCTTCCTTTTACTAGGTTTTAGGAATTTCAAGCATGCTTTCGCACTCTTGAGAGTCCTTCATGGAGCAGGAAAACGGTAGGATGCCCTTTACCTTAGACCTTTCTGGAACTTTTAAGCAGTTGTTTTTGTTCTCACTCACTGAATCATATCTGTATTTTTCTTTTCATATCAAGCTTTTGCAGTTTAATCCTGCAGAGCGTCTTGGTGCTGGCGTTGCTGGTGTTGAAGACATCAAATCTCATCCCTTTTTTGCCCTCGTAGAATGGGCAGATCTGCTGAGATGAGAGGCGCGTGTCCTCTGAACAAACTCAGGTCAAGTGGACAAGTTTGTCTGGCACAGAAGCCCCCTGACTTGCTTCCTCTGGATGTCCCAAACCGTTTGGACGTGGTGACTAAAGGACGCTGGAGCCATGAGGCCAAAAGCTTGCAAGAGGCATCACAGGTGTTGTACAGGGTGCTAGCTTGCTCTTACAGCAACTGGTTGCTACGTGTGTGTACGTTGTTTCGCCAAAGGGCGGTTTGTGATGTTTAGCACTGCCAGCTCGTTGGCCAAGCAGAGACAGGAGTGTGCTCCTGGTGCTTTGTGTGATGGTGGAAGTGTCTATAGACTGTGCCAGTTCAAAGGATCTTCTATAATGGCAGTTAAACTGGATCTTCTATAATGGCAGTTAACCATTTCCCTGTGCTAAGTGCAGCTCTGGAGGAGGGGCAGAGGAAGGAAGGAGCAAATAATTTATTAATGGCATATGCTGAATAAAATACTAAAATGCTTTCTGCAAAAGTTGGCACATTAAAAATAATCTATCCATTAAAAATTAAGAGAGCTGTTGCATAATCCTGTGGAATGTGTCTTGAAAATGGCATATCATTCCCCACTGTGGAAAGAGCATATAAAAGGCAAATAATGCTGTCAAATGTTGTACTTTGTTGGCTGGCAATGTCTGTTTATAACTCTTGACTTTGTTGTATTTGATGAGCTACATGCGAAAGTCACTACAGAAAGGGAAATCATCTTTTCCTCAGCCAGATAAACACTGCTTTAGCACTCTAATAAGGAGCCAGAACACATAACGCTAAATAAATGTATAGATTAAAGAGGAAAACTCTTCTCTCATCACCGCAGCCACCACTTTATCACTTGATGAACTTCGCTTCCTCCAAGTGTCCTATTTTTAGCTGCTACTTCAGGAAAGAAAACCCTTTCTGCTTGTGCTCTTCTGCTTGAGGAAGCTTCTGAACTTTCCTGCTTGGTTGTTAACAGTCTTAATAAATCAAAGACAGCCTTCACCCACTCCGCTGCTCGGACAGGAAGAAGCCTGGGATGTGCTCATGCCAGATGACTTAAGTGACATCTCTGAGCAAACCCTAGTGGTAAGACTTGGGCATGAGCCAATTAGCTGACCTGCCTGTTTGTTAGGGAGGCCTGGAGAATGGGAGAAGAGCATAAGAAACACAGAATGCTGTGCTGCGTGCTGCTGGTGCTGCTGGGCAGCCCTGCTGCTCGCCTGGGCTCCTGACACACAAATGCTCTATGCTGCAATGCTTGTACAGATTATGGATCTGTGGGGTGTTTTCCCAAATGTTTCCTTTGCTCTCACTCTCTTTTTTTTTCCCCCTCCTTTTTCTTCATCTCCCCAGCTTTATCCGGAGAACAAAGGGCAAATTCCTTTGGGAAAAGGAGGTGACAGCAATGATTAGTGAATTTACAGCTCCAAAAAAAAAAAACAACCAACCAAAAAGGGCAAAAAGTATCCCTGCATTTGTATGTTAGCAGTGTATTTTATGGGCGCTCCCAAAGTGCATCTGCACAGTCTCCATCTGTTAGACACCAGGTCTGCGTGTTCAAATAAAGTGGAAAAGGAAAATGCTTCAGTTAAACAAAGGAAATCTGGAAAGTCTTTTTTTTTTTTCTTCTTTTCTTTTTTTTTTCCTCTTTAAATTATTCCACTCCCTCCGTTTTTTTTCTTTTTCCCTTTTCTTCCCTTTCTTGTGATCCCCAGGCCGGCAGCGCAGGGGCTGTGACAGCACTGCAGGCTGTAACCAGGTCACTGGTATCAGTGCCTACGGAGCGCTGTCCAAGATTACATCACTCAGAACCTGTGTTTCAACCTACCACCCTCTGGCTGCATAACAGGAACTCCCTCAGGTGAGCCACAGGAACAACTTCCTGCACCGAGCGGGTCGGAAATCTCTAATGCGGAGACCAATGTGATCCAGAGCTTCCTTCCAGCACTGCCCTGCCTGTCACTTTGGAGAGGGCTCGTTGCTCAAGGGAAGCCTCCCTTCCCTCAGCCGCCTGACTCCATCCCTGGGGCTCTCTAGCCCGGCCGTTCTAATGTCATTGCCCCTGTGGATCTGTCCCATAGCGCTTGCCTGGGGGTAACTGCAGAACAAATACTTTCCGTGTTGCTTTAAAGTGCTTTTCTTGTTCAGGTTGTGCCTGTGTGCTGGTTGCAAGTAAAGGCAGGGTAAGAGAGCACAGGAGCACAAGCTGGTCTTGTGAGCAGCAGGAGCACTCTCACATTTGGTTTGGCTAATGGCACAACTGTTTCTTTCTCGAGTACGTTAGTAGTGAGGGAATCGTGTGATGAAGTCCAGGAGGAATGGGGCACTTGGCTCGTCAGAAGTGAGCCTTTGCTGGTTTTTGTAACCTCACAGCTGCTCGGATGATGATGGGGTTGCTTAAGGAGTCACAGTCTGCAGCTAATTGCACAAAAAACCCCAACCTACTTTTATCTTTATTGTTTTCCTTAAACGTGTATTATATTGTATTGGTGTTTACATGTATTCCTTTAATAAACAAAACCTTTCAAGCCTCATTCAGACCTTGGTTTGAGCTTTAGTTCATGAAGACAATCCTTCCTACCTAATAAGTGCTTTTTATCTGTGGCTTTTAGGACTTGAAACGTTCTATCTATCTATCTATCTATCTATCTTCTTTTTGGTGCCTCTTACAAAGCCCTGTGGTGCACATCTCTTTTGCTGACTGTTAGGTAGTGCAAAGTCCACTCCAACTTCCTTCTGTTACACCTAATGGCTGACAGCAAAACGAATCAGTGCTGCTTTTGTTCACAGGTATTAGTGAGTGTCTATGTAAACCACAGGAAAATAAACCTATAGATTTTCCTGTTCTCCTGTGGATGTCCAGGTAAGGCAGGTAACACCCTTAGGACAAATAATTCAGTTCATGGTAATTCATTGCATTCTGTAACGTTGTTTGTGTCCTGCTAAGAAACACTGTGAGACGAATGTTTGAAGGCTTGCACTGGGTAGGATTGAGCCAGGAGTGAGGTTAGCCCCGACCTATGGAAGAAATTGAATCTTACGAAATACAAGGGGCATAACTTTGCTGTTAGCAGGTGTATTCACGGCTCCTGTGCTTGTAGCACAGCTCCTCTGTCTTCTGTGAAAATCACCTCTCAGACAGCAGTCGCTGTCCCGCTGACTCCCTGCACACCTTTGGGATGCTGACTCGACAGGGTTACCAGCGCCACAGCATCCGCCCGGCTCCTCTCCCCGGTGCTGAACCTGTTCCTTGGTGTGTCCCCGCAGTGAAGGGCACTGGGATGAAGAAGGCTGGGGAGGTCAGCCTCCTCTCAACGAAGCACTCAGCATAACAAGGTACAGGGAAGTGCAAGGCGAACCACTCCAGGTTTGTTGGAGGGGTTTTAGTGAGTGTGGTGTCATTTGTTTTCTCAAGGACACGGAGGAGGAAGCTGGAGAAACAGAAACTTCCCCTTGGGTGAGATTTATGGTAGGGATTTGAGCAGTAAAATGGAAATGCACGTTTGTTGATGTCTTAGGGTTTGTGCTGAGCTGGGCTCCGTGGTCCCCGGATGATGCCCAGCCCTGCACCTTGCACAAGAGCACCTTTGTGTGTTATCAGTTGTTGCTTAGCATTTACTCATCAACAATAGGGGTGCAGTGATGACCACCCTGAGTGCTTCAGCACTTCCCTATATGATCCCACCAGGTCCAGAGCTGGACCCTGTGAGGGTGTTGCACCACGGCACTGTGGGCACAAGGCCGAGGTGCAGCTCCTGTGTGTGTGAATGTGTCTGAAGGTGACATGGGAGCATGAGAGACTTGGCCAAGCAACAGTGGGTCCTCAGGGTGTGCGTGACAGGGTGCCCTGTGTGTTCCCAGCTGCAGTTTGGGATCGGGTGGCACAGCCAGCTCCCAGAGGGGGAATGGGACTTGCTTAAAAGGTGTTGAGCAGCTGCTGCTGGCAGCAGTGGTTCAGACTGGCAGCACGCGGCTGTGTCCTGTGTCACGGGGCTGGTGCAGGCTGATGGCTGCTTGAGCCACCTGCGGGAGCTGAGCTGGGGAGCCCAGGTCCAAAGGTGCAGTATCCTCAAGGAAATCCTCACTTTTGGGTGGCAAAGCCAAAAATCCCGACTTTGTGTCCCACCCAAAAGGAGTGCTGTGTGGGCAGAGGGGGATGATCAGGGTGCTGCAGAGAGGATGCTCCAGACACACTGCAGCGGGTGACAGCTTAGGAGGGCTGCCCCAACAGGACCTCAGTGCCTCTTGGCAGAACAGAGGCTTTTCTTCTCCAAAGACAGTTCTGTTTCCAACTTCTTGGCTCGGGGACCCATCAGGAGGGATTAGAGCTGCTGCCGGAGGGCTGCTGTGGCACCGAGATGGGCAGGAGGTCTGGAGACGTGCACGATGCTGGGCAGCGGGGAATTTGTGTCTCCTTGAGAAGGCTGCAGGCAGTTGACTTGATGCCTTGCTGCTGAGATCCTGATGTTGGCATCTTTGGGATGATTCCTTCTGGAGGCTATAAGCTAGACAATCCAATTGGCAAGTGATGGAGCTGGGTAACGATGAGCCAGCCAGGGGAAGAGCAGATGTTGCGAGGGTCAGCAGGCCTCCTTAGCAAAGCCTTCCTAACCTCTTTTTGCTTTGCCTTGGAACCACCTCACCTCCATCAGTTTTCTCTCATCCCCTCCTATGAGCTGAGCCATTTATCCCCAGGGTGTTTTCTAGTTTTGCCCGGCTGTCCCCATCCATGTTTTGTGTTACATCCTTCACAGGTTTTCTTGCCTTTTCTGTGCCCTTGGTTCTGAAGTGTTGCCCCAGAAGGCCAGGGCCTGGGAGCGGGTTAGTAGATGCAGCTGTTATCCCCATGTAGCGCTGCAAGCAGAGAGCATTGCTCCCACAGAGTGGAAGTGCTGGGGCTGTAAAAGCGTTGGGAAATGGCTTACCCTGGCAGCGTGCGAGTACCGGGAGTTTTATGGTGCCTGGTGCAGTGGTGGGATAACGAGGAAGGAGCTTCCATGAGAGGGGCCAGTGCTGCGCCGTGCTTTAGAGCACCGCTTGTGGTCCTGCTCATGCGCTGGCGTTTGACAGTTGCAAGCTCATAATCTTCCTTTATGAACCAGGCATAAAGAAGAGCTCCTGAACAGCACGGACCACGCGCCAAGCGGCAGAGATCCTTTACATTTTAGCACTACTTTTTGTCATGCTTCCCCACCTTTGTGCTTCCTTGGGCTCCTTCCTTTCCAGCCTCATGCCTGCTCTGACCTCGGAGAAGCTCCCTGTAACCAACCCCTGGTCTCCCATGGTGTCTTGCCAGGACTGGTAAAGCTGAGACTCAGGAGAAGCAAGAGGTGAGTTCTTGTGGGAAGGACCTTGGCTCTTCTGGCTCTTTGCAGGAGCAAAGTGATGCTGCGGAGTCATAGCATCCCAGAATGGTTTGGGTTGGAAAGGACCTTAAGTTCATCCAGTCCTAACCCTTTGCCATGGGCAGGGGTTAACGTCACTGTGAGCTTTCCCATTGACTTTGCTGGGGTCAGAAGCTTACCCTTCAGTTACAGAGAGAGCAGCCATTTCAGGAAAACAGGTACAGAAAGTGTATTTGCTTCCCTGCTTTAGGCATACCCCGTGTCACTTCAGCCTCAGAGAAATGAGGTTGGGTTTCTTCTAGGAGTTGCTTTCCTGTTTGGGTGCAGTTACGTGGCCAGCCAGGTACTGGCTGGGCTGAGGTCTGCACCTCTTCTCCCTCAGCCTTTGCTGTGCTGCTGGGTGACTCCAGTAGGACAGGGAGGGCATTTAGTTAAGAGGCAGAGGTGGGAAGAGCTGGCTGGTGCCTGCCCTACGTCTTGAGGCAGAGGAGGCTTTGATGAGCAGCACAGCACATGCCCCGTTAGGGTGCCTGGAAGCGCAGAGGGCTGAAAAAGGCAGGCATCTGGTTTCCTCATTATTCCTTTTCATAAATAATCCCTTGTCCTTCACCCTGGACTCTGACAGCATTTAGAGCATGCCGGGTGCGTTGGGTTCTTTTCCCCCCTCTCTGCTCCAAAACTTATTCATTTGGAGAGCGGTTCAACAATAGGGTTTTGTCTCAATCTTTACCCGTGCAATTGTCAGCAGAGATCCCCCCCCCCCCCCCCCCCCCCCCCCCCCCCCCCTTCC
>NDXB01007686.1:122228-208924 GCA_002631895.1 Agapornis roseicollis | reverse complement strand
ACCTGGCCCCCCCCCCCCCCCCCCCCCGCTCCCGTCTCTCCTCCTTTTGTCTCCTTCGGTCGCCGGGGTCAGGATCCGCCGCCAAACGGAGACCGCAGTTGCTTTTCCAGGCCCCAGATGCCAATATGTGGCAGCATCTGGCTGGTTGGCAGGCGCCGGGGCAGCGGCACTGCCTGCGCTCGGTGGGCGCCTGCTTCTGCGAGGATGTGGTCCCAACCCAAGGAAAGCTTCGTAATTACAGCCACTAAAGCAGCTGAATTATCGGCTGCCCTCGGAAGCTGCTCCGGCTCCCAGCCCTGGGCTTTTATTGTCCTCTCCAGCGGCACCTCGTGTAACCTCACCTCCTTGTGCTGCGAGCGCTTCGGGCGCCTTAAGGCATGGAGCTCCTTGAAAGGGAAATACAAATCAGTAGAAATGTAGAGATAAACCCCTCTCCTCAGAGGCCATGTGTTTGGCATGGGGAACACACGATAACAGCTTGCTTTAGAAAGGTGACATTTCCACTGAAGGCTGAATAATAAAAAATGCATTAGACTTTTGTAATGAAGACAGCTTCTGGGACCGGGGAATCTACTGCTTCCTTGAAATATATGCATGGGAGCTCTCCCTGGCCCTAATGGGTGTCACATGTGGCTCCGGCTACATTAATGTTGCAAGCTCTATTAAAAGGGATTGTCGGTAGCCATTCACGTGCTGTGAATCAAAGCCGTCTTTCCCTAACTTTGCTCTAGCGCAGGCTCGTGTGCGTGCAGTCTGCGTTGCCCAGGGTTAAGTCACTTTTAATATGAAGATGGATAGAAAAGATTCTAATATGTGTGTTTGGGGGTTATTTATTCCCCTCCCTTTCAATTCAGATCTTGCTGGTGAAGGACTCTGGAGGGATGGGGAAGGAGGAGACAGCCAGGCAGCTTCAAGAGGCCTCTGAGGGTCATGTTGAGTCTGTGCTATTATGTTCCAGCGAGGAGAATGGCTTTATTGACAGGCAGCTGCTTGACTCCTGCAGCCATACAGTGTTTGCTGTGGAGCCATAGAAATACCCAGCCCATGTTGACAAATTCCTCGTCGGCGCGAGGCAGTTAAACCTGCTTGTTTAATCACCCGTGTGCTCTTCCCTCTGCAGCTCTGGAGAGAGACGAGCTGGAGCTGCTGCTTTCCACAGCCACGCAGGGGAAACCTGGAAACGCTCAGAGCTGTTTCAGGTGAGGTTTTCAGGATGCCTTTTCCTCATCCAGGCCCTTTTAGCAATGCCGGGCTCTCTTGTTTTGTTACGGTCAATTCAGTTTTTCCATTAAAAAGGGTTTGAGTGTTGGGTTTTAAATCACAAACCTGGCTTGCTGGCTTTACAATGCAGGTAGCAGATCCCTTGGCAGAGCTAAGCTCCTGTCAGTGATATTCCAGCAGCACAAACACGGTCCCCTTAGGAATCCCACCCCTCGGCTCGTGGCATGTGCACGGAGGCACGTGAGGATGAGTGTGTTTTGGTTTGGCTTTTCTGGCACGGGGGGATGGAACCCGTGTTACCGGTCACCTCCTGTCCATAGCGCATGGGGTGGCTTTTTGACCCCTCTGCTGTTTCACAATAATATCCACCTTCACATCAGCACGCTGTCTTGTCACGTTGTTGGCCTCCTCTCTGGAAATATAGTACCTAAAATTAAAGGTTTGTTTCCGGTTTGGAAACTCTGAAGTGACCTTTGTCACTTCAACAGGGGTAAGGCAGGGCTCCTGCCACACAGTCAATGGGGAAAACAACAGAGATGTCTTTCGAGACCTTCTTCAGGCCCTCTTTAAGGGCTGTGTCCTTTCAGAAGGTAACCTAAGGCCCCACTGAGATGAACAACCTGCTGTTCAGTCACACAGACCCTCAAAACTAGTGTCAAAGGGTTATTTAGAGAGATGGGTCACTGCATGATTATGTGCCAGGGGAGGAGATGGACATTCCTTTCAGCATCGCATGTAAGGCTGTGGATGGCTGAAGTTGCTGGCAGCTGGGAATCTGCCTACCCTGTGGCTGTAACTACTGAGGGTGCTGCTGGCTTTTGAGACTTGTTATCAGGCTCCTGCTTAGTGGAGGGAAAAGCAGTGTTATCTGAGTTAAGTACTGATGTGAGGACAAGACGCTAAGTTACAATGAAGGTGTACGCTTGTGGGATGCACCCTTGGGAAAAATCCTGTGTATCCTATGGCAGGACACTCAGCCTGGTCAGTCACCTCCGATGAGGCTGCAGGGATCAGCATGCAGAAGAAATCAGGCTTCCGTTGATTTCAGAACATGCAGGTACTTTTTGCACTGATTTAACTACAGAAAAGCCCCATGCGAATATACAGTCTTAGGAGTATGGCCAGGCAGCCTCACTTGAAACCTCAGGAGCCTGGAAAAATCCAACAGTACTTCCAAATGGATTACCTCCTCCTTTCTGTTTGTATGGTCCTTGGGGTTTTCCAGCTGTTACCCAAGTAATCCATTGCATGTTGGTTTTATTATCCATGTGATGCCAATTTCGACTCGGTTATTTCTCAGCCTTTTTCCAAGTGGACTTTGTTCTGACTTGCCTCCCAGCCACAAATGTTGTCTTGCCTTTCATTTGGGCATTTTAAAAGCATGTTTCCTTCTTTTTAGCCCATCCCCATAGCTATGTGTTGGGACCCAAGAGCTGCAGAGCTCTGTGTGCCTCTGAAATATGACAGCATTTCCAGATGAATGAGAAATATTGAAACACCCTGAACACAATCAGGAGCTTTGGTTGAAATTCAAACTGGGTTGGCTCAGGGCATAAGCCAACCTTCAGCTAGAGGTCTTCTAAACCCAGTTTCCTTCTGTCCCTCATTTAATCATTGTAAGAGGAAAAGCAGCCTATCTTTACATCAGATTCATTTAACCAGCCACTTAAGTGATTTTTAAGTGTATGACAGCCACAAAGAACAACAGACAAGGGTTGTAGGCTAACTTATTTTGGTATAAAACCCAAAGTACCAACGATTCCTGCCACTTGGTGTGGTCCCCATCCCAACTAAGCATGAAGTGGACCTGCTGGGGAAGGACACCAAGCCAAAAGGCTGGCGGATGACAGAAGGAATCCTGTTCTGCGGTCAGAGAGGTGCTGCGCGCTTGTCTTTATGTTGTGTTCTTGCACAACCCAGGTGCAAGCCGCAAGGAAGGAACATCCCAACCTCATGTCAGAGGGCCTGAAAAAATGGGCTGGAGCCACAGAGGTTGGTACTATTGATAATGTTGGGCACTTCAATGTCTCCTTTAGGTGCTTGATAGTTACCAGGTGCTTCCCAGCCCAGTGCCATGCTCACCCTTAATAAGAAAGATGTAAATGATTTATGTTCCCTGCAATTCTATACCTTGTTTGACTTGTTCCTGAATGACGAGAAACCCGACTATGCTGGTGTCCAGGTGCCTCTGTGGTAGCAGTCCCAGAGGATGATGTACATCAGGTCTACCCTGAGCAGTGGGTGACCGCAACCACAAGACGAAGACACCGGGATTGCCATCGTGTGCACCTCTCCTTGTCTGGAAGTGTGAGAGGTTTCCCAGCACAGGACGTGACAGGGCTCTTCTGCAGCCATCAGGGAGCGAGCGTTTTCCTTGGATGCACAGCTCATTTGTTCTGAAGCAAGCTGTATTCCTGCTGTGTGCCTGTATGCACAACGCTTATTTATTGCAGCCCTTCATCAGAGCTGGGTCAAATCCATCTGGGGAAAACATAAATGTGTTACAATGGATTTTTTTAGTAATTAAAATCCTATCTCCTTCTCTGAAGTCTTGATTAAAAGGCATTAAATGTCACAAGGCAGTGAGAAATAGCCATTAACAACAAAAATCAAACCAGGTACGAGCGGCGAAAGGAATTTTGCCTGGAGCAGTCAGGTTGCAGCGCAAACACAAAGGGTCAACTTGTGACACTTGGCTCCTGTATTCTGCTCGTAAGCATCCCAGCATATTTGCTTTGCTCTCCCTGTCTTTTTCCTCCTCTGTTGCCCTGTCCATATATCAGTGTCGGGGAGTTCAGACATCACAAGGGCCGGTGGGGTTTTTATTATTATTGTAGTGCCTAATGTGGAATTTTGCATGAGCA
Organism: Agapornis roseicollis; assembly: GCA_002631895.1. Taxonomy (NCBI): domain Eukaryota; kingdom Metazoa; phylum Chordata; class Aves; order Psittaciformes; family Psittacidae; genus Agapornis; species Agapornis roseicollis. The sequence goes on along the minus strand of NDXB01007686.1, from coordinate 204,839 downwards.
ACATTCCTTCCTGTCGGCACTTGGAAACTCTTTTGTGTTACGTCCGTCCTTTCTCTGAAGTAATCGCTCAACTATTTCTAGCAATAAAATATTCCTCTCTAGCCCCATCAGATGTGTTAGAAAGATTAGGGCAAGATCTGAAGGCCCTGTCCAACTAAATTCCGTGGGCTTTAATGTTCTCCTTCACTGCAGAAATCACCTGAGGACACAGCATAGGAAAGAGGCACCCAGGTACTCCTTGATAGACAAAAGCTTTGTGCTCTATAAAGAGGCTTGTTTGAGTGAAACAACTCGCATGGGCAGCCTGGTAAGGGACAGGGACTCTATGAACAGGAGTCTGTGCATGGCTACATCCTTCTTTTCTACGATGTTTAAATTAACGTTCAAAAGCATTACGCTGAAGAGTTGTCTGAAGGTTGTTAGGGGCTGGGGATGGGACCTGCCTCTGCTGTTGGCTGGAAAGGCGGTGGGCTTTTTGTCTCTCTGCAGCTGGGAAACTGAGGTGAGAAACCAGCCTCAACAAAGCCGTTTGAAAACCTCATTTGGGGCCTGAGATGCGCTTTGTGGGAGGGAAGGTTTTCCTGAGGTCTTTAAACATGGACTTGGCGAACAGTGGGAGAATTCTCTTCCTTTGTTCCCCACTCGGGGACAGGCAGTAGCTGAAGTAGAGCTGAAAGGGAGCTTCAAAAGAACAGAGAAGTGACGACCATCCCTCTTTCCATGTTGCAGCAGCTGCAAGGTTACGTGCAAACTGAACTGGTTTTCAGTGGTTGCTTCTATCACTTGTTTTCCTTGTTCCAGAGTTATGAGAAACCCACTTCCCTGCTTTGGGAAGAGGGGAATGGGTCAGCACTTTTTTGTGTTACAAACCGCCTCCTTTGGCTTGTGCAGTTCCTCTATGAGGTGGAGCACTGGGGATGAAGCTGCTCATTCCTTGCCCTTTCTTCAACTAGAAAGAAGCCATCAGGGGAGACTTCCCTCCACGTGGCAACGTTTGTGCTGCCTGGAAGGAGCTGCTGTCCCTCTCTGCCTTGCTCCACACTGCCGTCTCCTGCGGCTTCGGCTCCAAAGGAAAAGTTTACTTCAGTTTGAGGGTATTTTTGTGCACTACCTCCTTTTTTCTTTGTTTTGTTTTTGTTTGACAGCCCTGACAGCCTCTCCTCATTATTATGGAAAATACAGGGTTGGTGGTAATTACTATCTGAGTCTGAATGGGAGCAGGAGTGGGCATAGACGGCACTGGCCTTTCTTTGACAAGGTATAACTTTCTTCTGGATTTCTGTGTTTAATTAATGCTTATTTAAAAACCACTTTAATTGGCAGTAAACACCTCAACTTTTTGTACTCATTAAAATGCACTCATTGATGTGTGATGGATTTTTTAAAGCTTAATTAACTTTCTTCCTGTATATATAACCTGTAATAACGGCAAAGACTGAAAACTGCCTTCCTCCCCTCAGTTTTTGCCCTCCTCTTCCTCCGGCGTATTTCCATCACTTGAAGAAAGGCAATCCAAGTATCTCCTGCCTTGGCCAGGATGGGGAGGCGCGCTGGGGGCGGTGATTCAGCCCCTCTCCGAGTACCCCAAGTCAAAGAAACCAAAGAACCTCTGCAAGCGCTTTTCTCTTCCTCCCATATCTTATTCTCAGCGCACATCTAAGCCAGGGAGCAGGGTTTGGTGTAAAGCTCTGTAACACGAGGAAGCGAACCGTGATTCCAAACTGTACGTTTGAAGTGGTTGAGCATTTTGGACTCTGACATTAGACTGACGAAGCACTTCTGAACGTGGGATGTTGGGACCTTTTGCAACTGCCATCCTCCGTATACAACGGAAATTACCAACAAGCCAAGTACATGATAAGTAATTCATGTGAGAGATGCAGTTTGCCTGGTTCAGCTCTTACACACATCACTTCCCAGTTTTTCTTTGCAATTGCTGGAATAGTCTTGCTTAAGGTGGGTGAATCAGAAGGTTTCAAACGGGGTTTGTGAAGGTGCCTATGCTGAGTACCTTTTAAATGCACAAAGCAACGATTTCATTTCCAAAAGTGCCTCGTGTAAGAAGACAAACCTTTTGCCTTCAGCAAAATGTAAACTTGCTCAAAACACCTTGTAAAATGTTCTCAGTTCTTCTTTACTCTGTGTGCTCTCTCTAACCCAGTTGATAATCTACTGCTGCTCAGTTCCTTTCTCTTTACCTGGCTCAAGGATCAATTAGGCTCATCATCTGTATTTCCCACTGCAGTAATAACCACATCAAGATATTCACTCCTGCTTTGTACCTGTTGTGTGACTGAGCTAGGAGCAATATTTAATGGCCCTTGCATCTTGTCTGTGTTACAGGAATCTGCCTTTATGTGGTGATGGACACAAGCCTTGAGGAACTGGCCTCAAGCTGCCCCACGGCAGGGGAAGATGGAGCTGAGGAACAATCCCTGCCCCACAGGGTGCTCAGGCATTGGAACAGGCTGCCCAGGGCAGGGCTGCAGGCACCGGCCCTGCAAGGGTTCACACCCCCTGAGTGCCATGGGGCAGCGGTGGCCTTGGCAGGGCTGGGGAAGGGTTGGACTGGGTGAGCTTAAAGGTCTTGTCCAGCCTGGTTGGGACTATGAATCTATGATTCTAGCTGCAGCTTGTCACTCAGTAAGGCACCTGCTTTTTGGAAGTATGTAAATAAGTGCACTGTTCCTCTGGGACAGCCAGTCTTGTTCCCCAACTTGTGGTCGCTTTTCAGATACCTCTTGGCCGGTGAGGTTCACAGAATGACTTTTTGTTCCTGGCATTTGAGAGAGACTGAACCGGGATCAGGCTTCACCGATCCATTGTTTCAAAGATTGGTATGGGAAGCTGAGATAGGATCACACCGTCCATTGTCTCTGAGATGGGTGGGAGGAGCTGAGAGAAGACTCTCCCCTCCATTATGCTGAGGATTGGTGTGAGGGATTGGCTGCCCCCGTTATCCCAAGGACTGCTGCAGATCAGTGCAGTTGAAAAGCTGGTTGCAAGGCCAGTGAAACTGGTCCACCAGGAACGTGTAACACATAACACTAAAACCAGAGCTACTGCCCCCAACTCATAAAAGGGGGAAGAAGGTAACCCCCAGGGAGGACACCTCCATGAGGACATTCTGCATGGATTATCAACACGGACCCTGAGGGACACCCTCCATAAAGACATTGCCATGAGGACAACTCCATAGGCACACATTCCCACTTCCTCTTGCCTACATTGGCTCCTTCCAGCTGGCAGGGCTCAGGCCTGTGGCTGGGCACACTTCAAACTATGAAGCTTGCCGAGTTTCTGCTGCTGCGTGGTTTTTCTGTGCAGGTTGGAATAGAACAAGCCGTGCATTGATTAAGGACTCGCTTCCTCTCACCTGCTCAAGGTAACTTAATTACAGTGCCAATATTTAGTTCTTACTCGAAAATCCACTTCCATGTGGCTAAATGTGGATGGCATGCAGGAGCTGAATGTTAATGCTAACTTTCTTCCTGGGCTGATTTCAAGGCTCTCGTTACAATAAAACGCTGCTGCCTGTTAATTTGACCATGTCAATAAATAAAAATGTCCATAACAAGTGGATGAGGCTAATTAGGATTTTATGGCTGTGTTGTTGTGGTTGATAGCTGCGCTGCCGGCTTGCTGGCTCTTTATGTTCCAGTGATGTACACCTCATTGATGCATAACATGTAACACCTGTTGATGCCTTAAATGTTTAGTCCTGGCAATTGGCCCTCGCATCATTTCTGGGTACCAGGGCTTTGTGAGCAGGATGCAGGGCTCATAATTAGGCTTCCTCTCTTTAGAAGAGCTTTTCCTAAAGGAAGACTTGAAAGCTTCTGTAGTCCTGCTTGAAGTTTCCTGAAGCCTGTGGAAAAGGCCACTGTTATTTTCTGGTGCAAAGGGGCACCAGAAAGTTTGTAGCCATAAGCTGGTTTGTTCCTTGTCTCTGAGGCAGGGCAATCCCCTGCAGTAGGATGCTGAAGGCTCCTTCATATGCTCCATGCGCTCTCCATCATGTCCCAGCAAGCACACAGCACCTTAACTTGAGGTGCCATACAGAAACATGGGTATTCGAAGATAACATCAGTCGTCACTGAATGGAGCATCCATTCTTCCCTGTTTTTCAGCAGCAGACCTGCTTAAGAATTGCATCTGTATAGTGAAGAGCCATGGAATGATTTACTTGTAGGTGGAGTTTCCTGCTGAGCCAGTTTTATTTCAGGCTTGCTTTGAAATGTAGAAGGTGATGCCCATCTTACCTTTGTTTAGTCAAATGGATTTAACTAGATCTGCTTGAGCTGTTGTTAAAACATATTTGGTTTAGAATCTTAATTTATTGTTCCAAAAATCCTGTCAACGTCTTGCTTCAAACAGGATTTTCCGACGGGATTGCACAAGCCCTTTTAACACTGTGCTTCACTAGGAATACTACCTTTTGCCTGGAGCTCCCAGGCTAAGCTCCACCGTGGTTTATGTGTGTCAGGGGAGCCACCCTGTGCCAGTGAAGGGGGCAGAGGCACCTCCCCATAAGGGCAAGTAAGGCTGAGCAGGGCTTTGTGGCAATCATAGCCACACACCTTGGGGTTTCTGTGGTGTGGAAGTTCAGCAGGGGTGAAACAGGTTCCTCTGCTTCCTCCTGTTCGTAGACCATTAGAGATGTAGTCTGTTAATTCTATTATTCTGTGCTATCAAACTATTAATCATAGTTTTGAAATAACTGGCAATTAACAGGACAACAGTGCTACTCATCAGAGAGAGAAGAAAGGATAAGCAACCCAGCTTGGTATGAAACCCAGTAAGTGAGCACAATCAATAACTCCAGCGGTTTGTTCTCCCTGCCTCAGTCTTGTCATTCTGCACCATATTGAAACTTCCTTTTTCAGAAAAGGCCATGGTTGCCAAATGAAGAGAGATGGATTTCCATTGGGTGCAATGGCAGAAATGGGTAAGAGAGCAACAACTAAAGCAGAGGAGGAGGAGGAAAATCGGATGAATTGCTTTCGGCAGAAGGTAGGTGCATTCAGGTGGGGATTTCAGAGTTTTCTTCCTTGCTGTTTGGCAGAAGCTCTCTCTTACAGGAAACAGCCTGTTTTTCACTGCAAACAGCATGAAGGAAATGAGGAAGGGGGGTTGTGTTTTTGATAGTGGCCCCTGAAACAGTGGGAAGTGTAGTTGTGGGCAAGCTTGTCCCTGACCTGTGCTACCTGTAAGTCACCCGACACCTACCATAGGAACCTGCAGTTGGCCCTGGGGACAGTTTGTTGCTAAGACTTCTCCTGCCAAAGCCATCTCTCTTCTTCAACTGGGGTTTCCTCCCATGTTCGTATCCATCTGCACAGGTTACACGGTGTAAGTTTGTGCTTGTCTCTGATTTTCTTGTTACCAAGATGTTAATGACTCGAATACAGGGGTTGGTTGTGTTGATTGCCGTGCTGATGTCACAGTTCCAATAGGTAAACTGACTCGAGAACCTGTAATGGAAGAAACTGATGGATTGAATGGGTCAGGACTGTTCAGGAGCCTGGTTTGGAGATCACCGGTGTCAATAATGTCTCAAAGTTTTGCCACAGCAAGCTGGTAAAAATGATGATTTTTGGAAGCTGGTGGTTTCCAGACTCTTTAAATAAGCTCTTTAGTAGAGCTCTCTCCCCCATGCTAGGAAGACAAGTGCAGGAAACTGATGCAGAAAACTGGAGGAGTGAAAGTTAGAAGCAGAAGAAACAGATTTTATGGTTTTTTTACCAAGAAACTTTTACCCAAATGAAGACTTTCTATTAAAAATCATGCTGTTGAACAGGCCATTTTGCTTTGATGACTGTTTTTGTTTTTCTGTGGCGAGTTATTTACTGTTTTCTTCTTTCCTCATTGTGTGGCCCCAGGCCTTACTAAATGCGTTCTATTCAAACCCTGCTCTGAAGACAGAGATATTAATTTCCACATGGGCTTTTCTATAGAACTCATCGCTATGGTAACTGAATGTTTCATAAACATTAATGAACTTACTTTCACTGCACTGCAGTGAGGCATTGGGTGGTAGCATTATCCCCATTTCATGATGAAGAACTGAGGCAGAAAGAGATTAAGTAGAAAAGTATTCACTAATTTTAAGTTCCCAATCTGAGATGCATGGTCTGATTTTTCAGAGGACTTAGCTTGTTATCTGTTCAAAGCACAGCTCCCATTGCCTTCGCTTGCAGCTGTGAGTTCACATTTCTTTGTGCTTTCTGTACTCGGGTAGAGACTGCTTTAATCCTGTTCAGACATGGCCTCTTTAATTTCTTTCCCCCAAGATAATCAGAAGGAACTGAAACTTATTGGGTACTGGCCACCTATTCTTCTAGCCGAAATGACAATAGTTAACCTGATTTTTTTCCAAACACTAATTTGTAGCTTTGATGTTATAGCTAAAATCAGAACTGGCCTTATCCTAACTTCTCACAGATGAGAAAAGCATTTGCTCTGGTAGAGTTTAGTTTTTAGCTTTCATGAAAGAGAGCAAAACTCCTGGGAGGCACTTGTTTTGAGGATAGCTGCTGATGTACCAAACAAGCTAAATGAATATATTCTGTTATATGGGACTTTTCAAGCAGGTGAATCAAGTGTCTTGCTTCCAGCACACCTGGGCTTTGGCAAAGTTCAGATTCACATCATCCCCCTATATAAGGAGGGGTCTAAAAAGATCGGTTTCTGCCTTTAGGCAGTGAGGCTTTATAGTGGCTTAGGATATCTTGAAGACTCAGGCCTTAATTTGCATCAGGATATGTCACCCATGGCTCCCCTCATTTAGAACAACTTTGCAGGCCCCTGTTCCATTCTTTTCTGTGGACCTACAAGCCCTAAAGCTCATAAATGCAAAGTTTGCTCTCAGGTCTTTCCCAGGAGATTTACTTCTGGAGCACCAAACCCCTGTAGATGTTTTTCTGAAGCAGTGGTTTAGGAAGCCAGCTCTGACCCCATCTTAACCAACGAGGTGCAAACAGGCTGCTGTAATATTGTGTTGTTGAATTTTCCTTCCAGTGCTGAATGACAGAGAGCTTGCCCTTTTCCTCAAATCTCTGCCCGATCAGAGATGAGTGAGCTGGTAACTACAATATCCAACAGCTTCACCAAGTCGAGAATGTGATGTCTGTGTAATAACGCTCAATTTTGCACACTTCAAATCCATTAGTAGCAATTACCTTACCTGAGGTGTTTTGAGTTAGTTTTAGCACAGCATTCTTGCAGTTGGTAGATAATGAGCATAATAATGTATACGGCATTTTCAAGTCTCTGTTTTTAGCTACAATAATGCCATTAGGATTCTATTTAGCAAATGTGTGCTTCACACAGAAAGTTAAGACTTTTTTTGTTCATGTTTCCCTCCTCCTGCTTTTTCCATCACATCTCATGTCCTATTCTGTGCAGTGCTGGATTTCCTGAAAGAGCAGGAAGGTGTTTTAGCCAGCGCACTTGTGCAAAAGCAGTGGGGGCCCAAAACAAGGATGCAGAAGAGCAGGGTTGTGCTTTAGCCCTGCCACAGCCTGCTGGGCACCCTTGGGCGAGCTGCTGTGTCCTGTTTGCCCAAGGGATGAGGATGCTGACACCCTTGCAGCCTAGTGGTAAGAGGTGCATGTGGGCTATGTGGAAATGAGAGATGCAGATGTTGCAGTACCTTTTGCGAGGGATGCTGGCTCAGTCATCTGCACTGGGGGTCCTTGGGCCCCCCAAGGTGCTCCTCTGCCCCACTGAGGCTGATTTCCTTCTTCAGAGAAAGAATTTATAGCCCAAATGGGGAGTTACAGCTGACAGAGGAGTCCACCTTGGGCCTGGGTGATAACAAGGGGTGCATGGTAAAACAAAGGTGGCTGCAGTGCACATTGCCCCACGCCTGCTTGTTTCCAGAAGGCAGTGATGTCAGACAGCCCTGCTTTGGGTGGGATAACCCTGCCCTTGCTCTGGGCACCCCAATAAACCACCATTACAAGGTCTCTCTTCATCAGGCAGACCCTTGCTGTCCTTGTAGCAATGTAACCATTTCAGGAAAAGCTCAGGTTTTATCCTTCCAAAGAATTCCTTACCAGAGAACGAGGAAAGGGCTGAGGAGATATAATTGATGCCTTTGTAGATGTCACTGCTAAGGTCTCTGACACAGATCATACCCGCACATTAAAAACAGCTCTAAAATGTTACAGTGTGTCTTTGGTATTAAACTGACCAAACACAAAAAGGAAAGAGTGTGCGGGCAGCCACACAGAATTATTTGGGAAACTGGCTTGTATTTGCAGTTGATGTGTTTAGAAAAAGAATAAAAGCTTGGAGAGCCTTCTCTGTTTCAGAAGGAGCACGTGGACATGTCTTTGGCAGATGTGCACCTTCTCTCCAGCTTTTTTGCACTTAGATACTCTATTGAAAAAGCAAACAAATTCTTCTGGCATTGAAATCTCAACTTCTTACCTTCTTTTCACCTTGATCTTTCTCACCTCTTAGTTGCTCTGGCACACTGACTGCATGCCCATCCACTGCCTCCTCCTGCCCTGTGAGAACATGTTCACAACACTGGCTATCCTGTGCTTAATGGAGGATGGTGGAAAGCTGGCCTGGTGGTGCTCGGCAAGGAAAATTATGCTGGATTCCAACACCCCACGGACAAGGACAAAGTGATGAGAAAGCACCCGGCTGCATGACGATAACAAAGTGCTTCTGGCTGTGGGGTAGGCGGGATGAAGGGGCGCAGAGCCTGTCCCCCCTCCTCTGCTGCTGCCCCTTCTCCCTGCCTGCACCACCTCCTGGCCCCTTCAGCTGCCACGGTGACTGTCACCTCCATCCGTCTGCTGCCCCGGATGTCTGCTTACTTGACAGCGGAGCCCCGGAGCTGACCCCATGCGCAGCCTGCCCGCTGAAGGGGAGCCGGAGGAGGCAGATATCACCGCTCCGTCACAGCGTGCCCAGCCTGCTCTGGGGGCAGCGCAGCAAAGGGCTGGCCCTGATCTTCCTGCATTGCCATCACCTACCCTGAAATTAGTAACAGCACGTCCAAGGTTAGTGGCAAATTCAGATACCCAAGCTGCATAGGAGGAGGGTGAATAAAGGACAGTGGTTGCCTATAGTATAAGCGGTTGCCTCAGACAATGCGTGACCTCTGAATTAAAAAGATCGGGATTAGAGGAGAGCTTTTTGCATTATTGGGCCCATTTGCAAAAAGCTTTAGTCCTAATTGTATGGTACCGCAGAGCTTTAACTTGAGCACATATTGGTTTTGTAACCTGATCCCCACATAAATCATAGTCGGTGAGAGAGGAACAATTAGTGCCTTAATCTACTGGAACTGCACAGTATCTTTAAATCTGAATTTTCCTGATCATTATGGGTGTTACAAGAGTCAATTAATTTACACCTCACACCAAATGTAATTAAATCCCAGGATAACCTGACTGTGAAATGAATGGGGAGGGGGGAGGATGAGGAGCAAGGCGGGGAAGGGCCTTTCCTCAGACCTCACGGCTTGCCATGGGTGGAGGTGCTTCCTCTTCAGCTTTGCAAAGCACAGAAGTCTTGGGTCGAGGGGGTCTTGGTTCCTAATTTCATCCTGAGCTGCTGTGTACTCCCAACACAGCCTGCAAGAACAGCATTCCGTGTTTGCTAACCCATTTAAGTGCTTGGGAAAAGAGGAAGGCCTCGATGTTGCAAAGAGCCCGATGCCTGTAGTTGGTCACCTAAGGGAATCCACTTATGACTCTATTACACAGTAAATTAGCAGAGTGGTTCAGTCAGGTATATTTATCATGAAGAGAACTGAAGATAATTAATACACTGCATTGAATGCAAATTGCACCCACAGCACTTATCTCATTTTCAATTAGCACAAATGTTACAGCACTGCAGGCTTGTTATGGTTTTACCATGGGCTGGGTAATTAATTTCTGTGAGCTACATATCAGACACCTGATAATGCCGTTTATTAATAAATGTCACCCCAGGTATCTGTTAGGAGAGGTAAATAAATTAAATGTTCCGTTGTCTGCCCTGTGCAAATCTATTCTTACAGCTCATTGCATCTTTTCACTTGTTTGTTTATCAAGGAGAACGACTACGGAGATTACAATGGCAAACAAAGGAACACGAGGAGCAACAATCTGGACCCAAAAGCGTGTTGCTCTCTGAGGCAGCCCCGCTGCCGATGGCGGGAGCCGTGCCGCCAATGGCGGGAGCCATGCCGCCGCCACACGTTTCCCGCCCTTCCTGGGCGGCCAGGACTTACCAGAGGAGTAAAGGTGAAGCGCCCCCAGAATCCTCCGGTTTCAAGGAATTTGGCCTCTTGCTGCTGCGTGTTTCTGCCTCTAACTCTGACCCACAGAGCATTTTATCAGCTCTCTTCCTGCATCTGTGTAATGGCCAACATAAAATCACAGGATGGATTGGGTTGGAAAGGACCTTAGGATCATCCAGTTCCAACCCCCCTGCCACGGGCAGGGACACCTCACGCTAGACCATGGCACCCAAGGCTCTGTCCAACCTGGCCTTGAACACCGCCAGGGATGGAACATCCGTGCAGCTCCCCCCGGCACTTGTGCTCCTGAGGTAATTCCAGGTTTGTGTTTTCCCCTTTCCTCCCAAGCCCTCAGGAAAGGAGGGTGGGTGCGGGTGAACCCGTTGTTTTGTCCCAGTGTGACGGGCCTGCGGCCATGATGAGGGTCACTGTGGCCGCCTCAGGGCCAATGGCGGGAGGGCACGGCCTACGTCAGGCATTTTCAGAGGGAGCAAATAATGATTCCGGCAGGAATGAAGCAGCCATTTATTGTCTGACCTGTTCCCAGGCTTTGGGAAAAGAGAGGAGTGGGAGGAGGAGCAGTCTCAACAAGCTGATGGAGGGTAAAGGTGGGGGAGGCGGGAATAGGGGAAGGTCGGGAATCACTGTGCCCCCCAGACCCTGCTCTTTCTTCTGTTGTGGGTAGTTTGTGTCTGGCAAACGTCATGGCCAACACCTGCTCTCAAAAGTCCCAACGTGAATCTCATCCCCTTTGCAAGGAAAGGTCTTTTTTCCTCTCATTTGATGAAATCTCAGCCAGCCACACTGACAAAAACAGCTGAAAAAGCTCCGGCTGAGCTGAACTCTGAACTGTTCGGGTTGGAAGACAGCCATGGTCAAACACACAGCCTTGTTGTGGCTTTTAGCTTCTCTTCTTTTGGGTCTGTTCAAAGAGTTTCTGCTTCTCCTTCAGTTTTCACAGCAGAGACCTGTGCCACAAGTGCTGGTGGTGGATCCCTCTCCCCAGGAAGGATCCCAAGCAGGCAGCTGCAGTCACTCTAAGCTTTGGTTCATCTTACACCACTTAGAATCACAGAATAGTTCGGGTTGGAAAGGACCTTAAGGTCATCCAGTTCCAACCCCCCTGCCATAAGCAGGGACACTTCACACTAAACCATGGCACCCAAGGCTCATCCAAAATCAATACAGTCTCCACTGTGAGGGTGCAATTCAGCTGAGAGGGAGTTGCTTTGTCTTGGTGATTTCTTACTGCAAGTGCAGAGTGAAGGCAAGTAGAGCTGTACTGTAAATACCTTAATTGTGGTGAATATAAAGAGTTGTACTAGGTTGGATACACTGGAAAAATACCTGTAACTGACCATTGTATTGGTAGAAATCTGAGTATGGAACAAACATCAGTCTGTCTTGAACATAAAGAGAACTTACAGCAAAAAATTAGATGCAGTACAACAATCAGTCCCCCAGATGCAGACATATTTAGGACTAGCTGCAATATTTAGGACTAGTTGCAATATACAACCTGAAAGTTACCTGTGGGGAAGGAAGCCTCTTAACAAGTGACTCTTGCCACAATAATCAGTGTGAATTTCAGCAAACACTGCTCTTAGTCAAAGAGCTTTCACAGATCTTCATGATCTTTCTTAGTTTTATGCAGTAAATAATTTCCATGTGCTTCCTGGTACTGTGACCTCCATCTTACCATCGTCTGCTGTGATCTTTGAAGATTGCAGGACTTGGAGTTGGTTCACTGTTTGAAGATGGGATTTACAATAATGCTTTAAAAATACTGCAGCGCTTGAAAAGTCAGTTAGAAAAAGTCTCATTTGGATTAAGGTTCATACTCTAGAGAAGAACATGTGATTTTAAAGGCCAACAGCCTTTAAAACTATATTTACTATGCTGAGACAAATGTACAAGCTCTAAGTTTAAACAGTGATAGTAATATCCATGCCGAGGAGCTGGCCATGTACAGAATTAATGCACATTCCTTATTTGAACAGGGACAATATATAAAATAAAAACTGAGGGAGTGAATGCACTTTAGTACCTGAGTGAGAGACACTGGGTTTCTTTCTGGTCAGATCCAGGTAACTCCCAGGCATAACAGGTCCAACATGGACTGCTGACCCATGTGTGCCCTGCATGTTGGCACCCCTGGGTAGCTATGTTGGTCCTGGTGCCAGGGCCATGCCAGGCCAACTGTACCATGCTGACCAGGCTTTGGCTTTGCTGTTGGGACTGCAGAGCAAGGGTCTGCCATAGGGAACAGGCACTGGAAAACGCTTCCTCCAGGAAGAGACCTTGCACCATTTGTCAGAGCCTTCGAATGGGATCATGTGGCAAAACAAGGAGATTTTCATTCCCTGAAGATGTTAAATCCACAGGCTGAGGGCTTCGGACAGATGTGTGTGATTCTTTCTGCAAAGAGCTCATCGGGCTAGTGGAGCAAATCTGTCAAACGTTTCCTTTGCTGCAGCTTTATACAAAGTGTTAGATGTGACAAGGATGATAAGAACGAAGACCATGAACTCAATTAGGAATTCCATGGGAAGCTGGTGCCAGGCCCAATGCCAGGTTTGATATGCCTTTGTCACTGAAGAGATGCATTGCAGCAGCAAATGAAGTTTTCTAAGCATGAATGCTGTGTGCTTGCATATTTCAAGTGACTATAGTCCAGCTGAGAAGTGACACAGCCATGAATAACAGAGACAAGGTCATCACCTGCCACGGTGGCAGAAAGCCTCCTAGCCAATGGAAGAGAGTAGGACTGCTACCTGCAGAGGTGCTGTGGGAAAACTTAGCATCAGTAGTGATTGAAGAGCACTCCTAAATTATAAGCCAAGCCCACCAATTGTGGAAATGCACCGTCATGCCAGGCACAGTGCACTCAAGTGACAAGCTCTTAAAGGTGCTTTCCTGTCTCCCATCTGTCTTACCTCTGTTTAGATTGGAATTAACCAGCTGTTTTTCTTCCACTGCCATGTTGGCAGTAGCAGCATGTTTATGTACACAGAAATTTAGGTTTACCTGTATTTCCCCTGCCTAGTTCTGGTAATTCAATTTGTTCCATGTCACCTACTGGCTCTGTGTAGACACAGGAAAGCGCCATAAGGAATACAGTTCAGGAGCCCCCAGGAAAGAGGTGTGTAGTGCTGAAGATAACACTTTTTTCACAAGTCATGGGGTATGTCCCAGTAGGAATGACTCAAAACACTTTTACTGCATTACCCTGGACTTCTGCCACCTATCAAGCAAGACAGCAATATCTCACAGTTAATGCTGAAGTCAAGGAGGATGAGGATGGATGTCTGCTCTCTCTGCACTGACAGGAGGGCGTCATCCATCAATGCCACTCAGATAGCTCCAGTTCCACAGCCTGCCTTAAATCCAGCCTGTGCCAGATCTGAAAGAATCCCTTCTAGCAGGTTTAGCCCAAGTTATCCTTTGCCTAGCAGCTGTAGAATCTTTCCTGGGAATTGCAAACCCTCTCGGATGTTAGTTAGGAAGAACTCATGTCTGCAGGGTAGATTAGCTCAAGGCTGGGTGAGAGTTAATTCCCAAACTGATGGTAGTTCTTGGTTGGTGTCCCCTGGGTTCCCTCTTTCAAGACTTCAGCCTTCTGGGTTGGGCTCTGGAGCAATCCCGGACAGATGGCAGCATGAGGAAGCCAGACACTGTCGCTGGGTTAAATCCAGGACAAACAGATACTAAAACAGAGTGAGTTCTGAGGTGCAGCCAGTGCAGCCAGAAGCCCTGTCCTGTCAGCACATTGGTAAATATTCCTCTGATGAGCTGGGTGAGAGCACCTTCTAGGATTTTTAAATGAAGCTAAGTTTGGCCAGATGTAAAAGAATGCTCTTGCTTTTCATAGGGGGAAATGGGAAGCATTTACAGAAGACAGAACGGTTTGGACTTGGGTTGTAGGCATACAGTTAAAAAATAAGGAACTTAAGTACGAATCTAGTTAAAAATCGGAACATGTATTACTATGGGAAAAGCCTAAACAGATACAAGGGCCTCCTAAAAAGTCAGGATGACCTGGGAACAACACTAACAAAGAGAATTGATAGCCAGGGAGGAGGTGGTGGATTAAGAAACAGGGCTGAGGAATTTCACCAGAAAAGACTATTCCTTGAAGACTGGTACATCCTGAAAACACATGGAAATCATCAATATATGACTTTGATATGTCAACAAGACATGATTAGGGTGTCCTTTCAATGAACTCTCCTCATTATACCCTCATTATAACATTAAAAATCATGCCTATAGGTCAAAAGACCCCCACCCAACTTTAAAGACCCTTCCCCTGAATGTGTAGTAAGAAATGAATGAGCCAATCTTATGTAAATTAAGGGACCAATTGGTAAATGGCAAGCGGGTTATGAGGAGTTACTAACCTCAACTGAATTGTATAAATATGGGAATTCTGTATGGGGTGGTGTGCTAGCTTTGTGGGATACCTCCTAGAACCCCTATTTTTCCTCAAACTTGGAAGCAAAAAACGTTGGCTCTGTTTGTGAGAATTGGCTATTGTGCACTGGGTGGTAGATCCTGGTTTTAGGACATTGTTTGGATCCTGCAAAGAAGCTGGGTTGAATTCCCCTTATGAAGAAGTCCCTCCTGCTAATTAAGTTGTAGGAAAGGACTATGGGTGAAGAATACATCCATTCTTTGGTATGATTTCTTCTTTGATGAATGAGAGCCACCATGATACTTGCAGGAGATGTATGTACTGATACTGCTGATAGCAGCATGCAATGGTGGTCCTGGTAACTGCTGGCTGCACCATCCTCAGGCCACTACTGCAGAGGGGGGGTGAGGAATGCTGGCTTGCACCACATCACACACACCTGTGGGACCCACTGGTCCATTGTGCTTTGCCTGACTTGGGACACACTCAGCCAAACCCTGGCTGTGGTCAGTGCTGTGGAGGCTGGGTGAGCCCAGAGCATTGTGCCTCTGTGCAGATCAGTGTGTGCTGAAGTGCCTTGGGAAGAGCATTACAGAAAAGAGAAAGTCTATTAGCTGCCTCTATTTAGCTCCCTATGATTATTTATGTCTATGTGTGAGATCTCTTTTGATTCCTTGGTTACTCCTGGATGTTGATATGGAGGAGGTACGTGGTAGTGGTTATTATGGTTTGCTTGGGACTGAGGGAAAATAAACATGAATAGCCTGAATATGCAACAACTTTTCCCTTCCTGCCTTGTGGGTTTATGTCAAAGCCTTGGAGTCTTTATATTCCAGTAGTTTTCCCTGTAGCTACGTGTTAATTACGTGTTTATATTCTTCAAAATATGGATTTACACTTACCTGTGTTTCAAGATGATTAGTGGGTACCAAGCAACTGATTACACTTGTAGCCAATCATGTGCCATTAACAGTGAAGAACGGCAGGCATTATTGTTTCAAATCTCATTCAGTTTGGCAAGGGTACAATGGTAAAAAAGAACAGCTAAATCAGTGGCTTGAATATGCAGGCTTTTTCATCCTCAGGCATCTTTAGCAGCACAGTTTTGATTAATATCTGTATATTGACTGGCATGTTCTGCTGCCCCTAGAGAAAATGTAAGAGGTTGTTTACTCCTTTTCTTGAGGGGGTAGATTTCAGAAGACTAAAAGCAATAAGGAATTACTCCATTTTTACCCTTAGAGGAAGGCAGTCAAACTTGATGATCCTCATATTTGACCCACAACCTGAAGAATTATGTGCAAAGTTCTGTGAGCTATTTAGTTGACTGAATTACAACACAATGCTTATTGTTATACAAACACGTTACTGATTTAACAAACACACATTCAAGCAGGGTATTGTTTGCCCCACTACAAACAGGACAGAGTTCATGATAAGCAGGCATGCAATAAAGGTAAACTGATATTAGCAGGCAGAGGAGAGGGTCAAATGTTTAATCTCAAACGAAGTTCTTGCTTCAAACAGGCAGTTTTCTGTCAAACAAAATGAGGCATGAATTTTTGCTGCTTTAAGTGAATTGTTTCCATTTGGGGGAAAAGGTAAAAAAGCGTCAAAACCCCTGTTTCTTTTCAGCATTTCTAAGTAGTCCAACATCATCTACAAGGAAATACTTTGATTCTCAACTGAAAATATTGTTTAATTTTCAAGATTTTATAAAAAATTTAAAAAGGATAAAATATAAATTAAATTATATTGTTTTAATGATACAGAAATGGCATCATATTTTGCCCTTTTTTTTTTAAGTAAAAACCTTCTGGAAATGTCTTTAGGCCTTTAAAGTTCTGTGTTTTTTGATTTGGCCTCGGTTTGATTTGGCTGCTTATAGCCACCTGAACAGATCTCATAGGAAGAACTGTGAATTTCAAGATTCCCAATTCCCAGAAACAGCTAAAATGTCCTGATTGTTGGAATTAAGTAGAAGAGTCAATGGGATGCTGTGGACTTTGCTTCCTTTGGGGTCAGGAACTTTGGAGTTTAATCTTGCTGCTGTGAGAGTCAATAGACAATGTGGGCAGGATCGAGCCCATTGTAACTAATCCCACAAATCAGAAGTTCTGCCTACCCAGGTACTTTCTTACTGCTGATGAATCTACAGGATAAGAAAATTACCTTGACCCTGTGGTACGTGCACTTCTTTGCTGTTGTTAACATCATTAAGGTCCTCGCAGTGCTGCTCAGTGCTGTAGCTGTGACGCTTCACCACCTAAGGACTTTTTGTTTTCGGCAATCTTGGCTCTAACAAGGAAGCAAAGGTGGTTGTGAGTGAAGACGAGGATGGGGGTGGGGAGGATTCTAATCAGCAAGTGATCCGAGAATAAAGAAAGGTTACCTGTTTGTTTGTCAACAGGAGGAAGTAAATAAGAGTTAAAAAAATCCGAGACACCAGTCAAAGGCAATCAAATATGTATTTAATTAAAGCAAACATAAAAATTAAAGTTACATGTTGAATCAATAAACAGCACTTTTTTCTACATGCATTTTGAACAAGACAGATCAGAATCTTGCATGATGAAGACATAATGTGTCATAATAATTAGGAACACAGACAAAAGAACATCTAATCAACATGCAAATTTATTCAGTTCTGGCGATTCAGATGAGGCAGATTTCTACCTCTTTTTTTGCTTGATTCATCTTCATTGCTAATCATCTGAAGGCTGCCAAATGTTCACTGACACTAATGTATTATAGGTCAAGAGAGGCAGGTCTTCACCTATTACCCCCACAAACAATATGCTTTCCTTCCCTGTTTCCTCTTCAGGATTTTCAGCAATTACTGCCAGATGCAATCAGACTCCTTGAATAGGAGCAACTGGGGCTTGTTTGTGGCTTGGATTCATTAGAATCAGGAGGATGAAGAAAGGAATAAATTACTTAATTGCACAAAAAAGTTGCAGCCAAAGTGATGGTGAGAGAAGCTGATTGTGTAGTTGCGTATTAGGCCACTCTTGGAATGGAGGATCTTAGAATAGCTGGTAGTTTGGCCTTCCTGATTCAGACAGATTTGGGTGTCCTCCAAAACAGATGGCTCCACACACCATCTATTCTTCTCTTTGTCAGGTTTTACCATTTATTTGATCTTGTTCATCTATGATGCTAGTTGTATTAGATGTAACACAAATATGCATTCAGATCATATCCATTTAGTCTTGCATCCCAACTTTTATTCTTTTAGCCTTGTTTGATGAGATGATCAAGTTGAACAAAGCTCTTGTTGTCCTATTCCTGCACAATATCCATACATGAAGCACCAAAACCCGTGACTGAAGCCTTGCACAGACAAATAACTCTCCTGTGTCACAGGTTTTAAAGGTTTATTTCTCCCTGTTTTAGCAAGCAGGCCCCAGCTCCGACAAATGATAACCAGGCACAACAAATAGTTAATCTTTATTTGATCCCATAGAAACAAACATTTGCATATGCCCAAGCAGAACTGCCCCCCTCCCATCCTTATGCTGAGAGACCCCTGTTCAGATATTCTCTTCAGGTTCCAGGCCATGTGTTATGCTTGTGGGTGGTCTTAAGATCTTAAAGAAAAGCTTTGCTCTGTGAAGTCATGCAGTACTGTATGTAATTAAGAGGATTTTTTTTCATTCTTATGTATTTTTTTTGGCAGAAACCCTCCATATTTCCTGATTTCATCGCTGTGGGGAATAATCAACGCCTTGTGGAAGAGCTGCCCTTCAGGTAATGGTTAACATTAACTTCTTTGAAACAGAGGTCTGTGGTTAGGGGTTCGCTTTCTCCGTGTTCTGCTGATCCCATTGCTGCTCCACAGTACGGCTCACTCCCGGGGCCTGGAGCAGGGTCACACACGCTTTCTGATCCCTGGGTCCGAAGTGTATGTTGCTGTGTGTGTATTTGTAGGAAAGCCTCGGCAGCTGGGGCAGTTGGAGTATTCCTTCTTTGCCTGATTATTGTGGAGATCTGTGACCAGAGAGGGGCAGGTCTTTATGCAACAAGATGTGGTCCTGGATTACAATGAACTTTTAGGATATGTTCCTTTCCCTTTTGGTCCATCCAGCCTGATGGATGCTCAGTAATGCTGCTTAACTCTGTGGTCATGTTTGGGTCTTGAGTGCAAAATGCAGGACTTTTTGGTACAAACTGGGGTTTGTAAAAGGTGTTAACTTTGTTTTCAAAGTAAGGCAAAACACCCATGGGTATGGCAGTGCAGCTGCAAGGCTGGAGGGAATGCTCAAGCTCACAGCTTTCAAGGAGACAAGCTGGAGACCCACATCTTCCTGAGGCTGGTGTCCTACAACTGTTTGCTGCCCTTGGAGGCAGCCATTCAAGCACCCTCAAATACCTCCTGTAGTATTTTTAAAGGCCATGTGTTGATACAGGTTCATGTGCCCTTCAGGTGGCAACTTTGCTTTTGAGACTGAAGCTGATGGGAATTTTGGGTCAGGACCCCTGCTGCATGGCCTTTGGTGGCTGTCACATCCCCTTTGTCCTCCCATCAGCCCCTCCATGATGTCCATGTGCCTTTGGTCCCAAGGTTTCTCTGCTCCTCTCCCTAAACTGGAGAAGGAGCATCATGTCCCTGGGAAGCAGTGGGACCCATCTAATAGCTCTCCTTGCCCTGCAGGGCAAATCCTGTACCAGGAGCAAGTGTGATTTTATTTTGGAGTGTTCCATAGGACACTGGGGAATGCATTTTATTGCAAGTCTTGGAGACTTAGTTTTACTACAACAGAGGGAGATTTTTGAAGGCACAAATGCATTTAAGCGCTTGCCTCTCTTTTCAGTGTCAACAGGAGTTATGGATCACTAGAGGTCTACTTAAGAGGCCACTTAAGAGGTCACTTAAGGTCCTTTCCAACCCTAGCTGTTCTATGAATCTATGATCTAAATGGCTTTTGTGTTTGAGGGGCATATTCATCCTGAAATGGGGAGAGCCCATGAATCTGCTCTATGATGAAGCCAGTGGGTGAGGCTACATTGAACTGGTTTTTTTTTTTACTGTTGGCTTTTTGGTTTTAAAATTGCCCTCACATCCTTCATTTTCTATAGGCTGGGCTTTAGTTTGCTACGAAGTGTTATGGTACCGCATCTCCTCAGTCAAAATCCTCCTAGATGGCTTTGTGATAAGAAGACTGAGAAAATCCCACACAAGGAACTTGTCTTTGTACAGATGATACCTGGCTGCTTTCCTGGCTAAAGTTGTAGAGTTTCAAGAGCTGATGGTGTCTTACAAAGGCTCCCTCTATCTGAAGGTCCTCTCAGAAAGGCGGGGGGAGCTTTGCTTTGACAGGTTTTAAAGTCTGTGTAACCTCTCACAGAATGGCCTTTGCTTTCACAGCTTCTCATGTTGCACCACGTCCTGATTTCTACACTTGCATTTGTCACTGAAACAAGGCCTGACCAGCTTGGGTGAGCAGTGCTCAGTCTGAAGGGCTGCTCACTTTGGGTATTTATTATGTTTTACTCTGATGGGAAACTGTCCCAGTGCACAGAATAATATTAACAGCATCCAAATGAATGCTATGAACAGAAACCTGAGGGAAGGTGAGGGATGCAGATGAATACTCTTGTCTGCCTGACATACAGGAGCACTGGCAAAGCTTTGGGCAAATAAAAGGTCATTTGTGCAAACATTGGTGAAAAGGCTATGGACATGGAGCAAAATGTCCTCTGCGATGTTCATGTTTGTGAATGATGCTTTAACTAAGTCTAAACACCAACTGGGCATCTGTGGCCATAAGCATCTGTATTTGCTATTAGTAGCGTTCTTAAAATGCTGGTGTTTCCTATTAGAGCAAGGCACAGGCTTGGAAAATGGTTTTTTTTCTGTATGGAGCTGGCATGTCTATGGGTAGGCCACCATATTTCATGTGTGTGCAGAGTGGAGGTTCAAAAGGTTGCTGTCCTTTTGTGTCAGGAGTGGCATACGTCACCTTGCTGGTCTCTGAAGGCTCTTGAGGAACTCCTGCCGATGGGTGAACTCATTTGTTCTGACAGTCTATTGCCTCCTTTGTTTTGACATATTTTCACTCTCCTCTTAATGTTTCCTGTTTTCATGAATCTTCCCCTTCTGGTGCACTTTCCTGTGTGTGTTTTTTGTCTCCCAGATGTTGTATGACTGGCTATTTCAGTCACTCTTTGCGTACTATAAAACCGAAGAAAAAAATGCAAGTGGAAAAACCCCACGTTGGAATGGCAGTGTATTTTCCATGCACGTCACATGTTGGCTGAAACATGTTCAACTGATACGTTAAACATCTATCTAAAATATTGCAATACAAAGTGCTTAATTATTGTATCTAGTATATGAGTTGGCATCTGCTATTTCAAAAAGCAAGATGCTCTTTTAAAATAGCAGTGATTTGCTAGCAGTGAGGGATTTGATATTTATTCAGTGCTTGAACCTGTTTAAGCACAGATTTGTTTAATATAGGTAGTTTAGGATTATGAACTTCTATGGAAAAATATGATGTACTTATAAATGGCCAAAATACACAGATGTATAGGGCAGGATATTTGAAGATGCACATGCACACAGTAGCTCTTATTTTGACTTCCTAATGTCCAGTGCTTCTGAAAGCCAGGCTATTTATTTAGGTGCCTAACTGCACGTTTCTACACTTGGAAATGTGAGCCTCCCTTGTAAAGCTTACTCTTTGCTTACCAAAATAATTATATCTGTATTCAAGCAGAGTTACCAGGGTTAGTTTTCCTGTATGGCATAGTTTATATGTACTAGTACACAGTGATTGCTGTGGGGGCTAAAATGGGATGATCTCCTTAGTTTTACATCTCTGTAATGTCTGTCTTTGACAGCTGGTTGCTACAAACTTTGCAATGGTAAATGAAGATAAACCTGGGTCCTGAGCTCCAGAGGTTTTGCCTGTTTACCTCTGAGATTTAGCTGCCATGCATATGTGTTGAGAAATCTCCCACTGGAAATGAACAAGTAATGTACAAACCAGATTATTTGGAACAGGCAGAGACCATCTTTATTATACTTCTCTCAGCCTTCACCTCAGTTCTGCAAGAGAACATTTTCTAAGGAAATGCCCTTAAAGCGTGTTTCTTCCCCCACTTCCCTTGCTCTATGAATGGGTGTCACTAGGTGAAACAGTTGTAGAGTCTATAAGCACGCTTGGCAAGATTTTCTCCAAGTCCCAACTGTTGGGGTAACCATTTAGCCAGTACAGAAATCCTTGGGAAAAGGCTGTGGTGGGTACCCAACTGTTTCAGAAATCCCAGGAAAACATACTGCCTTTGAGCAAGCTGATCACATATAAAGAAATGGTGAGTTCAGTGCTGCTGTAGTGCATTAGGCTGTCATGCCCACCTGGCCAACAGGATTCATTGAGTGGGTCCAGTGGAGGAGAAGTTTGACCTATGAAACCAGCAGAATCAGACTCTTCCTTGGTATCTGGTCTGGCTGTGGAATGGTAAATCTTGTCCTTACCTTTTGGTGGATTCAGATTTAGTTCTGTTATATGAGAGCTCTGATGAGTTTTCTTTAGCTCTGCTACTTTTCAGTTAGTCTCCTTTTGTTTAGAGAAGCTGCCTCTGACCTAACCTCTCTATCACTGTAGTCCTCACTGGCAGGTGAAGATGGACATAATGACCTGCAAGACAGGATCCCAGAATTTCTTCTTACACCCTTTCTTCTCAGCTTACTACCTGAACATCCTAGAGAGGATGCTGAGGATCAGAGGAATTCAGTGGATAAATGCAATTAAATCCTTCAGAGCAGAAAAATTCTCTTTACATGTGTTGCTGACTGGTGGTGGCATTCAGTCCTTTGCCCATGAATCTAGGACCTGCATGCTAAAAAAGAGCTCCCAGGTTGTGATACACTGATAACCTGTGACATGCAAGACACTTCAAAGTGGCAGGTAGTGTGCCAAGTGCAGAGGTGGAACCCTTGGCAAAAAGGGTTTCAAAGCTCTTGGTTCAAAACCATGGCACACATGATTTTGAAGGGTAGTCTCACCAGTACCAGTCTTCCCTTGTTCCTTTTTGTATTCTGAAAATGCCACCTGACACTGCCAAGTGATTGAGGTGCTATTGTGCACTGATCCTTTCCCCAGACGGGCTTGTTGGCAGATGATTTAGGAAGTCCAGGAGTTTGGACCCTTGATGGCAGCAAAGTCTTCTTCTCTTTAAATGTGCAACGTATTTTCTCTGCCCTCTTAAAAGACAATGGTACCTGGGATTTCTTTCAGATCCAGATGGAAAGCTTTTGTTAAAGGGAGTGGTAATGAGGCTTAGTAAGATTTGTTTTTTATTACGAAAAGATCATCTGGTGCTTGCTTTTGGAGCTGGTTGCTCGTGAAGGTTTCTAATTCAGGGTCTTAATTTTTGTAAAGCGTGAATTACAAGAAGTCAGAAGAATGATGCGAAGAGCATTTAATAATGCACATTCACAAAGAAGTGGTGTAACTACATTAATTAGGCAAGTCTTGCGTAAAGATGCAATGTAATTATATATTTGAGACAGTTAATTAGGGAGCTACTTGGAAATTTCAGTGAATATTAAGGTAATTATACATAAATACTATAACCATTAAGACTGCACCCATAATGAAAGCAATAACTAATTACATAAATAACAGCATACTTATGTTTTTACATTACCAATACCTAACAATACTTCCTCTCTTTCCCTGCTCCCTTTGCAATGCAAATGACAAAACTTCCATTTCTAATTTGGATATTCTTGCAAATTGTTGGGGAAACAATGAACTTTCCTCTTGTTCTCCTTCTCTAGAGTAGACTGGACAACTGGAGTTATGCATACCTAGCAGGAAGGCAGTTAAGCATATTGCAGATGTCTGCAAGGTACATGTAGAACTTTTAGTGGCTGTGTTTGGATTTCACACAAGCCCAGGTCTGAGAAGCTTAACAAAGAAATGGTATAAGTGTAAAGATAACGATTTGCGCTGTTCAGGTAGCTTTTATTGAATTGATACTGAATGTTAGATGAATGGCTCTTATAGAAACTGAGGGCTGCATTTCATAGTGTTGGGCCTATGGCAAATGCCTGGTCTTTGATAAAATGTTTCTTACCATTTATTTCTGTCAGGGTTTGGTGTATTTGTCTGCTAGCACCTTCATGTTCACCTAAATCTAACAGCTTCCAGTGATGAAGTATGACAACTCCTAGTGTTCTATACATGTTGCTATCATTTTCTCATGCTACATCGTCAGAACTGAAACTCAGGCTCTCTAAACCCATAAGAATGACTAAGCTAAGAGCTTTCTATGAGCAGCAGCCCTACTGACTCAGCCGAAATAGAGAATTGTTGCTTGCAAATATAGTTACTGAGCTGATGATAGTTTCTAGCAATTCTCCTCTAAGGACCTGAGAGTATTCTGAAAGCTCTAATAGATAAAGTCTCAAAATGAATCTGTGGTTCTGTGAACTATGATGATGGAGATTTACAGGTGGGAAAACTGAGGCACACAGAGCTCAAGTGACTTGTCCAATGTCGTGAAGAACAGAGTACCACTGTCTTTCTGCTCTGTTTTAGTCACAAAATCATCCTCTCTCCTGCCAGAGGGACACGGCACAATGTTTGGGGGTCTAGCGATGGTACTATTTCTCTCTTTGTTAATCTTCTCTGTATAATTAAATTGACCTGGTGAGACAGTGGAGTTCACAAAGGAATGATACTTGCAGCCTGTTGTCCATATTATTATGTTTCCATCAGACATCGCAACTAGGCCTTTGAAAGGACCCACAGCAACATGGGCTCTGTGCATGTTTGTAATACTGAAGTCCCTGTCCTGCAGAACAAGGTCATATCTGTGTCTCAGCTGGTGCCTGGGAGCTCTGCACACTTGCACGTCCTGCATGCGAAAGAAACAATGAAAGCACTTCTTTCCCTGCTAAGTCCCATTTCCATTAAGATATATACACTAAGGTGTAAATGCTGAGGCAAAAGTAAGGATGATTTAGGACAACACGGTAAATTTAGCTGCACTGTCATTGCAGACTCCAAGGTGAGTAGCTCTGTGCAATGGAACCGTATTTTCTTAGCTCAGTAACAGTGACCAATGATGATTCCTGCCATAAACTTGAAAACATGTAAAAGGCTGGTGGGACCTTTCAAATTATTATGATTCTAGGGAGCTTGTGTCATACTTTTGAGCTGATTAACCCTCTGAATCTCTATAAATGGTTGTACTGTAGGGGCTTACACTGTGGCTCGTGTTCCGAGGCAGATCCGGTCTTAGAACTTTTCTTGTAGTGAAATAATTTCATTAACTTTTTAAGCTCTTCGTTGCTAGCAGAGTGAGACTGGGGGGAGCTGACCTTTGTTGTCATTGTAATACATGGGCACTGAACTTGGCATAGATCTGTTGGAAGGAGGTTTAATTAGGAAGTACTGTAGCAGTGGATAGGCTACCAAAGATAAATTGTGTCACATTGCGGTGGTATCTTTCTTTGAGTTGGTGACCAAGAGAAATACTGTTGCTCTAATTCATCAAGACTTCTGTAAAGTGTTTATTGCAGTGGTTTAAAACGTGAAAGGAAAGAATTGAGGCTAGAGAACATAGGGCACAATAAATGTAAAGAAATGGCTACAGGAGGATTGCTGAGAACTGAGCTGAAAGGACTGTCAAGGGAAAAGAACAGTAACGAGCAGAGTATATTAATGATCAGTCTTGTGACCCATCTGAACAGTTTTATTTGTGGCCACAGCAGAAAATGTGTGCAAATGCAAAGTCTGTAAGAGACAGAAAGCTGTGAGGCCTTGACAATCGAGAGAAGGACTGACCCTGACAAGAGGAGAAATGGAAAATGGATAAAATTAAGTACTCATAAACCACAAGGTCATGCAGATGTTTGTTTGCTCTGAGCAGGAGGCTCCTCAGCTGGAAGAAACACAGAAGTGTTTTGCTGAGTCTCACAATGACTGACAACTGCTGGAGCTCAGCGGCAGCAGGGAAGGAAAACATCCCCTGAGATGTTCCCCTGGATGTTGCATCAGGGGAAGCATGTCCAGGAAGCACGTGGGATTCCTGAGTACTTTTGTACAAGGCGCTGGGGAGATGCAGAAAAAGACAGAGTCCAGAAAAAGGGATATTACATGGGGAATAAAATACTGTGTCTGAAGTTCAGCAAAACTAAACCTGAGTTAGGGGTATGTTGCTCTCTACAAATACATCATCAGGGTAAGTGGTGAGAGAGAACTGATTAAATTAAGGGTGAACTGAATGCTTTCTGAACAGTTGGCAGGAGACAACTGAACAAATGGTCTTTGGAAAAGGCTGAAGGTTTTTAATATCATGAAGTTGTGGAGCAGCTTTCCAGTAGGAGTCACTGGGGCAAGAAAACTACCTGGTTTCAAGAAAAAACTTGAGGAATTTATCAATAAGATTGTGATGTTCTGATGTCAATGAGATATGATGTGTCAAATGTCGCAGGGGACGACCTGGGAGGACTCTTCCAGCCCTCGTTCCTATGTAAAACTATTCAGTAAAGCCCCTTGTCTCCAGAGTATTTTCCTGTAAGAATACTTCAATAGCAAGATAGGGAAAATGGCCTTTCCTTTGGATTCTTTCTTTGCCCTTATCTATACAGAAGACATAGATCCAATCAAAGTGGCAATGAATCTTGTGGTAGGTTGGATGCAGATCTCTATTATCTGTATGACAATACCTCTCACAGGTCCTGCTCATTACTGGGGCCCAGCTATTTTCCATGACCTGACTTTTATGATCCCTGTTCATCTCTTAGCTAAATCCATCTGAAGCTGTTTCCTTGATAGCCCCTTTAATATTTTGCAGGTTTCTTACAGTTCTGGTATTCATGTAATCCTCTGAGGTCCTTCAAAGCAAGCCAAACAATCTTCTGCCTTTCAGGGTGCCATCAGCTAGCCAAATTCATGAGTTGATCCCTAATTCTCCCGGACAAGATCAATGACAAATCCCCCTCCACTATCCTGAAAAGATCTGACAACTCAGTCTGGTTGTAGCGACTGAAAGAGCTGTTAATAATGGATCATGACTGACAAAATTCATAGGTGTTAAAGGAGATTTACCAGGAGCACGGTGCTCATGCGTGCTGCTCGTTGATTGACAGCCCCACCAGGTTAGAGGTTACCCATGGAATACAGCCTTGATGGCCTAGGATGAAATGTTCCTTCTGACCCTTCTGTAAGCTAGTGATACGAAGCACTGGCTAACATGTCATTAACTTGCAACACCATGATGATGGGATTAAGACCCAGAGGGCTTTATCTCTACCTTATTAATGGCAATTAAAAGCTGCGTGACAGTTTTAAAACTTGTTGATGTAAGGAAAGTTAGTACCTGTCTTCTAGCAGCACAGTAAATAATTATCTGGCTGCTTTGCTTTCTGTAATCTGCCCGTGCAGCTGTATATTATCATTATTTTGCTGCAAATACAGCTTTGCGATTTATCAACAGAAGAGCAGGTAAGGCTCTATGTAAATAATAATGAAGGACACTTCCAGGTTGGATTTTTTCCCATTCAGACTGCTGAGTGTGAGAGAAACAGAGGATTTTCAAAACTAATGACTCTCTCTGTTAGAGCTGGCTCTCAACACCTACTTCCCCCCTGAAGTTTTAAACCCAATCTTAGTTACTGCAGACTTCTCCTGGCTAATTCAGAGGGAAGGCATTAAAAACTCTCCCTAACCCTCTTTAGATGGAAGTGAGTGTTTGTCCCTTGTTGGGTGTTAACCATCAGTGGAGCTGTATTGGTGTCATGGCAGGAAGTTTCATACCTCTTATCCTTCTACATACACAAGGAAACATGACTGCTGACACAGCAATGCTGAGTGCTATGAGCTAGAGCCAGCTCTTTACATGCTACTTCTGTTAGTTTACGTTAGAAAGAAATGATCAAACCTAAATGTGCGCTCTCTTTGGGAAGTCCCCTCCCTCTCAAGCATTTAGTGGCTGTTCTTGTGATGTACATAACCTGAGTATTTAACTACTCTGGTTGTGGCATCTCACTCCTGTTTCTCTGTCTGAATGTGCTTTGGGAGCTGCTTCATGAGAACTGGCTGTCATAGTACTGGGGGACTTTATATCCTGTGAATCTTTCTTGTTTCCTTTGAAAACACAGGTTTTGTGCTCCCAAAAGCTTGTCTTAACTCTGCAGAGTAACAGAGGAGCAAAAGCATCCGTGCAGCCCCAAAGAGACTTGTCCCCACTTGTTCCTCAGTGAGCAGGGACAGAGGAGCTAGGCCTTCCTTGTTCTGTATTAAGATTTACTGAGTCTTTGCCTCAGTGTTACAGAGGCTGGAGAACCTTTATGTATTTGGTATTGCTCTGTTGCTTTCTGACTAGAGAAAAGGAGTCTTTGCTTTTGCCACTGCTGTTCTTTCAGAGGTGTCGGTGGCTGTGGCAGCCTTCAGTGGCCTGTGCCTGGCTGTGCCAAGCCAGCTTCAGGACTCCTGCTGGGTGCTTTCTCCCCCCGGCTGCCCAGAAGCTGTGGGACTGGGAGATGGTGCCTGTCATTGTAGCCTCTTGCCACTCCGAGGCAGAGATTGCCTTACGCTTGTAGTTTATACAGCCCCAAGCACAATGTCAGCATTACACATTAATTAATAATAGTGGCTTATATTGCTAATCACTTAATTATAAATTATGTGTGCTAGTTATGCCTGCCATCACATATTACTTTGTAGTTACACAGATATACACACAGTGTATCGGGGCTTTTGTAAATCAGCTTGTAGTTGTTCAGTGATACAAAGGCTATGCCAGCACATAAATCCGATGTAAACTGCTAATCATTTTTAACTGAAGACAAAGCAGTCTGAGTTTTAAATCCATAATGTAAGAGAATTACAGTGCATGGGCCTGAAATTTAGGAAGAGAACTTGCTTTGCAGACGTTTCAATTGTAAGCAAAATTGTGACGTTATGCACATTACATGGTATTTTACTGAAATCGCACTCAGTGTCAGATTTGCATAAATGAATGTATTGTATTTTTTATAACTGTGAAAGCTTTAATTACCTAAACTCTAATTAGGCTTGCATTTTTCAGAAAACACAAGATATTAGCTTATTCTGTAGTTGGCTCAACTTTAATGTTTTCACACATTTGTAACTCATATGCAACAATATACTCTAAAACCACAGGGAAAACACAGCGATGAAGGCATCCCTTAAATCCTGAAGCTGATTGGCTGCTTCTCCTCTTGGTGGATTGAAGCCTCAATTGTGAAGAGCAAGTTTTCTTGGGAAGAAGTTTCCTAAATTTGCTAGGATCAAAATGACTGCTGATGTAGATTTGCCACAGCCAAATTTGGCATCATCCAAATGAGTATATTTTAGTAACTTCCAGGCATACGGGTGGTGTGTAAAAGGGAGTTGTAGATGAGATTGTCTTCTAGTGGAACTCTTGCAAAGTTCCGCAGATCCTTTTTGTACAGGGAGTAACAGCGATCACCTGCTGTGATTGCAACAAAGATTAGGGCACGAAACACAGGCTCTCACCACAGGGCTCTCGCTTGGCACCTAGTCACTGTGCCAAGTCACTGCGGTGCCCTTCAGGAGTGGGCAGAAACAAATTGTATAAATAAAACTAGCATTAATCATTACTCCCCTTTTTGCCTAACCTATGAAGGAAGAAGTGCTAATGCATCTGGTGCTAATTCTGCTGAATTTTCTCATTTGCTTCCATATCAACACGCCTGTATGTGCCTCTGTTGAGCTGTCTCGATTGTGCCCTTTCCTCTAACACAAAGCTGTGACAATTATCTGTGTTTTTGTCCCCTTGTAGCTGGGTTGCTGTAACATGCTCAAACAAGAGCTACTTTGAAAGGCAATTCAGAAACCTGTGCTGGAGCAGAGCACACTGCCCAGCGTTCCCTGAGGGCACGCTGCTGGGAGCATGCTGCACCTGAGTTCTGCACTTGCTGCTAATGCAGTCCTACTTGCTGTTGACGTGCTAGTTGCAGTGTGTAGCCTTCCAGATGCTCAGGAGTTTGGCTTTTCTAAGTCAAAGGGAGGTGAGAATATCTCGCCTCTCGAAGGTCTGTGGGTAAATCTTCCAGCTTTATTCTAGGTGTTGCTTGTAAGGTTTCTGCCAGGTGCAGCCAAACAGCACCACAGCCCTAGCATTGCCTGAACTGAAAAGAGAGACTGATAATACTTCACCTATTATTATTAATGAGGGTTTCAACCACATTTTGTCAGTAGGAAAGAGAAAAGGCAAAAGAGCATTGTATGCATTTCTGTATTTTCTCCCTTTACTGCTTTTAACCCTTGCATGACTTGCAGCAGAAAGGTTTGCACCTTTCATTTAATTCATCATCGTGCTCTGGGAAGCATTCTCCTTCTCAGTGCAGGACTGGTGGGAAGGTATTGCAGTCTGAGGTATGTTACTGTATTTGTTCTAAGTAACACCAAGCAGAGTGATGGACAGCACATTATTAAAAGTGCCTTTCTGATTTTCTTACACATCATAATTGTGTCCTAAAAATGTTATTTTGAACTCATGCATATGCGTGAGACTGCAAGATCACACTCAAAATTCCATACCAGTGTGGAACTGAGAGTGGATTCAGTGATTGTGTCAGCCCTGCTAAGAGCAAACAGTCTTTAGAGGGACTCTAAATCCAGAAGCCTCTGTGTCATGCTCCCAGCCACCTACACCGTAGCTCTGGATATTCTGCAGGCTCTGCGTGTGTGTCTGAAGCTCCTGACCTGTTCCTGTACAGAAGCACATGTCCATGCTTGAGCTCTGAAAAGTTTGGTCTTCAGATGGTGTAGATACAGCTATTGGGAGAGGTGATCCTGGATGGCACAGGGTACACAGGTAGATCCATCTCCTGTTACTTCATGAGGCATATGCTCTTCTGAACTCCTCCTAAAGGACTGTGAATGTAGACTCAGATCCACAAGAGGTGCTGTACCTGATTGCTATGGACCTGGACAGGACAAGGAGCAAGACTTCAGCAAACTCAAATGAGGATTGGTAAGTAGCTGTCTACCTTTGAGGTTCTTAGTCCCTCAGAAAATGTGTCTTCTTTTTTGGTATATCCTCTGAGATTAAGGTACTAAACAGCATGGATGAAGTCTGGGGAAGGGAATCAGGCCTTATGCTATGTTATTTGACATTGATACTGCATATGTTGCTGTTCTCAGCCATTTTCAGACAGGCTTAAGGGAATGGGGAGACCTTTTACTACAGGATACATTAAACGTATATTTTGAAGAATTAGAAATAATACTGACATTTTGTGCTTAAATGGGGTCTTAAGTTTTCTTAAAACCAGAAATGAATGCCAAATGACACCATCAGCTTGAAATCTGGTCAGTATAAACCAATGAACTCAACCAGACTCAGTTCCTGAACCTGCTTCTTAGGCCTTCCAGTAACTTTTGGGTATTGCAGTTGCCAACTCCTCTTGTCTTTCAGTAGCTTTCTTTTCCTTGTGGTGTGAAAAGAACCCAGAAAATGCAGTTCTATAATGAGATAGCAGTAAGTGAACCAGGAGCTAGTCCATCAAATGCATAAAGTAGACACATATTTGGAGAAGAATGAGTTAGTCACTTCACACACTTATAAGTAAACTTTTATTTGCATTTGTGTGTACAAGAAAAAGCAGGAAGTTCCAGGAAGGAGAGATTGAGCCAGTGTTTAAGTCTCAGCCATAGCACTGGGAAGTTTGGGTTCAGATCCCTCATCTCTTGAGAACATTTTCTGTACTACTGTTGGCAACAAAGCAACAAACAGTTGGTGTTTTGATACAACACCACTGATTGACACAACACCAAAGCTTCACAACACCTATCTTCAGTGGCCTAGTGCCTGCAGTGTAATCAGCAGCCGGTGGGGGATGGGGGTAGGTACATAAGTACATAAAATCTACCTGGAGTTCAGAAGCTGGCCAGCAAGACAGCATTGCAATCTGCTTCCCTCCAGGCACTATTTGTTGCCTCTCTGTACTTGGGTTTTGCAGCCTGAAAGACTTCCTTGAACCTCAATGTCTGCCTTTTCTCTCACGAGCCAAACAGAAGGCAGCAGTACTTTATCTGATACTTTACTGCTTAGCACATTCATCCAAGACATCTGAGTTCACTATCCTTTTCTCCTACCTTGGTTCCTGCATCTCCTTTCTGGCAGGATTAGATCCTACGCATCAAGCTATTAGATAATCTTAGGCAGGATGAGGGGAGAAGACCCTCACTCTTCATCCTTCTTATAACAGTACTTGTAAAATTCAGGATTAATGGGGACAGAAAAGGGATGTAAGAATAGCCTGACTCTGTAGCACAGCAGTTAGCACACCCATTTAGGAAAGGAAGGTTGTGTGGCAAAGACTGTGAAGTAGGTAGTATAAATCAAATGCTGCCAGTACTGTTAACTATGCCTTCCTTCTGTAGCCACGGTATATAGGAAATGGAGAGCAATGATGGTTTTGCAGGGAGCACCTTCCAGTAAGCGTGTTCCAACTAAGTACCATGTAGCTACTGCCCCCTCCCTTCCTACCTGGTGGGATGGAAGAAGAATCAGAAAAAGTAAGGTCTGCAGATGGAGATAAGAGCAGTTCAATAACTGAAATAAAGTAAAGTAGTAATAATAATAATAGGAAAAAGGAAGGAATGAACCCCAAGAAACAAACATGATGCACAATACTGTTGCTCACCACTGGCTGACTGATGCTCAGCCCATCACTGAACAGCAATCAGCAGCTCCCAGCCAGTTTCTATACTAAGTATGACGCTTTATGGTACGGAATATCCCTTTGCCTAGGTTGGGTCAGCTGTCCTGGCTCTGTTCCCTCCCAGCTCCTTGTGCACTTGCTCACTGGCAGAACATGGGAAACTGAAGTCTTTGATTTAGAGTAAGCGCTACTTAGCAACAACTAAAACATCGGTGTGTTACCAACATTATTCTCAGACTAAAGCCAAAGCACAGCACTGCACCAGCTACTAGGAAGAAAAATAACTCTATCCCAGCCTAAACCAGGACGCTGGGGAAATGTAATGCAAACGATTGATGTGCCAGGAGACTCCTGGGTGTTCTGAGGATTATATCATTTCCATGCAGGCTGGCTATTGCTGCCCAAGCCCTGCTGTGGGTCTGGCCCAGAACCTCTGTGCATTGGTGTTTTCCACCAGTAAAATGCAGATAGTGTCCTTATCTACAAAAGGAGTTCAAGTATTAAGCCCCATTGTCAGATGAATATCTGGCATAAAAAGGACAAAGAAAAGTTAACAGTGTCCCTTTCAGTCTGCAAGCTGGTAGGTAAATCCCATTCCAACTCGATGAGGGGTGTTTCGAAGGGGAGAGAGGCAAAAGGGCAGTGTTTCAAAATCACGGGTCATTTGTGGGGAGACCAAGTTGTGTTTTTTCCAAACGTGGTTCTGAGAGGTCCCGAGAAGCCCATGGGAGCTGCTTCCAGGATTCCCAGGCTTTCTAAGACCAGACCCTAGGAGCTGCACCTGAGTCCCCTAAAAATGGAAGCATCTGAGATCAGTGTGAGAAAGATTTTGGCGGAGTACCCTATGTCACACAGTAGGCTTGTGCCAAAGCCAGGGCCCAGCATCCTTTCTCCAAGTTCTCCTAACAATAAGAACAACCTCCTCAGCAATTGCCTTACAAAAGGTTTAAACATCAGGTTACCCAAAGACATGAGCAGATAGTACAGCAGTGATGTACAAATGAAAGTCCTACACTTTGACCTCCAACCACATGAAGCCCTATTACAATAAATATCCAACAACACATCCCTTTCCACACCACATGGATGCTGCCTTAGGTACAAAGGTACTAAAACGACTGTTCCATGTAATAAAACATGGTGGGAGAAATTATGAAGTATAAAGTGAGGTTATTGCCTTCACTGCTAATTAAAGTTTACTGTATCTTCTTGCAGCTTTGTTTAATGGGCTCCTATGTGTCATGGGGTGTTTCTTTAAAGAATTAAAAGAAAGCTCTTTTTAGGGTCACTCACTTGACCTTGATTCATTGTGTTGTGAATGCGGTATTGTAGTAGCACATATTGTATGGGGTACAACACCATGTGCTGCTCCAAGACTCCCGTGGTAGCTAAGCACAAAGGGCTGCGTTAACGATGGTGTGTCAGCCGTAGCTTTGAATTTCCTTGCTCGAGTGCTAGTTTTCATTACTGACATGTAATATATGGTGTTAACCATTTCAGCACTGAACTGTGCACCAGGGACACACCACTGCTTGTGCTTGAGAATGGCCATTTCTGACGTGCCAATGGGTTGAGGAACAATTATTATTGTATTAATGACACCAATTAGGGCAACTGTTGTCAACTTGCACACAATGATCTCAACACCGTAGTGTGATATAACTACTACAGTGAGCATCATAGCCTAATACTTCAGCCATATAGGGAATAAAAAGCCTTCAGGGTTTTTTTTTCCTCTTATTTAGCCAAAAATTCTGGGTTCTTTGCTCCTTCATTTCCTCCTTGGGTAAATTCCGCAAACCTCTTTGAATATTGTCAGTACTTTAACATGTTTCCTCCCACAGAAATTCTTCTGAGTAGTACCCCATATGGCACTGCCTTTTGATGGCTAAATCCTTGCTTATAGAATCATAGAATAGTATTCAGTTTTCTCTTGCATCCTTTTCCCAGTGTGTGAGCTGAGTCTAGGTCTGTGTTTACATCATGCATCTCGAGCTGCAGCTGCTGTGGACCCTCTTGTTCAGTGGAACTCTGTTACTTTGGTATCTTGGCTCTTTATCTGGCTCGGGTTGCTTCCTCCTCAATGCGTGTTCCACTCATGAGGCGGGTGATCCAAAGCCCATTGAAGTAAATGGAAAAATTGCTGTTGATTAAATTATTTCACATCTGCACTCCCTGGCTCTACCAGCTTCTTCCATTGTCCACACATCCTGATTCACAAATGTTTTAAATGACAGCTTTAGGAACATGAAAGCCTTTGGGGCAATGGCCTAAAGAGACAGCAGAGGGTAAAATCTGTGAGTATTATAGTGCTGTAGCTGTAGTACTTCCATTAATCAGCACTGAGCATCTAACTGAAAAGCCTGCTTCTGTCATGCAAGGAAGGCTTGTATTTCACACACTCAGACACACAGGCAGCCCCTATCTCAGCGTAGTTCATCAGGAGGATTATTTCCTTCCAAATGCAAACTGAGAATCACTATGTTTTGCCGGGGGGGTTTGGTTTGTGTTGCTCCATTTCCATTCCTCTTTCATGTGAATGGAGGGCAGCAATAACACTGACTGCCCAAGAACCTGATTAAGGGTGTTGCAGTGTAGGAATATGTGACAAACACAGGCTGAAGGGATGTGGAGAAGCGATGCCAAAGCAGCTCGGTCACCCTCCTGAGCTCCTGCAAGGATCATCACTGCTGGGGACCAGCTCTGGTGCTAGCGAATGTCTCAACTTTGGCACTGATGGGTGTTGCCCAGTGGCATCTTGATGGCGAGTCTGGATGAAACCTGGAGGG
Organism: Agapornis roseicollis; assembly: GCA_002631895.1. Lineage (NCBI taxonomy): Eukaryota > Metazoa > Chordata > Aves > Psittaciformes > Psittacidae > Agapornis > Agapornis roseicollis. Next base: position 169,707 of record NDXB01007686.1, on the reverse strand, counting down.
TTTCTTTGCCTCCCTTATCCCCAAGTCCTGGTATTCACGGGGGGAAAATCTGGGAACATGGGGAGAGAGGAAGCCAAGTCTTGTACGTGGCCTGCTTTCAGGATCAGAGATCTGTGACAGCAGGGTACACACCTTTCATTCAGGTGCTGCCCCCACTTGCTTCTTCAGGGTAACTCCCTTGGAGACCTTTTATAGGGTGGAGTGTAACTGATTTATACATAGATATCAATGGGTTCCCCAGATAGTTACAATGGCAGAGAGGTATCAGCAGATCTCATTTTCAGGTGTTAATAGTGGAAATTCAAGTGAATTTTCAAAAAAGAAGGGGCTGTTCACCAGAGTGATTTTTGGAAGCAGTCAGGATGCAACATGCAATTATGGCAGCCGTGCACATGCATTTGGTAAAGGCCACATGCATTTATACACTCAACAACTCAAATATCACCCCTGAGATTTTCTAATCTGGTTTTCTTCTCTCCTTTGCTCCTGTGTCCATCCTTTCTCCTATCTGGAGCATTACTCCAGGCACAAGGATTGTGAGGCAACTACATACAGCCAAGCAGAGATGTGGAGGTTAGAAACCCAGCGCTATGAGCTCACCTGTCCTTAGGAATAGCTTTAAAAGCATTTAGAAGCTGTTTAAAAGCATTTACAAGTCTTCCAAGGCTTGTCATCTTTCATTATCACATGGATTCAGCTTTACCAACAGAACAGATGCTGGTTTGTACACCGGAATGATACAACTTTGCATCAAACCTTTCTGTTCATCATTAAAAGAATAGCAACATCATTGCAGTTATAAATATAGTTACCAAGGAAACTAGTTTATCATAATTGACTATTTATCCTTGTATCCTTGTTTCATTCTTTATCCCAGTTCTTTCTGTTTTCTCTCCCACTGAACCTGAGCTTTTTTTCTCCCTCCCAGTTAAAAGACAAAGTAAACTGCTGTCAGACTGGTTAAGTTGCTGATCCATATCTTAATAGACATGGCTATACCTCGCCTGCAAAGCTTAAATCCGGATTCTGTTTCTTTTTCCTCTTTAGTTTTGGGGGCTAGCAGAGGAGTCTGTCAGTTTATTCTGTTCAGAGTATTGAAAGGTGACTTGAATTTCTAGTATTTCCAAATTTGCATACTGCCACTAAAAACACAATGAAGGAAAGAGGAAGCAATTTTTGGCTAACCGTTGGAATTGGCTCCCCTGAAATGTCTACAATAATAAAGGGATGTCATATCCCGTGCTAGAGGAAGGAAAACACTTGGCTTTCTCTGCCAGGACCTTGAAGCATTTCTTTTTTACTGCAATTGTCTGGGCATGATTTTGTTGTGTGTCTTTGGTCCTGATGTCTTACCTGCATGGCAGGTGTAAGCTGTGCCATTGTTTGTCAAGATCAGTGACATTACTTGGTCAAACTGAGTGAACCACTTTGTTGTGTAAGCAGTGATGGGGACAGCCCCTTTCCTTGAGTTGTCATTTCCCGCATTGTCATTTTCAAACAGGTGAAAGCTTTCTTTAAGTGAATACCACATCAATTCTCTTATGTCTCTAGGCATCCTTGTTTTTAAAATTCATGACAAGTTCCTTGCAATGCGTTTTTACTACATTAGAGCCACCTGCTTTACCTTGGTGGGTGGCTGTAAGTCTGGGATTGTCCTTTAGTGTGCATGTACAAGACTGACTGTTTCTTTATATAGTGTATTAGGAGCTTCCAAAATGTATTCATAGCCTGGACCATCCTGGGGCAACACATGTGCATTTTATGGATGAGCTTTCCTTTTCTGCAACCACAAAAGGGGACCCACCTGGGGTCCCAAAGCAAAATCTTCTTGTCCTTCCCATGGGGCATCTTTTGTCTAGGCCCACCATATGCATGGGACTAGATAATGCCAAAGTCAGTTCTCTTGTACTTTATGCTGCCATTAAAAACTGCTCCTAGATCAGCTTCAAATAGATAATTCAGATTCATGTGGCTCTTGACATGCTTTACATTTATTTGTCAATGTCTGATGTAGCTAAAGAATGTTCATTACCGATACCGTGTGTTAGAATATGCAAGCACCTCCCTCGTGTCCCTGGAGCTTCTGGAGTTGGATTTCGCCCACTGTGTTCAGCTCAAGCCCTTGGCTCCTGAGGAGCTGCAGGCAGGTTGAGTCACAAAGTCATTTCTGCTCCCTGCAGGGGAGCCCACTGCACCCTGTGGGGCAGGGGTACCATTGGCCTGTGGGGTGAGGTGTTGAATGTGAACCCAGGATGCCAGACGTTCCCTTCTGGCCCTGTCCCCAGTGTCTGGGTCAAGCTTGGAGCAGCCATCTCACCTCCACATGCCTGAGATTCCTATTTTCCAAATGAAGATAATGATATTTGCTGTCTGCTTTTTTGCTTTCTGTCTGTTTAACTGCTGCTCTGCCTGGTGGTGTTACACCTGAAAAACCTTGTAAAGCTGTTCATCTCAATACTGTAACTTTTTGACACCCATTACAGTGCCAGAGGCCTAAGAGAGGAGTGCATTCATTTTATGGGATGAATTGCAAAAAAACTAACTCAATACATTATTAGAACCCTTGCTGACTTCAGGTAGAGGTTTATGGGCTTGCTTTGTTCATAGCCAATGCAAGCTCCTGGGGGCAGAGTCTTCTCTCTCTGTGCATTTGCTTTTAAGAGCTGTATGATAATATCATTATGCAGAGGCTGTCCAGTTCCTTGTGCAATATTGTAACCCAAATCCATGGGCCACATAGAAGGCTCGAGATGATAGAAAGCGGTCTCAGGAGTCGATGCTGCAGGCTAGCCTTTTATTAATCTCCTGCAAAATGAGGTCCCAGGGCAGCAAATCACCCAGCGCTGACACATTTAGTGCTCGTCTTCCCCAGTTCACATAAGGGGAAGAGCTCTGCGTCCCCCTTTCTGAGAGAGCGAGGTGCAGCACGCGCTGTGTCTAAGGAAGAGCTTGGGTTTGCCAAGAGCACCAGATGAGACATTGATGAAATCCTGGGAGCGCCTGTGTACTTCTGGTGGCTGTGGATTGTAAATCACAGTAAGGGATGTCGATGCTTTAATTATGTGTATGTGATGGTCTATGTGTTTGTGCTTGTGGGTTTTTTATAAGGATGGTAAATGGAGAAGAGAATCTGGCCTGGCTCTGAGGCTGCTGCTGCTACTGGCGAGGCAGGAGAACAGTTTGGCAAAGCAGTCTATTTATTTTTTTAAGCCTCCCTCTGCAGCCCCTCCTGCTGTACTCTCTTTTTCTTTTTGGTTTTAAGGATACTTTTTGTGTGTGTTCCTTATTTGAGGTGCTGCTGGGACTGGCCGTGTGCTCCAGCCCACTGAGCTCTGGTGTGGTTCCCAACCTGTGATTTAACTGTGGTGTGTGCACCAGGAAGGGAAAAACAATGTTTGATCTGCTAAAACGTACCTTAAGAGCAAACGCATACACATTGATGAAGGTATCAGCTGGGTTCTGCCTACAGTTATGTCAAACAAAGTATGCTAGGAAGTGCCAACTTTCCTTTTGTGCTGTGACACCAAGCGCTGCCAAAAGATATTAAAAAGCTTGCGTGAACTAGGTGATGGCAGCTGTAACTATCTAAGTTATTGCCTGGCAGCTGTAATGCTTCTTCAGTGCTGCTGGCTGCTTTTTATATTTGGTTCCCCATTTGTTTGCCCTTATTCTAGCAACCGATACCACCAAAGCAGGCAATCAGTGTGTTACAGCACATGGCCACTTGCTACTGCAAAATAGGCAGCTTAGTGGTGGCAATTGAGAGACTCTCATGCAGCAGCTGATATAAGTCATATTTCTTTTGGAAGAGAACCAACTTAGTGGTTTTGGGTTGTTGGTTTTTTTTGTTATGTGTCAGCGTGAATCCAAGAAACCTTTGCTGAGTCGATGGCAAAAGGCAAACACACACACACACACACGCACGCACGTACCCACACACATTCACATGCGCACACACACAAAAATGCAGCTTTCCGTGTTCTTTCCGCGTTGGCTCTCACTATGCTAGAACAATATAGCCAGCTCCCAGCCCCTGCCAATCCTACATCTGCTCTCTAAAACCTCCAGCAAATAAGAATTACTGTGGGGTTGTTTAACCAACGCTTACAATATACACACTTTTCATTTCTCCGTTGCTTCTATCCGTACACTGGTGGCAAAGGTTTGAGAGATAATGGACAACGATACCCAGTGGGCACGTGCTTTTTCAGTGCTGTGAGGTGGGCAGCAGCCACCTCGATCTCTCTGCTGGCAAGTTTTGGGGCAATAGAAAATGTTTTTCATTGCCATGGGCTTTTGGGAGGTTGTCTGCACTGCGTGCGTGTGTGTCGGGGGGGGCAGGTTTCTGCTGCTTTTAGGGTGGGTTTTTGTTGTGAAGGGAAGGCTTTGTATTCTGTGCTCTTCTTTTGAATTCCCTCTTTTCAGTTGTCTCTTCAATAATTCCTACAGTTCATGAATGTAATATTTCTGGGAGATACGTTTCGTCTTTTCTCCTTTCTCTTCCTCGCTTCTAACCCAGACTAGTTTTGAGGGAGCTGTAATATGATAGCAATTTTGCAGCATGATACAGGCTCAGAACGACTCCTCCAGCATGGAAAATGAACTGAAGTAGGAGCTGCATCTTGCAGAGGACAGGGCAGAAGATCTCACTTGAGCTTTTAGATTTTTTCTCCTTTAGTGTTTAGGCTCAGCTGTTACAGAGACCTGAGACAATTGCATGTTGTCTCATAGTAATAAGACACCATAATAATTCTTTCCACCAAAGAGTCCCAAAGCATTCATGAGTGTTTAATTACCTATTCTATTTCACAGATGAGGATGCTGAAATGCAGAGCAGTTAAGTGATGTGACAAAGGACACCTAGGTATTTGATCATGTAACTTGAAAAAGAAGCAGCATGTTATTAATCCATTTCTCATCACAATGACTGGACTGGACTGATGTGCTTACCATCAGTGGGACTGAAGAAGTTTACATGGCTTTGGAGCCTTGCCTCCAAACTTATTGCTTAACTGGTTGCTGTGGGTTTATTCCTTTATTTATTTCTTTATTCTAGTATGCTGTGAGTTTGAAAATCCCCAGTTACCTCTGAATGTCTTTTGTCTGCCTATTTTGCAAGAAGACAAACACATCGCTGTTATTTCAGCATGTTGAAGAGATTTACACATCGTGCTGTACATGGTAGGACTGGAGGCAAATTTGAATTCACCCATATAAGGCTCACATCTGGTATTACAGATTATGTCAATCCTATGGCCCATGTCAGTTTTGGCCCCCTAAATTGTCTGTGAATTTCTCTCTGGAAGAAGAGATTGCTGGAAAAATGTAATTCCTTCCTTCTGCTGCAGAAGTCATCCCTCCCTGCAGTAGTGAAGCGTCCGAGCAGAGGGAGTACTTTGAGGATTCAGATGAGTTATGCTAGCCCAAAGTTCCCTTGGACTAGGTGGAAGCCTGCACATGCAGAGTAAGTTCATGTGGAAAGGCTGGAATAACTTGAAGAGACAAATCCCCTGTGGGGTCCATGAAGCAGCCCAGTGTTGGTCAACCTGATACCTGTCATCTTCCAGGGGGTTTTCACTGCTGAAGTAAGCTGACCTGTTCTCTAATTGCTCCAGCACTTGCTTTTTTGCTATCTGCTTTTGTGGACTTGATGCTCAGATGTACTCCTAAGCAGCATCTCCTACAGAGCAAGAGTGGCATGAGCCCGTGTCATGCAGACTGCAGCGTTATTTGTTATAACACACACATGTTAGCGGGGCTGGGAGCACGCACCCATAGGCTCCCAAACCACTTCTGGCAGCAGAGAAGCTCTTTACCTCTTGGTATGTTTGACTGCCTGCAGAAAACCATGTTCCTCTCCTTGCTAATGCTTTCAACTTAGGGAGCTGAGGATCCTGTTATGTATTTAGAGTTGCTCACCCACGGTCAATAGCTTGTTCATCAAATCTTACCTGGGATGCTTTTAAAGTAATATCCTAGCATCTGAATCAGATACCTAGAAACTAATAAAAGAAGGTGTTTGGTAGGGAACAATGACTTGGTTTAGTTTTTTCCCTGTTTTCTTAGTTTACCTGTTTTGGATTTTTTTGCATGGTTGCATTCTCTAAGGTCATAGAACAATCTGAATCAATGTTCACCATTACTTTCCATTAATAAATGCAAAACAGGTTACTTGGAACCGCTTGTATCTTATTTTTTATTTTCTCAAATAATACCATAAAGTTATATAGAAATGCTTTCTTCTAAGTCTCTTACACCATTTTCAGCCCCAATGAATGAGTTCTCATTTGTTTTCTTTTTCTCCTGGAGGTTGCCTTTAGCTGCCCCTTCCCTCAAGATACGTGTGTCTGTGCATGGAATGGAAATGCTGACAGGCCCTTAACTATAACAGCACGAAAGGCGCCACTAAAATAACAGTGGAACAGATGCTGTCACCACTGCCCCTGGTGGGGAAAGAAGATGAAACAGAAGGGCATTAGAGTTGGTAGATGGCAAATTAATCCTATTGTACTAGCAGCTGCAACCACCAAGATGCTAGCATTCATGTTTAGACACTTCCAGTACACCAAGCTCTAGTAGGGGTGATTGGAAAGGATGAGGCAGTGAAAGGTCACTGGAGCTGTTTTCAGCTGAGGAATAATAATGGTAAGGAATGTTAGTGTATGTTTTCTATTATGACCAGGCTTAATTTTTTCAGTGTGGCAACTGAGGATCTCTCTGGTATTTTAAGACTCTTAGCATTCCCCAAACGTTGAAATAAAATCCTAATTAATTTTGTTTTCCTGTTCATTACTCTCTCCCCCCACCCCAAAGATCTGATGCTGAAACTCTGATTTTTGAACATGGTAATGGAAGTTCAGGTCTCTTTCTTATGCTTGTATTAGCAGGTAAAAGAACCCTAAAGCACTGTTATTTTTAAACAGTGAGTAAGGAAGTTATAACTGTCATTCCTAAGACAATCTGGGTGATTCTGCGGGGGTGTTGTGGAAATTGAAACCCAGAAGGACCTGTGACCTGAAATGGTTGGATTAAAAAAGGAATCTGGTTTCCAATGCAGGCCAAGTGGATGGTGTAAATCAGAATTTTAGGGGCTCGATTTATCCCTACAGGACTTTTTCTTTTTTTTGGGGGGGGGGAAACTTGTTGAAGAGAGCTGTGCAAACAATGGCTTGTGCAAGCCAAAGCTGGCATCCAGCAATTCTTAATGTCTGAATGAAAATGCTTGCTTCCCCCCCCCTCCCCTTCATAGTACATGTTGCCAAGAAAACAAGGAGTAGTTGCTTTAAGCATTTACAAATGGTAATGCACCAACAGCTGGTCTCAATCCAACTGAGCTATTGTAGGGGTATTAAAAAGACAGGCCAGAGTTTGAGATCTACTGCCAACCTCCCTTGCAGAGTTAGGGAACATTTTACTTGGAAAAAAAAGGTCTTCTCTTCCTGCAGAGCTCCACGGCTGTATTCCCCTGCAGAGCCTGAGCCCTGCCTGGCAGAGGAGGCAAAACTACATCGGTAGGCCAAATGCTTCATTGACATGAAAGCGCGCAATCCAATAGGTCTCCAGCTAGATTATTTATCTCAGTCTAATATTATAGTCTTCATCTGTGATTTTCGCATGCTGTTCGGTAGATGAACAGTTGTCTCATGTGACTGGGATTTTATAAATTCTCTTTCTATCTTTATAAATGTTCCTGGAAAAATCACTGAATGAATATAATGCCAGTATTCAAGACATGAATTTTTGTGAAGGGAAGGGTTGCTCTGAAGGGGGTTTAGGCTAAAAGACTTTTCTGCTTTCTGCAAAAAGGGCTCACACTCTTTCCCCCATCCAGCAGGACCTGTAAAATGTTCTTTTGGCCATCTAGGTTTGTAGGCAACTGTAACGCTAAATACCACTCCTTTTTGAATGCAGTTACAGATGAAGCATGTTTACAGCAAATGTCCTAAAGAAAGAACAAGAAAAATGATCATTTTCTATTCTAAAGGCCTCTGTTATTAGCAATGCATTTTATATATGCTGCCTTTTCTGAATAGGAATGCGTGGCTTGGCTTTTCCCTGAAAGCGAAATGAACCTGTTTGTTGATGTGCCACACCTGGGCTGGACGTTTATGTCCCATAAAAAGGGCCCGATTAATTTTAAACCAAAACAAAGCCCTCCTCCACCCTCCTGCAACAACAAAACCCCAGCCACACAGCACCAAAGCATCCCACAGGCAAATGTGGGAAGTACCTTTTTGTTCCTTGCTAGTGAGAGCTGTATTTCTTGGGTGTTCGCAGATAGTGGCCCAATGCCCACTTGTTTAGGTTGGGGGGGGGATGTGTATTTATGTACTTTTTCTACAATCATATGGCTTGCTTCTGTTTTCCAGATCTTGTCCGAGAGCCGCTATTTGAAATAGAAATGTTTGCATCCATTTCCTCATTAATCATTGTAATACAACCTGCTGCAGCTAAACGACAAAACAGATGCAACGATGAAAATTAAAAGTGATGGATACTTATCTTTGGCTATAAAAGCTGCTAACAATTTAGAGAGCTAGAGTGCCTTTTGGAGCTAGAATGTGGCAAATGAGAAAAGCAATAATAGGGGTAAAGAGTTTGCTGTTTGTAAACCAGATAACTACGGGGAGGCTGCGTCGCTGTCTAGCACCTGTTTTTTGTGGTTTGCCTTTGCTATTGAGTAAGATCAAGTGAGGTATTATTTTAATGTCTGATATGCCTTGTATAGCATTGTTGGAACTGGATGTAACCCAACCTCAACAAAACTGCTGGAAACATGACCTTGCTTTTGTGTGATGTTTTGAACTTGAAAATAGGCCTCTTTCTTTTTCTCTGCCACACGTACTGGCATGGCTTGTGAACTTTTCCCTGTAAAATGGGTTCCTTTTCCCTAATGAGAGCAGATCTATCCTGATATGAAGCGCGATTTTGGACTGCAACACTCTAAATCTGACTTTCTTATGTTTTCCTTGCCAAAAAGACATTTTTTTTCAATGTGTTTTGTGGGGATGCTGACCCTGAAAGGTGCAAAAATACAAGGGTCAGAATCTTACAGTGGAAATATTTATGGCAGCTCACTTGGGAACCCCATCCCTGTGTGTAGTAAGAAGTATTCTCTCATCCATCTCTAGTTGCTCTCCTGCTGCAGCTGGGATTCAGTAGCTCTGTTGTTCTGTGTCTGTGATGTGGCTTATGCTTCCAAAACGCTACTATACAGCTCTGCAGTTGCCAACCCAAACCTTCAGGTGCTTGCAATGATTGTCCAGATGAAGCTTTTGAAAAATGCATGCTAATACCTGTGCTCATCCTTCAAATCTGTACTGTGAATATTCTTAGGTTGGTCCTGTATGAATATTTTTTGCATGCTCTGTTTGTGCACAAGAAGGATGTACATGTACTCCCCATTCACCCATGGCTGAGAGGTTTGGAAAGGGGGGGGGTCACTGGTATGTGGGATTTGAGGTAAATGAGGAAGCAGAGTGAAAGAGGGAGCTGTTGGGCAGGTACAGGCATTGTTAGGTTAAATCATGGTGTGGGAGGCAGTGCAGGACACAGGTTCCTTCCATGGAGGAAACTCATCTTCTTTAGTTTCCCTTCTCACCCTACACCTGGGACTCTTCTTTCAGTAAGACTCAAGGTGCTGTTGGTGATTGTTACACACCCTGTGGCATTTTTGACAGATGTCAGGTATGTTTTGGACCAAGTTAATGAAGGGTAGTTGCAATTTGAGCTGAATGGATGCTTCTCTTGTCTTGAACCAAACCCATTCTCCTGTGCTGTTGCAGGCAGATGCGAGGCCCACAGGTGGTCAACCCCAGAAGCAGCAACACATCAGTTGAAGAGAAACTGATATTTCATTTATTTACTTATTTATTTACTTAGTTTGCTTATGAGACAGTCCCTGCTGACAGGGGATGAAAGGCAGCATAGCTGTACAAGTTCTCCTGCTCACTGATTATGCTCTGTTTCAGATGCAGTTTATCTTGATTCATAGCTTCTATCCATGAGAACTCAAGTTTCTCTTGCAAATGTAAAGGGTCCTGGGATTCAAAAAACACTCCAATTTAATCATAGAATAGTTCGGGTTGGAAAGGACCTTAAGATCATCCAGTTCCAAGCCCCCTGCCATAACCAGGGACACCTCACACTAAACCATGCCACCCAAGGCTCTGTCCAACCTAGCCTTGAACACTGCCAGGGATGGAGCACTCACAACCTCCCTGGACAACCCATTCCAGCATCTCACCACCCTCACAGGAAAGAATTTCTTCCTTACACCAAATCTAAACCTCCCCTGTTTCAGTTTGAACCCGTTACCCCTTGTCCTGTCACTACAGTCCCTAATGAAGAGTCCCTCCCCAGCATCCCTATAGGCCCCTTTCAGATACTGGAAGCTGCTATGAGGTCTCCATGCAGCCTTCTCTTCCCCAGGCTGAACAGCCCCAACTTTAATTTCTCCATGGTTTCCTAATATGATTTATTTGTTTGCTGGCTTTAATGATTGCCATGTTTGGAAGTAGAGCAATATCGCCTTGCAATGCAGACAAACTGAATAGAGGAAGGGCAAAGTAGCTTAGGGTGTTTTTAACAGGCTTAGAAACCTTTTTCTTCAGGTCATTAGTTGGAATCCACCCTGGAATCTAAGGTGGTCAATGTTTACCTGCCAGTAAGGAAGAAGTGATACCAGATACTGAGCAAGGAAGTAAGAGGGAGATGTGCATGGGAAATGATTAATAGGAGAGGGCAAGAGGTGACAAGATGTGACATAAAGCAGGAGGCTCCTTCTTTTACTTCCCCATCTGTTGCTAGGTAGTTTACACTGTTTAGAGTCCTTTCACATCAGTTCCTAAGTTGCTTATTTCTGCATGCATCACCTGCAGTCTGTTTGAAACATGCTGATGGTCTTACTCCTGGCTACAAAACCAGAAAATCCTCCCTGGGAGCAGGAAACAGAGCATCCCTCAGGATGTGCAGTAACTGTGCCTGTGAATGCTGACTGAAACAGGCGCTCGGTAACATTGTCATTCTATTACCTGCTGTGAGCGCCCTGCCTCCCATGGCGATCTGTGGATAAGAGAGGTCCCAATATTAGGCTGCTTCCCCATTCCCCTTGCATCAAATCATGCCTGCGGCACTGTGTCAGCAAGCACCTGCAGTCCTACAGCCTGGGGGTATGCTCAAGCTTGGCTCCAGTATCTCTCCAGGAAGAGTGCCTGCTCCTATCCTTAGCAGCACTGCTTTCACTCAGGTGAAGGCAGTGAGAGAAAATCCCTGTGCTCAGTGAAGCCAGGCCAGTGTCAGCTAATGGTGGATAGGAGTGCTCCTGCTGGAAGCTGCTCTGCTCAGATGCTGCCATTTAGAGTTAAGGCTGATGGTGTTCAGACTTACTAAGCATGAGAAGTTCCCACTGAGTACTACTTTATTTATATTTGCAAAGCAGGCCTTAAAAAAGTGTTGCCAAAATACAAGCTCCTTCCCTGTTTGGCCTCTGCTCATTTTAAACTTCCAAGCCGTGTTCAGTCATTGTAACTCCCTCAGTGTAAATGGAGAAGTTGAAGGTGCTGAGTGAATGTAAATCCAGTTATGCTTTCTCAGATTCAGCAGCAAGTTGGGGTTGAGTATCCTGGCTTCTAGAGCTTTTGCCCCAGTCATTAGCACAGAGAGCATATATTTTTCAGGGCAGAGAACACCTCTTTGTTATCAGAGATACCCTGCATCTTCCTATGACCCTTGAGGGGCAACCATAATAGAAAGCAGTAACAGCAGAGCCTTTGAAATCCCAAAGAGGCACCCCAAAGTGTTACCTTCCAAGCCTTCAACAATCAGGACTTCAGGAACTTTCTGAGCTGCTGGCTGCATTGTATTTAATAGTCCCCAATAACCTTATTTCTCTATTAATTTGCCTAATTCCTTTTTGAAGGCCTTTTATACTTCTGGATGCCACAACATCATGTGACAGCAAATATCACAACTGGATAGAATTGAGGAAGAAAATGAGGAAGAATTTCCCTTTGTTTGTTTGAATTTTGCCACCTGATATTTTCATTGAGTGCCTCTAACTCTTTGTATTGCAGAGTGCTGTGGTTTAAACTAAGGAGGAGAAAACTGACTGCTATTGCTGAACCCAGGACACTGAGTCATTCTCCATTCACCTTCTTAATAGCATTCCTGCTTTTGTAAATGCTCTCACATCTTTTGTTGTTTTCTTTTCCAAGTTTGACAAGTTACAGGCTTATTCCTCACGGCAGAAGAGCTCTTCTGTGTCTATGGTCACCTTTTCCACCCCTCTTTATAACCTTTCTATGCACTCTGTGCCCTGAGATAGAGACAAGAAGTATTCAAGGTGCAGGTGCATTGTAGATGTATCCAGCAAGATGGCAGGTTCTTTCCCCATTCTGGTTTTCTCTTATCTTCTTCCCTAGCAGTTCCTAAAAGCCCCTCTGGGTATTTCTGACAGCAGCTGAGCACCGAAGTGACCTTTTCTAGTTATTCAAAGTGACTCCAAGATTTCTCTCCTGAGCAGTGCTGATCATTGTGTTCATATAGTTAGTGTCATTTTTCCCCACGTGCGTTAGTTGGCATTCACTACCACTGAGTTTCACCTTGGTTCAAGACATCCTTCTGCAGCTCTTCACAGTTAGATTCAGCTTTGACTGTTTTGAGCCACTCTTTATTATCAGCTGACTTTGTCCCCTCACTCATACTGCTTACTCAGGTTGTTTATGAAGATAGGGAACAACATATTTGAAGCCTTTTCTCACTGGGAAAACTAATTGTACATTTTATTTCTTGCTACTAATTTCTTCTTATTCTGGGAATGCTTAGCTTCATTGTAAGCAGGGATGTTCACACTGTATTAACCAGGTAGTTTCCTAGGCCATATGCTCACTGAATACTTTAAATCTGTGAGACATGGCTACCTTTTGCAGAAACTGTTGGATCCTTCCCCAGCATAACATATTTATACGTGTATTTGAATTTTACTCTTTCTTTTGGCTTCTAGGACTATGTCTGCTGCAGGAGTCAGGTTTATTGATCCAACATTCCCTCAGGTTTTTTAGGGAGCCCTTAGGAAAAGCAGTGTTTTCATTCATTGTCCACTTTTTCTTTCTCAAGACACTGATTCAGAATTAAGGACTTGGTTACAGGCCCCCATCAGTAACTCAGTAATGTCTTTGCTTTAGAGCTCTTGAATACATATTTTCCAAACCCAGGGACTGGTTACTATTAATTTATTGATTTGGTTTAAAGGCTTTTCAACTCACTCCGTGTTTAATGATTTTTGACTTTCTTTAGTCGTTTCACATGCGTTTGGCTGAGGTAGCAGCTACTGATGGTCTTCTGCAGGCCTAGAAAACAAGAGGTTCTGTCCCCAGAACATTGGGAATGTTTTAGACCTTTTCTAGACATCTATGCTTTAAGAGTAGTGATTATTGCAAATCCTTTAGTACGCTTAGCAGCGTCTCCTGTTAGCCTTTCCATATTTCCTGGGGGATTTCATAACCTCACGCTCTGCTTGTGCTTTTTGGGAGCAATTACGTATATCACAAAGTGCTATTTTGTCTGTTCTCTAAACACTTCATCTCAGGCGAGAACATAATCTCTTGCTTTTTGCTTACATTTCTCATCACGTTGAATATTGCTTTTTATTCTAATGCCCGTGTGTTTTTGCAGCACTGCTGGAGAAAGCAGCCTCTTGTTTTCAGCAAACATTTCTCCAATAAGTGAGGAGTGCATCTTGTTTTGGAGTTTAATTCTGTAGCTTCTCTATGCTGTCTTTGCAAAATTACTACCTACCTCTCTGTGATTTCTAAGGCAGCCCATTTAAATAAGCAAGAGGTCCGCACTGTTACGTGGTTTGTATTTGTATACGCTGCATTGATGAGAGATGGATCCCTCTCCAAATGTGCAAGGGGTATTTTTACACCCCACTAGTATTTCAAGCTTGGACCGTATCTTTGCATATTTAACATCAATTTCTGAAGCAAACTCGCCATTACTTTCATATTGGCTTCCACAGTTACTTTCACTCCTAGAGCAAATGCTGTGAGGATTTAAATCAGCTGTACACAATTTCTAGCATCATAATCTTCATCTTCCTGCTTCATTTAGGGATCTTAATGAAAGCACAGTATGCGTCTGGACAGCATCTAGTCATTCTGAGTTTTGAAGGCATGACTTTTGGCAGTGCAACTGGTTTCAGTCATGATGTGTCTGATGCTGGTGGATTGACAGTCCATCTGTACATTGTTCTGCTAGAACTGTACCTTGCATCAAGCAAAAGCACTTTGTAACATATCCTTAAAAGAGTGATGAATCTTGCCAAATAATTTAATGTTATAAAGTGCTACCTATAGATACCCCCTACTTTTTTATGTACTTCGATTACCAGTTCAGCTGTTCTCTGTCAGGTAAAGTTCACATCTCTTAGGCCAGTCTTTGCCAAGGTAAAAACGGAAAGGTTTTGACAAGCTTGCCTGTTTTTATTAAACTTTTTCATTGCTTTTGTTTCATTCTGCAAACTTTTGATCTCAAATTAAGCTTGCACAGCTTGTAATGTCACAGGCCATGCATTAACTCCTTGTCATACCCCATGAGAGTTAAAGAATAAGCTTGTATTGTCCAGCATTGAGCCTCATTTAGTATTTCTGATTAGGAATAAAGCCCTATGTAAAGAACTGAAATATTTCAGTTTCCTAGGATTTTTCCACTCAACATTCCCTATATTTCTCTGTGCCAAAAGAACGTTTTGACAGCTGAGTGAACAATTTTCCATGAAACTGTTTTTGACACCCAAATGGCGCAAAGGAGATGTTTCCAGCTTTGGCCCAGTGACACACATAAGAATAGACATCTCAAGCTAGTAAGAGAAGAGCTTCCCTGCCTACAAGGTCAAGTTTGAGCTTGTCCAGACTGGTGTGAAACATCTTCAGAGCCTGAGAGCAGGTCTCCTTTTGCCTGAAATTCCTCTTTCTAATCTCAGGACTTTACAGACTGAACTCCTGACAAGTGCTTAAGAATCCAATTTGCACTTTGACCTAAGGATTCCTCTGGGAATTATTGAAGAGCACACAAGTCTGCCTGTCTTCATACAGACAGAGGAATGAAGAGGCATTGAAATTAAGTGATTTACAAGGGGAAATTCTGGTGATAGTATTGATATTCATGCTTTCCTGGCTCTCAGTCCTGTAACTGGATCCTTAGGCAATTCTTCTGTCCTGCAGTTGTGCTATCCTAGCTGAAAGTGAAGCCAAACCATGAGTCTGAATCTTAGCATCCCCAGAAGTCAGGAAGTAGCCTGTAGGTTCTCTTCTAAATAGCTTCAGCGTGAAGCAGAATGTCTTCAGATCTCTGAAGAGTAGCTTGGGTTGTTATTTTCTCTACTGGATTTTAGTGAGAGCACTTTTTCAGATCAATGTCTAAACTGTTTGACTATTGCAAACTGGGGGAGGTGCTGGAAGAAGTGAATACATTAGCAATTGCAATGAGAAAAATCCTGATGATAACTCTTCAGCTGGGCAGCCTTGGAGGAAAAACAGATGAAATCACTTTGGCTAAAATGGATGTCTGCAGCCCCATCAAATCTCTCACAAAGAAACAACCCCTTGCCTGATAGTTTTTACAAAGGCAGGAGCAGCCAGGATGCCAAGAGAAAGCCCAGCTCAGACAAACACCCCAGTGGTATCTCAGTGCAGAAACCTTGCTTTCCTCCTTGTGCTGCAAGAATCAAGAGCACCACAAAGTCTCAGGCTTAGAATTCAGTTTGGAGTATTTTTTTGCCCATGTAACAGTCAGCTTAGACATGAGGCAAATGCTGGATTTGAAAATGCAGCTTTCAGTGAGCAATGAATCTGGCATCCACACAGTGCATTGTGCTGCCAGTCCTTTTTTATATACCAACTCGTGTGCTTCCTACTGCCTTATGAGCTGGGGCTGCCTGTGCCATGATGTCGCTGTTATGACAATGATCTCGCCAGTTGCCTGCACCATCCCATCCCTTTAGATTTGGAGTTCTAAGAAACAGCAGATTGGGGAAAAACAAGTAAATGTCAACTCTCTGGACTTAAAATTAGTCCTTTCTTCTGAGGATCTCATGGCACTTTATACACCCAGGCCAATATTCCTGAGAATTATGGAATTAGACGTTCTCATCTCACATGTGTGAAGTACCACAACGTTGAGCAGCTTGCCTGGGAAAATACCTGAAATGCATTACCTCCACGAACAGATTCACTGCTCCTTATTCCCATACTGTGTGCTTGCCAAAGAGCTGTTCTTGTCTAGCAGGCCTTCAAGCTGAGGCCTGATGCATCCAATTAATGAGTAAAAATCCAGCCTGCAAGTTATTCTTTCAGACACAGTGATCCATGGAAAGCAGGTGCCTTTGATAGCTGTGAGACTTATGACTGGGATCTCAGGACCGTTGGAAATCAGAATGCCTGCTGAGACATAATGTCCTGTTCTGAAATACAGATTGCACTGGCTTGGGATCCCCGACTCAGCTGCGGAACAATTCTCGTATGCTATCATCTGCCTGCTCTAACAGTGACAAAGGCTCTAACAGGGAGAAAGGAAAAGACATTTACTACATATCCTTTGCTCTTGTCTTTCTGAACGTGAACAGCTCATTCTACTCTCCTGTTCCTCATGGGCTCCACGATTCCATGGGGCCATCTCTTTCTCTTGTCATTTGCAGGCTTTGTTCTTCCATAACCTGCTTGTTCCCCATGGTTACATCTAACTTACCTGTCAGTCTTTGGCTTTCTGTTTTTCTCCTTCTCTGCTAGTTCCCCTCTCTCCATCTTTCTCTCTGCATGGTTTCCCTGTCTCTTCCTTCCTTTACTTTTATATTTTCCATCTCTCCTATGTGCTATGCACCTCTCCAATCCCCTCCGACTTCACCCTGGGTATCTCCTCTTATATCCTGGGCCCTCAACCTGTCTCCTGAGGAGGGCTGAACTATGGTGATGGGACGTCCTTTACACAACCTCCCAGTTACTTAGATGCCTGTCAGGTTCTCTTCAAAAGCCCTTGGGAAGTAACTGGAGCAGGTAGTTGGGGGTCAACAAACTATCATCTGTAGTCGTGTGGTAACAGGGTGCTGCAAGCACTGTAAATGGTTAGAGCACTCACTGAACCCTACTTAACCATGTTGTATTTGCATACTTGCAATGTGCATCAGCTGAAAGTGGGTTATGCAGGGTGCTTTGCAAAATGCTCTGGATAAATGAACTTGTATGACTAGCAAATAAACTTTTCCACCAACTTCCCAATAACCCATTTAATTCCCCTCCAGTGGTTTCCTAGGTTAGCTGCAGAAGTAGTCATTTCACTTGAACCTGTTCCTGATAAGCTGTTTTTTCTGATTCATAATATAATCTGCCTATTCACATGTGTTGTTCTCACCTTTCCTCCTGTCTTTTCTCTGGTCCCTGGTCACTGTCTTTTCTCAGGACAGGCTGCTGGCTTGGTGTTATTTGCAGGGCTGCATGGAGACCCCTGAGTTAGCCTGGTAGCTCAGGTACTGAAAGCAGTTTTTACAGGTGGAATCATAGAATGGGTTGGGTTGGAAAAGACCTTAAGATCATCCAGTTCCAACCCCTGCCATGGGCAGGGACACCTCACACTAGAGCAGGTTGCTCCAAGCGCTGTTCAACCTGGCATTGAACCCTGTCATGGATGGAGATGTTGCCTTTCCTGGGCTAACAAACTCCCTCGCTCCCTTTTTCTCTTCACAGGGTGTGCTAACATGCGAAGGCTGTTTCCTGTCCCTGTGCTTCACCACACAGTTATCTCAGGTATTACTCTGTTCTCTGTACAGAACTATCCCAATAGCTGACTTCATCTTCTTCCTTTCATACTCTTTTGAAACATCACTTCAAAGACCCTTATAAGTGACAGTTTCAGTGACAGGTAAAGTCATTAACCTACTGCTAAAATTAATCAATAAAAAATGAAACCATGTTTTAGATCCTGGAAACAAGCCCATAATTTCCTGATTTTTTTCCTGTATTTCTATGTTGTCCACTCTTGTCTTGTCTAGTCCACACCACGGCTGAATCTGTGTTTATTTCTGTGTATTTGTGTGTATTATTGATGTGCATGGGAGTCCTGATAATGCAGCATGATTTGGAGAATATATGCATGTGAATATCGCCTTCCAACTGAACTATGTCCAGCGAGAGAGGCTAGAAGGCAGATCTCCTGCTCCCTCAGCTAGGGTGTATATGCAAAGCACCAGACTGAAGGAGCATCTATATTACTGCTTGCTCAAAGCATCAGAGACCCTGTCATACATAATACAGAGACATCATTACTAATATAAAACACTGCTGGGGAGAAGGGACGCATGGGCGGGCCAAGATGGCAGATGGCTTTTAGCAGCATGCTGCTTTCAGTTCTTCTACCTTTGTAATTTGTGCAATTTAAAGCCTTTGGTTACTGTTTTTAGTCTGCTGTCCATTGGCCCTGGTGGGAGTTTTTGTTGTTGTGCAAGAGTGCAGTGTATTTTTAGTGAGGGCCACAGCCAATAGTATGTGCTGTGCTCTCCTGGCGACTGGTGTTACAAAGGCAGGCTAGTCAAGAATAGCTTTTATGATCAGCTGGTTTGCTGAAGAATTGATGAAAATAGCAGTTGTCTTGGCTATATAACCTCTGCTCTGCTGTACCGCAGGATTTTGTGGTTGCTCTTTAAGGCACTAATACTGAGCTAGAAGGCTTTTTGGCAGCTAAAGAGCGAGGATGGAATTAAGAAATACCTCGAGGAGAGGCAGTTTGTAAGTGGGGATAGGGATCTATGGGAAGAGCTTCCCTGATTTGCATAGCGGTGGTAGAATTCTCTGTGGGGGTGAGGAAAGTTGAAGGAGCCAAGTGGTTTTTCCTGTGCTTTATGAATGGTGTTCAGGAAATCCGAGGTTACTTCTGGCCCTGTTGTGTGGGCCAAAGTCACTCAGGTTCCTTCAGCCTCAGCCTCCCATCTGTAAAATGAGAATAACATTTTGCTGTTTGAAAAGGCATTGAGTCATTCTCCATCCCTTCACTGGGACTCCCTGATGGATGATGCTGGAGGAGGGCAAGGTGCTGGAATACTTGGTGTCAATGATAGTTCTGATGGGTAAGCCTGTGAATGGTCTGTGCATAGCTGAGGAAAGTTTATCTTCCTTTGCACAGGGGCAACCATAGCCATAAATTCCGCCCTTCAGATCAGTGCCTGCAGGCAGATGCAGCAAATGAGGTTGACTCATTTCCTATCCCCAAACTCCTTTTGGGCTCCCTTCACAACCATAAAATTTAGCATCTTATGTGGAGAGGGCTGCTCACCTCTAGGTGCTACAGTAGATTTAATTCTTCAGATGACTGAGCTGCCTTGTTGTGGCTTGGCCCAGAAGTGGAAGCACAGGAGAGCTTTGAAGGAACCCATTGCAAATGAGAGAAGCAGGAAATGGTGGAAATCTTATAAGGCACCTTTTTTTCTTGTGGATAGATACTTGCTTTAATTTCCAGATTGAAGACACTGAAAGAAGCAACCCTTCTTTCAAGTTCAAGTTTTCATGGATGCTTCTGAACTAGAAAGAAGCCCAAGATGCAAAGCCTGCAATTTGTCTGGTTTTCCTGCTTTTTTACAACCCTTCTCAATTTTCTGATGCTTTGCTTCTGTATCTCAGTTCTTGTTTCTTTTGTTTGCTGCAGGCCTGTCTAATGAAGCAGGTAAAGCCAGCTCTGATAAGCACAAGCTTTCTTGTGCTGCAATAAGTACCAGGTAAATTCCTGAAATCAGTTGAGGCATTTTCTACATATGCTTTTGGATTCAGTTTCAGATTCCTGCTTCCTGTATTTTTATCCATTTCCCTATGCTCTGCAGCATACATTGTAACTGGATTTTTCATCAGAATTTGAGTGAGCACGAAGCACAGCTGTAATAGCCTATTTTCAACTCTGTTTTCAGGAGTTGTTTTCATTCACAGTGCGTACAGTAGCTATAAAAAGACATATTATATTTTCAAGGTCTGTCACATTATTTACAATGTGAGAACATAAAAACCTCTCTGATGTTTCCTGATAAACTGTCAGAGCCAGTAGCACAGCTGAACAACAGGTTAGGTACATCAGGTGCATCACCAACGTCAGGTGGAGTAAAGAAGCCAAGGGTATAGGAACGCACGCTTTCTAGAGGACAAGGGTGTACACTGATATCTGCACTTTCAAATGCTGGAGCATGTGGGTTAACACAAATGTTTCTGGTATTTGTGGCCTAGCACTGCTACCTTCCAGGCAGGCAGTCATCTAAGCAAACTTTCCACATGGGTGGCTGCTGAAAAACACAATGCCCCTTACCCTGGGGTGAATCCTAGTTTCATTAAAGTCAATGACAAAGTTGCCTTTGACTTCGGTGGGGTCAGGACTGGTGATGTCTGTTTTCCATTCGAGCTCTGGATTGGAGATATGCAGTAAAAATAGGCTTCCACTCAGGGGATGGAAAAGCTCCGTGGGTTTGCAGATCTTTCTCCTTTATGGCCACATATTTTTTCACCTTTCTGGCCAAAGAGGGTTTATTTTCCTTTGAATCTAGATATGCCAACAGAAGAATTTACTACCCTTCTTCTCAAAGGTTACTTCTTCCTGACTCTTTAAATCAATTAAGGAAAATTAGACAGGTTAGTTTATACAAATAGAAATTGTGCTTCCAGGTGGGATCTTTGACCTGGAGCGAACTGGGGAGTGCTTACAGATGCTATGTAGCCCTCATCAGGGTAAAGCAAAAAACAGGAGGAAAACAGTCTGGTGTGAGTGTTAAACTCTGGGTCAGGAAAAGGCCATGTGCACACAGTTTAGGTCATTAGAAGAGTGTGGCTCCTTCATATGCTTGATGTGGCTGAAGGGCACTACCTACCATAGCTGTGTGCCCATGAAGTCAAGGTACAATGGTCTAATTATTCTCAGGAAGAACCTTTAAAGGACAGAGTGCTGTATGGGGTGCAATAGCTTGCCTGAGCCAAATCTTATTCCCAAGAATAACTGAAGACCTTTGATCTCTGGATCTTACATTCATATTGGAAATAGCTTTTCTTTGTGTTCCTTCTCTGATGGTCCTGGTGTTCCCACAGAATCGCTGCCACAGGCTGAGGCTGTCAGGCTGTTGCTGTGAGGTCTGCTTGTAGCATGGGTTGTCAGGCAGTGATATGTTCTTATGCTGTGGGCTTAGTGCACCTTCAGAGGATGTGAGGTACCTCACAAGCAAAGGTCATACCACACTCTTTTTACCTGAATGTAGCTTTTGTTGTCTGTTTGGTTTTGGTAGTGCTCCAAAATGACATTTCAGACCTTCGATACTGGCTTTCCACGTTTGCATTTAAAAGCCACCCTCAGAATTACAAGGTGCTTGCAGAAAAATGTGGTTTCATGCATCCAGTGAAAAGAGCAGCACTTACAGGGAGGTGTTTTTCACAGGTAAGCGCGAGGCCCTAGTGGGCATAGCTGGGTTTAGGTATGGCTTTCGGTGCTGGTGAATGTTCTGGTGGTGGTTCTAACCAAACTGATAGGTTGGCATCTGCTGTCGACCATTTTAGTGTCCCTGCCATATTTTGTTTTTCTGTAAAATGGATGCTGCTGGGCTAAATCATTGGAGAACAGTATAAATCAGAGAAGAGCAAGAGAAAGGATAAAGAAGATACTGGAACAACCCCAAAGGGCTGCTTCAGCAGGGATCAGAGCTGTAATTTATGTCACAAGAAACTGCCTCATTTGGGCAATACTCACTCTGGATCTCTTACATGTGCAAAGGGATGACGAAGGCAGGCTTCTTGATTTTCAAGTGACAGAAGTGGTTTTGTTATACAGCGGGAGTTGCAGGACTTGTGCTCAGCTGTGCTTTGCAAAACAGAGAAGGCGTCCCTTCATTTTTATTCCATAGTGCTTCCACACTTGAACAGCATCTTTTGTTGTGTGCTGCATACCTATGTACGAAGTGAACAGTCCTAGATTGCTGACCATAAACAGCATTGGGTACCTCTGCTCTGTGTCTCCTTGTCTGTGGAAGAATTCTACCTTTATTTACAGAAGGAAGTATGTGAACATTTATGTATCCTACAGTTTACTTCTGAAATTATTCCATAACTCCATAATTCACAGCCTGTGCCACTTTGGTGCCAGCGTTTCTTTTGCATCTCGTTTGTTTGCAAGAAGGTTCTGCTGGCACTTTTTGAATTATAAGTTGGCAAACAAGATTGTATTTCCTCTTGACTTCAAAGCAAACACAACAATAAAGACCTAACAGCTAGATCCTAGGGAAGCCTGCTGACACCTTATGAAGTGTCTGGTTTTAAATTATGTTTAGAAATGAAGAGCCAACTTGTTCAACGTACTTTGTGCTGTTCACATTCTGACTGTGAAGTCCCGTATCCTATGAGAGCAATGAAACTGCAGCCCTCATGCAGTCCAAGGCAGCTGGGATCTTAGGGCTGGGATGATGGTGAATGCGCCATAGCCCTACAGCGTGAAGCTGCTGACCCCTGTGTACCCAGAAAAGTCTTAGGGCTTCGACAGAGCAATTTGCTGAGGCCAGAAGGTGGCAGAGGGGGCAGAAGTGATGCTACACCTCGTTTTGTTGTAGCTTTTGTTCGGAGTGGGTACACCTGCAGGCTAAGTTCCCAGACAAACAGTTGAAAGAGCAAACTCCCAAGGGATGTTTTGGACTCTTCAGTGATGGCTTTTAAGTCCAAGTTGAATGGCTAACCATCAGAGAAGGTCTGGGTGTAGCTGATCCTGCCTAGCTGCAAGGAGCTGGGCCAGCAGGTCTCTTAAGGTTCTTTTGGCTATAAACTTACCTAATTTTGTTATTATAATGGTGAAAATCAGGGCAAGAACAACTGAAAGGGGGATGAGAAATTCTGTTAGCTGGGCAGTAACAGAAAAGGGAAATGCTTCTCATTTTTCCTTTATCTGTCAGGTGATCACTCTGAAAATGAGCAGTTGCTGTAACACTGTCATCCTTTCCATTATAATTTCCTTTCTCACTTATTGCTGCTGGGCCAGAAGGTGACCCAAAAGGCTAGTGAAAATAGGTGACTTACAGATGGCTTCACTAGGGACTTAACTTCTCATTCTCAAGTAATTCAAGGGGGTTGTTTTGCATTACTTGTTAAAGTTGTGCAGCTGTGATCAAAGTGCATCAGAGGGCTGGGCAGCCCATCTTTTGAGGTGAGCAGGTCTTGGGATGGTCTATGCTACCATACTAGGTTGCTGCATGTTTTTGGTAGAGAAAGCTTTATTGCTGTTCCTTTCCTGCCTGATTCGATTGTTAGGTGCAGGTCAAGGCAGTTGAGTTGTCTTGAAGGTTGGATGGATATGCCACAGCCAAAGTGTCTGGATCCTGCCTGTTTGCTGGAGCAGAGGGTCAGAGGAGGTGGACTTGAAGGCTGCAGGGTATTGTTGCTAGCACAGGGGCTGAACTATGCCTGGGGACTGCCCTTAAACTCTCAAGGTGCAGCATGCCCAAGGCACACCAGCCTCCCACCTCACTTGCCATCTGGGATGAATGGTTCATATGGAAGAGAAAAAAGCAACTAGTGGAAGGAGGTGGTCCACCCCATATGGATGCAAGGTCAGCCTGACCTGTTATGTACTTCTGTCTGAGGTAAGCAAAATCATTTATTACCAAACGGCAGCATCCATATGGGTGATCAATATGGGGACCTCTGCAGTTTGTTCCTTTCATGAGCGTAACATCTTCTGTTTTCTCTCCTTTGATGCTTTTGTCAGGGTAATTCAGTCTGACAATGTTTTTAAGTTAGCGAGAACAACCGAAGGATAAACAGTTCAGTCACCTTGGCCTCTTTCTTCTCCTACTATTAAAAGTGAGGCGAGCTGTTATTATGATATAGTATTTTACTCATTGACTTCCTTTTGAAGGTTCATAATGTGGAAGCTGTTTCGAAAAACCAATTTGCATAAATGCTTTTTAATAACAAAAGTGTGTTTACTCTTCCTTGACTTATTAATAATTTTTCTGCATGGCAGCTATATCCAAAAGCTTGTGTGTGTGTGTAGATACATAGATCTATATTCACACGTACACGTGTCTATACACAAAAGTTGTCTCCTGTAGCTGGAAAGAGCTCAACTGAGAAAAATGATGTGCCCACCAAAACAATTGCAATTTTTCAACAAGATCCCAGTGTTTTCTTTGTAAAAAAACTAGGATTGGAAAAACATGAGGTTTTCCTGCCAGATTCCATTCATTTTCAGCAGGAACAATCTGCTCCTCTCAGCTGAACATTTTACAGCAAGAATGGCTGGAACTGAGGAACCAGCTCCTGTTTGGAAATAGTAATTGTTTTTAATGAAAGTGCCTGCCTACCATTTGGAGCTAATACGAGAACCGCGATTCCAGTAGGACAAAGCATCAGCTGGACAAAAATACACAATGCGAGAGGGCACGGTGTCACTTTACCAGGAAAGCGAAGGAGAAGCTTGCTCTTTTTTTCCTGCTTTTTCTTTTTCTCTCCTTTTCTATTGGTTTCATTTGTGGTTCCCTAAGAGATACCAGATAATAAAAAGGGCAAGGGCCAAAAATCACCTGGTGGTGATTTGAGTCATGCCAAACCATTGTATGCCTGAAAACAAAGCTGATGGTAAAGGAGCAGTGTGTTAGACTTCCCTGAGAGTCAGGGTTTGCTCGGGAAAAATATAACCAGCTTGGCAGAAAGAATCTGATGTAGGAGGAGATAGCTGTGATTGAGAGAACCTGGGAGCTCTGCCTTGTACAACCATGTCCACTCACTGCAGAAACAAACATCTGTAGACACAGTGACACTTTTTGAGCAGAGCTAGAGATTCACTGATGTCTTGAATATCTCTGTTTAGAGCCAGGTTTTGCTGTAGTTCTTATGGTGGGATGCAGACTAGGAAATCAGAGAAGCAGAGTATGTCTGGCTGCATTTAAAGCCAAATGAATATTTGCAGGAAAAGTAACTCCCAAACTCAAAAATCTATGATGGTGCAAACCCATTAATGGAAATACCTGGCTTTCACATTACACATGTGCTTGTTAATCTCAGTTTCCTACCCTCTACAGCAGCGGACTCTGGTAAGGTATCTAATTCATTTCTTGCCATCACTTTAATGATGTGAGTTGCCGTCACTACATATGAAAGACATCTCCCAGTTAATATGAGGAAGTTAAAGCCCACCCTTGCTGTTAGTAAGACTTTCAGCATTTGCTGGCTTTGCTGGCTCAAGCTTGGTTTAGGACACTTGATGCCCCTCTTTGACATAACTTTTCTGTAATTCAGTTTATACCAAATTGTTGACAAGCTCAGAATGTGGCCTATTAGCGTAACAAGAGTAGATTCTTTTCAATTATTTATTTAGGTTTATTTTAAATGAGAGGAGTATATTAGTTGAAAAGACAAGAAGTATAGAGTTATATCTGTGATAGTCTAAAAATATTAGAGAGAACTGAGTGATTTGTAGGGAGATTTGTCTTAGATGAGCTGATATAATAAAACCCAATAGATAAGCTTTCAGACACACCAAACTTGCTATTTGACCAAGTCAGTGAAATGGAGTGTCTAGAATTTAGACTTTGATTCTGTCTATTAGGGAAAATATCTATTTAGATACCTTTAAAATGCCAAATACAATCATCACACTATTTATTTTCACAGCAGATGCAGGATGGCTTTTCATCTCAATGACCATTGGAAACAAAGGCAACCAGGAGTGTGAACTCATTCTCACCCCAATAATTCCACTGTGGTAACACAGGTTAATGCTGAAAATAATTCAGGTCACTGTGTGAATCTATTAGACCATAGCAGGTTCTTTACAGGCATTTCAGTTTATCATGCTGTGTTTTAAGAAGTCAAAAATATGCCCCTTAATCTGTAGCTGTGGCAGAAAGCTGTCCCACTGACAAATTTGGGTTTCACTTACACATCTTCAACTTGTCTTCCTGTATGTTCAGTAGGGCTTGGAATAGCAGAGAAGGAAATAAAGGTTGTAGCCAGCTTTGCAAATGCCCGAATTTCATAGTGCCAAGTGTTGGTCTGGTCTTGCTGAGGACCTGTCTGTATTCTTGGGATGTTCCAGGGGCCACAGTATAGTTGGATGGTTGCAACTCAGGTTTCAGATGTGTGATGGAGGTCTGAATGAGTGCATGTACTGGAGTATTAGAAATACAGTCTAGGCTGCCCAATTTGCTCAGCAGTTGACCATCTTTTAGTGATTGGGATTAAAATCTGTTGGCAAAGTAGATATTAATAGCTATTTTTACAAGATTGCTGCTTGGTAACATAAAGCCTTAGTCATACTCAGGGGGAAATCCTGAAGCTAGTAAGACAAACTGATTCTTGGCACTGTAGATCTAAGCCATAAATCCTTTGAAGAATCAATCAGCTCCTCTTTTCTCAGTTTACTAGCAACGCAGAAAACTGTGGGGGCAACAATATATACACTGAAGCATTTGTGATTGCATTAAGCAATTACAGTTTGGGGCTTACTATTGCTTACAAATCTGACTTGTTGATTGAGAATGCAGGGGTTTGCAATTTAAGCCCCCAAGTACAGAAAGCTGCTCCTAGAAATCTTTAGTTGAAGCTACTGATGGACCAGACATACTGGGCTCAGATGAACAGCACACTATCCTGCAGAAGAGAACTGCTGTGTCTTGGATTCGGAAGGAAGACCTTTCAGCCCAGGTTGCATCTTGAACCCTGTGCAAATGTCAGCCAATGAATTTTATTCTGTAAGATCTAGATGCTATGTTCAAATAGGATCTGGCATTATGGAACGTGCATTTTAGTCTGGATGCTTGAGATAGATCCTTGGGTTTCTGAACACTACAAGACTGCAAACTTGCAGGTCATCTTGTGGTCAAAGGGTAGATAATAATTTTCTTAGTTTTAGTGAATGCTGTTCATCTGGAAAAGAGTTGTTCTGGTGCTCATACCCAGGCCTGCCATTCAAGGAGGATGAAGAACATGAAATACGACTTTTCTAACATTTCCCTGTATGTTTTGTTAATCAATCCCAATTTATTAGTCATTTCCTGTTTTGCTCTAGAAAAAGCCCAAAAGGATCTATTAAAAGCCTCTCCATTAATTTCTAAATGGGAACTGGAAAAGGCGGTAAACTGTGCAATTGGTTCTTTGAGTTGGAGGAATTAGATCTGACACTATATTCTTGTTTGTGGGGCTTGCTGGAAATGGGTGTTTCTCCACTGAGTGCTTAGAGATCTGACACAGCTGAGCATGTTCAGTTCCATTAATAGCTCTGAGCATGGAGCAGTTTTATTATGTTAAATGGAGTAATCTTATATTTCAAAAGCTTGAAGTACATTTTAAGGGAAATAATGGTGCAAAATGACATGGGTTTATGCATAACATTTGTGTGTGTTCTTTGAGTTATGTTTGCTTCTGACATTCTCATACCAGTTTCAAGCATTTACTGCTGCATCACTTAAGTCTGCTTTGATCCTTCTCTCCCATGAGCCCTCTGTAAGATCCAAGCAACAGAGCTTTAACCCAAGGAGACTTTCCAGATCCCAGCTATGTCTTTGAAAGGGAATAGAGTAAGGCACCATCTCTGTTCCTCTTTCTGTGCTAAGCTAAGAAGGATATTAAAAATGTGGGTCTCAGTCTTTCAGTCAGACTCTACTAAGCATGTAATTCCTGGATGAGTTACAAGTGCAACAAGTGTGTTGGCACTGGCGGATCCTTCCAAAGCTGAAAACACTGGAGTAAAGGAGGGAGCTGCTTATTGAAGAATAATGTGTACTGTGTTGTAGGATATAGAGTGGTGGCCAAGATTTCTCTTAATGGTCATGGAGCTACTTCCCTCGTGCTGTGCAGCTTGGACTACATCCTGATTCTACCTTGGGGCCAGACCGTGGAGCATCACCTCTTCCTCACTGCCCTGATTTCCATGCAGAGACAAGCAGTGTGGGTAGCTTGTGTGAGAGTACACCCCTAATTCTCGGGTCCAGCAGACACATGACACTCTCCCTAGAGAGAGGCAATATCTGCACTGCATCTGAATACAGCTCTCTGGTTTTGTTAACAATGTTTCTGTGGGCTGTGCATATAAAGGGTTTTCAAAACAAGACTGGCTTAGATAAAATACTACCTCCCAGTTCTTTTCATTCTTCTCTGCTGTCCTCCCTCCATAGCTCAGTCTGTGCTGTCTGTACTGTCTTGCACAGTATGTTCTCTAGGCATTATGCTAGCAGGTTTGTTTCTATTGTGGGCAATGACAGTGTGTTTTGGTGATTCGTTGTTGGCTGTAACAGGAGGGCCCAACAGTATGCTTAGAGTTTATGCAGACAGTTCCTCCACCTCCTGTCTGCAGCAATGTCCTGAAGCTTCCTGTTGTCTTGGGTATTCTGAGGTCAATGAAGGTCCACTCTATTTTCTCTTTCCCCTCTGACAGTAGAATTTATTCTGCCTGTAGTACTTATATCCCCTTGTTCAGATCAGGCAGTGGTTTTATTTAAGCAGAGTATTAGGAAAAGATAAAACAAATTAACACACTGAATTCATCCTTATCTAATGATACTGTCTAACTATGCCAAAACAGTTCATGCCAGGTCATTTAACTTGGGAAAGAAGACATGGACTTTGTACAAGATAATAGGAAAGTACAAGTGTGAACCAGGGAGTCCAAGAATGCTGTTCTAAAAACATGAACTCTGAAGTATCAATCAAAATCTGACCCTTCAGGTTTGCTATCTATTAGATGTTACATACAGGAGAACATGCAATGGGGCCATTGCTTTCACATCTAGAAACCTCAGTAGGATTTGTGGAAGAACTGGCTTTTGCATGGCATCTGAAATCGGGTACCGTGTCATCACTGTTGTATAGAACTTTTGCTTTGTTGCATAGCTTTATTGAACTTCCCTTACTGTCTTTTCGATATACCATGACTACAGGATTTTTGAATTCCCATTATTCTTCTGTTTAACGTGCCTGAAAATTCTGTCTTATTTCACTGCTTTTAATTAACATGTCTACATTTTGGGGTATGGGATCAGTTGTTCTCGTTGTTTCATGTGGTTATTAGAACTTAACTGTATTTCAATCAATTGCTTGGTCTTCTGTGTTACCTGAAGCAGTAATAAAAAGTTTCAGCCATATGCATACATATATATATGTATTTACTGAATACCAACATTTCTTGTAGGAAAATATATTTAATTACTAGGCAGAATTAATGGTTATTTTCCTTTAACTTCATTGGAATTTAAACTTAAAGTGTAAATTTTAATAGTTTTTAATTTTCCTGACTTTTATTTTAATTTTTAAATGTTTGAAAATTGCAAAAGGAAAAATAGAACCCAAATTTAAAAATAATGACAGGAATTAGAGGTAATTGTGGAACATCAGAGTCCACTCCTTTGAATGGTCTTCTGGAAGAACCTGTTTCATTCCTCTCTCTTGATTATATACAGGGTCTTATTGTGGGCACCTGAAGTTAGATTTTGAAGTTAAACAGTATAAATCCCTCCCGTACTGTTTCCCATTTGTGGTGAATTCCTTTGTGGATCAAAGTTTATGGCCATGGCCCCTAGTTAGCCAATTTTAAGAAATTCCTGTAGAATAGCAGGGGATATTGTGCTTTTAGAAATAGGATTATAAAGTCTTAGACATCATGGGGAGGCTACAATAGAAAACCCTGGACATAGTCTATGATGCTGGCATTAAAATATGAGCCCATTTCCTCCTGTTGGAGTTCATATGGATGTTTCTACAGTTTTACGTTAGTCATTATAAGCCTAATGCCCTTCTCCAGGCTGCTTTCACTATTGAATTTGCTGTCTGTGGACTAAATCGGGGTTCCTGCTGAGGGTTAGGATGCTGAAGTGCTTTGTTTTCCAAATGGCTCTTTGTGGACAGCACAACTGTTTTGCAGACTTGCTCTTTGTTTTGTATTTGGGCCTTCCTACTGACATTGTACCCTTCATCATTAAGGGTCAAGAGATGCTTCTCATGTTTACTTAATTCATAAAAAGTAATATATATGCAGCCAAGAAGCATTACAGTGATTTAGACAAACCTTCCTATACCATTATAGAATCCCAAACTGGTTTGGGTTGGAAGGGACCTTAATATCATTCAGTTCCAACCCCCTGCCATGGGCAGGGACATGTTCCACTGGAACAGTTTGCTTCAATTCCCATTCAACCTGGCCTTGAACACTGCCAGGGATGGGGCAGCCCCAGCTTCTCTGGGCACCCTGTGCCAGCGCCTCAGCACCCTCACAGGGAAGAGCTGCTGCCTTAGATCTAACCTGAAGTATTGCCATAAATCAATGCACTTACATATAATTACAAAATAGTTGGGAGAACATAGAATATGATCTGTTATTCAGCTGAACAGCTCAATAGGAGTATTATCCTTCAAATCAGCTGAAACTGCTGGAATACTCAGTGCAATCATCCCAAATGTCCTACAAAAGGGCACACATACATGGGAGCTCTTTGCTGTTCATTGCATGTCCTGAAGCTTTCTTACCCCCACATCCTGAAATCAGTCAACCCTTAAAGTATTTGGCTTTGGGCAAGTACAAAGTTGTGTGGCAGGTGAGGGGTTAATGACATGCATGCAGCTGCTAATACTTCACTTCTGAGGCAATATGGTCTTCAGGGGTAATTTATCCAGGCAGGCTCTGACATGAGATGTGACATTCACCATCAAATGCAGCTAGGGACATTGCCCATTTTCTTAGGGCTATCAAGACCTCCCGGTGGCCTTCTTTCTTTTTGCCTGCTGCGTGGGTTTTCATTAACCAGTTGGAGTTTCTCTGTTTCTACATCTACTTCTGCTAGGCATCTGCACACATGCTTGCGACTCTGAGCTTCCCTAACTACCTAGAGAAGGATATTGTCACTTGATGACTGACCAGAGAATATCGAGCCGTCTTTCCACAGAATGAGGTGGGCTGAAGAGAGGTATTTGTGAGAGATGTTAGCAGCTATATATAGACAACAGTTGGAAGAGCACTAATTGTAAGAAGTGCTCAGGAAAGAGTTGAAGGTTTAAATATATACCTGAAAAATACCTTAGAAAGTTTTGGAAGCAAATCAGAAGGTACAAAGAGATAATGACTGAAAGTGGTGAAACTGAGGCACAAGGACAGGGTGATAAGAACACTTGAGTCTCATACAGATTTGTTTGTCCAAATCTCTAAATCCATTAGTCATAAGGCAGGGCTACCATATTGATAGTATACTAAAGGTGGCCTGTGGTATGACTCCTGTGATACTGAGCAGAGGTGGTTTCATCCTTATAACTGGTGTAGGCTGGGTTGGCTCTATGTTTGCTTGCAAGGGTTACCTCTGCAGTGAATGAACCTCAGCCCGAAAGCAGCCAGAGGCCATGCCTGTGCTGTGGAGTGAGGTGGGCAGATACACTTGAGTTAGACATACGTGTAGCTGGTTTGGATGAACCTGCTGAGAAGACAGGAGCCTCATTTGCAAGTGCTAGAACCCTGACAGTCTTGTTTGGCATCTGCTGAAGCCTGCACAGTTGTACACAACCACAGCTCTTGAACACTATGGTGTTGAAGGCCAGGTTGGACAGGGCCTTGGGTGCCATGGTTTAGTGTGAGGTGCCTCTGCCCATGGCAGCGGGTTGGAACTGGATGATCTTAAGGGCCTTTCCAACCCAAACTATTCTATGATTCTTTCACCAAGAGGAAGGCAGGAAGGTTCTGCAGTCCCACCCTTAATCGCAGTGCAGATGTGTCTTTCTTTGTGCCACTATCTGGCCTATCAGTTCTGCTCTCTGTTACTGTGAGTGTAAATCCACGAGCACTCTGACATTCAGTTTGTTGCAGATGAAGAATTAAAAAAAGTAAAAATGAATTGGAATAAAGGGAAGCAAGGTAATTACACTCATCTTCACAATATGCAGTTCAGCTCCATCCAGATCTCTAATTTAAGGTCAGCCCAATAATTCAGTGAACAAAACAGAAGTGGATGCCATTAGAAACTGAATATTTACCAGGCTTCAGTGCTCGCTGAACTGAGCTGCTCTTTACCTTGGTAATTTGATTTTTTATTTGCCTGGCTTAAAACTGACAACTTCTCAGAATAGTATACAAAAGATAACTACAACCTGGGTGTGAATGGCACCAGTGCTGGTTCTTGTTGGGTTTCACGCACGAGCTTACCATTCCTGCTTCATTCTTAAAGGGGATAGTCGCACCTATGCGAAGAATTCCTGTTTCCTTTTCTCAGGACCTGCATAATTAGGGATGGCTTCTCGAACTGCAGCTGGTTTAGTCTTCTTGTAAGCCTGCAGTCTGTGAGAGTGTATGAAGGTTATTCATGGAGGCAGGCAAACGAATGGGTGGTCTCTGTGAACAGTTTTTAATCTGCACGTTACTTTAGCTGCTGTCTTTGATGATGCTCTCACCAGAGAGGCCAAGGGCTAAGCAGATAGTGCAGCAGAGCAGCCTTTTTCTACATTAACATTTCTTACCGTTACTAAATAAGCCCAAGCACAGCTCCCAGAAATAAAAGTGATGAATAAGCAAAGCAATGTCATCCAACCTGGAAAACAGAAAGACTGGAAGACATGATCATAAAAGTGCTGGCAGTGATGAATGTTTTGTCCGCACTAGAGCTCCTGTCAGCAGTAACAGCAATGGGAAATATTTAGGGAAGTCTCAGATATAAAGGCATTAAAGTTGGTTCTTGTAGCTCAGGACTGAAGTGTGTTTCTGCAGGGCTATTTCAGACATGATTACTTTGTTCCTGGAGTACCTTACCTTTGGATAAATCAGGTTTCGATTTTCTTTGGTCTGAGTTCATTTATGAGTACAGCATTCATTTATAAACAGTATAAAGCTATTTATTAACTGATGCAAGCCCCTTCTTCCTGGTGATGTGTCAATGAAATTCCAGTGCTTTCTGGCTGTGATGTTCAAGGTGTCTCTTTGCCAACAGGCTATACTGCGGCATGGGCAGGACTCTGGCTCTCACTGTAAGATCTAAATGAGAGAGAAGGAGGCTGAAGGGAAGAAAGTACATACTCAGGTATTAGCAGCTTCAGTAGCTAGCAAACAGTAAAGAGAAAGCCATATGAAGCAATAGATCATATGTGAGGTCTTTTACTTCTGAAGTTTCTCTGTTTCAGAGCTTGTTGCAATGTGAAAATTGAGTCTTTGAAAGCTCTGGCCAAGGGGTCTCCCAGCTAAAATAGGGTGTGTAAGATAAACAGGACATAAGGGGCTGCTGAGTAGATACCAGCAGGTCTGGGGACTTCAGGCTGTAGCAGGGCAGCTCCTTGTCCATGCAGCTGTGGGTGCTGACCACACTCCTCCCTGTGTTGCCCAAGGCTGGAATCCAAGTGCTGTGTTACTGAGCTCTGTGGGGAAAAGTGTGAGGCAGCCTGTTTCAGATAAATGGCATCACCTATTGCAAATACAACATTTGGATTTTAGAGGGATGCAGTAACCTGTTTTCTGGCCTAGCTGACAGCAAACAGTTCCCTGAATCTCTGGGAGCAAGGAACATGCCATATTCTTTCCCATTGGGATAAATTCATAGCATTCTAAGTAAATGCTACATATCTATTTTCCCTGAAAGCAGCAACACACATTTTCTTCATTTGTATTTCAGGGCTAAGTGCAGGTGAGGAGTGATTTTATGGGATGGAAGGCTTGGGGGAATTATCTTCCCTATGGGGATGTGTCTGTCTGTACATACTTATATATATAGGTGTGTATGGGGGTGTGTCTGTCTGTATGTATATATATGTAACTGAAATAGGGCATTTCTGCTAGCTTCTGAAACTTAGAGTCCATAAAAAGACCCTATGACTTCTTGTAACAGTCACTAGATCTGAAACAACAGACATCAGAATAGTTTAAATGGTTTGAAACTAAGTCTGTGGCTGCAGCCCCACTGATGTATACAAATTACTTACCAGCACCAGAGATAAAGTTTCATGTGTAAATAGGTAACTGGGTGTTCCTCAGGCCATGTTTGCTAATGAGAATACAGCATTTCTCTCTCTTTCAAAATGCTGAGGCTTTGCTCAGTACTTGCTGTTAATGTGGGTGAAGTTGGCCATCTGGCAAGCAGAAAGCAGTGCTGGGAGAACTTTCACACATAGCTAATGCAGTGCTTTCTTTGCTAAATGAGGGTTTTCTTCCCGAAGTCCAGATTTCACATTCAGATCTCTGGGGTAATGCATTGAACTACAGACAAGACTGAGGTGTTCGCATCCAGCCTGTCTTAATGCCTAGGAGAAATCCACCTTCTCTTTCAGGCTATAAAGCTGTTTGTCTTCTGAAATCTCTCTGTTCCAACTGATGGGAGCCAGGGGAGGGAGGTATTCTGTTAGATTTGCTGTTAAATCTACAGCAGGTTCATCAACAACGTCTTCACCAGTATCTTCTCTCAGCATTGTCCCTGAGGAGCTTCTCTGAATCCTCCTTCAGATTTGCTTGCAGAAATGCATTATGCTACTGCAAGCTTCAGACTAATTCTTCCATTTCTCAGATCTAGAATGTGTTCCTCTAAAATCACCTATTTCAGCCAAAGCATCTGTTCGAGTGTGATTGTGTATACATGTTTTTCTTTGTGTGACTTAGTTTGTCATATTTATTTCAATCTCACTGTGGTATCTATCCATCCATATGTCAAGCTGCAAACCAATATTGATTTCAGAGGCCATATGCTATCCTGATGTCTACAAGCATTTCTCCTGGTAGTATCAATGGGAGCCCTCCCTGTGGAGTATGAAGGCTTTCCAAGCCTGGGCAATGCTGTTGATAGTTCTTGTGTTGGCTGATCAACTTTTCTTCATGACAGACAGAAATTCAGGAACATTTCTAAGGAAAACCTGCTTAGTAAAATGACTGTTTGTTGGGAATCACGGTTTTCCTTTTAACAAGATTTAACTGCAACCTATATGAACAAAACATTGTACTTAGGTAATAGTAATGAAAGTAAATAACATCAATGTGTGTCTTTTGGCCTGTTTGAGCATGGTGCCTGGTTTAAACCTGCTGAAGTCAACAGAAAGATTAATGTGTGCTTTAAGAAGTCAGGTTTGTAGTTACCTAGCACCTCTAGTTAGAAAAGCAGTGTATATGGAAGCTATGTTTCTTCATGTTCTGCCTTGGGACAATTTGTTCACCTCTGTGAAGTTCAGGGACTATTGAGTGGGACTGACTCTCCAACAGCTCTTGTGTTTGTTTTTTGTCTTATAACCATAAGGACTTCCTTCACTGTTTGGTCATGAAGTGCAAATGGGCTATTAGGAACTGTCTTGCAGGTCACAAATCAATTGGACTCTTATGTAGCACCCTCCCCAGGTAAAGCCTATGTTAGCTTGCCAGAGTATATTAGCATGTTATCTTCTCCTGTGGGTGTCTTTGTGCTAAAAGCTGAACGGTTCCCTTTCTGCCCTGTCAGAAAGGTTCTTTGGTGACCCCTTTTTATATGTTTTTGCATGATTTTAACATGTTTTTATCCAATAAATGTTAAGAAGTGAAGAAAATATGTATTTCTTCTGACGCAGACCCCTAATGCACTGTCCTTTAGAAGCAGCACTTTCTCAGAAGAGGTTCTGAAACCCAGGCAAAAATACACTACCTGCGCTGCAAATGCTGGATGGAGGATGGCAGGCCATATCACAGAACCTTAGAATAACTCAAATTGGAAGGGACCCATAAGGATCATATTTAATAACCTAATACATACCTAACCATTCTATGATTCTATGCACAGACACAGGATCTCAGTCAGAAGCTGTATGGGGAAGGCTAACGCTGTCCTTAGCCCAGAACAGGACAATGCTGGGAGAAATATGTAGAGTTTGACTTGTCTTTCCATCAGGGCAGAAATTTAGTGCTGAATGGTTGTACCGACCCTGGCTAACAGGAGTACCTAGCCCTTGGTCATACCCAGTGTGGTGGACATCACGGTTGTAACAAATCTAATGGCTAAAAACACTGGAATGAAGCATCTTTATTCATGAAAATTTGCTGGATCTTGATCTGTTGGACTCTCTGGGGAAAATTCCTCCCAGACAGTGGCATAAAATTGAACTGATGCTTCTTCATCGTGCACAAACGGGCTTCTCTGTCTTGTCAGGTTTTAGCTTCAGGTGAAGGCATAGGCCACAGGCATGTGAAAGGCTTCAAAATCTTAAAACCTAGTCTCCAGAGAGACCTAATGCTTTAATAATGCCATATGTATAAGGTGTCATATACAACCTTTTCTCAGCCATAAAACTAGCAGCCTTTCTATAATATTATCCCTTTGAAGATTACCATATATCGTGTCCTTCAGAAAGTGGTGGCTTCTTATCAAGAGGGCAAGCATGTTTTTACAAGTGTCACTACAGAGAGGTTTTCCTCTGTACAAATTAAGCCTGTCAAGAAAATGAAGGCTTCTTCTGCAGAAGAAGTATGAAACAACATTGGTTTTCCCCTTTGCATTATGTTGCTATTAGCAAAACCAGCGTTGCTTTTACTGTACAGCAAATGGAAAGAAGTTTTACTTCTAAAATACAGCTTCCAATGAGAAATCCTAAGATGCTTTCTTCTTGGTTTCTTCATCCAGTCAGTCATAAGCTTCTAACTTTGTAGGCTGTTATTTATTGCATTTATAGTGTTCACATTGCTATGGTAGCCAAGTACTCTGAACAGTAATATAATAATGTTATACGAGAGCTAGTGAGAAACAAATGCAGTCTGCTTAGCTTATTTTAAGGCATCTTTCAAGTTTACCACAGGTATCTGTGGAGATGAAAGGAAATTCCTCTAAAAGGCAGCAGAAGTTCAGGTTGTCTCTGAGTGAAATATGATGAAAATAGTGTCCTGGGTTTGCTTACCTTTGCTTACCTAGATTTCTCAATCTAGGTAAAGAAAGAAAGTGCTGGTGGTGGAGGAGGATGGAGTGGGTCTGGGAGCTGGGGGGCAGGGAGCAGAGCAGACCCACTGAATAACATGCTCAAGAGCTCTCCTGCACAATGAGATTAGCATGATGTGATCGCTTTGATGCCAAGGTGCTAACACAATAATACAAGCGAGTTTGCCAACTTTTCAAATTGAATGTATTTGATTATTTGCTTTTAATTAGTGTGAGTTTTGGAGTATGTACAGGATTGTTAGAGATACATGAAAAGCCTCCTATGGCAGGAGAGTGTATTCTCAGTAAAGACGGTGCGGCATTGTTCTTTTTTAGCTGTGGAGAATGAGATTTAACAGCTATGTTAAATGTTTTAGCCCGTTTCTATTGTGCCTTCCTTTCAACCTATTGGCAAGCCCAAGTGATGCGGGAAAATAAACCTCTCATTTGATCTGAATGTTGAGCACTTTGCTATAAGAAGAACTCCAGCCCAACTTCAGGATACAGGAAATATGACTGGTTTATTTACAGGAGGCTCTTACTCCCTCTTTCCCTTAATAAGATCTCGAGTAAACTCATGCTGTCATATTTTCGTCCATGCAGTGCTCTCCTTTGTGTTCATTTAGCTTGAATGCCTTTGTCAAGATTGTAGATTTAAAAACCCCTTTTTCAATGGCTGAAACAGATTGCAGTTCTGGAGGAAATATAACAAGAGAGAAACTGTTTATTTTGACCTCTTTCCTTTTTATTCCAAAGTAAGAAGGCAGACTGGAGGTGCCTTGGGGATTGTTGGAATGATTTACTACTGGCTCACTTCATGACTTGCCAGTCATTGGGAGTTGCTCACCTTCCCAGACCATGGAACGCGTCAGCAAAAGGAGAAGTATCCCTCATTGTTTGGCACAGATTGTAAGTCAGTGTCCATTTCTCAGTGCTTGGCATTACCTGGCTTCACAGAGTTCAGGCTCTTGGTTTTCCACCGTCTGAAGGGCAGAAATAAAAAAGACTTAATACATTCTATGTGCAGTAACACAACCTTATACCTATGATGTTCTTCAACCATTTCTGCACAGTTATATATGCATGCACACATATATATATTTTAAATACTCTCCCCTTAAACAATAGAGAAAAACAAATGGTTGACAATAACAATGGCAGCAGCTCTCCAACAAAAGCATGCAATTATTACAATTATACTATCCTTGATTAGGCTCCCATGCATTGCATTTCAATGTAATTGATGTTGTAGGTTGACACATTGGACACCAAATATTCTCGCCTGTCCCTTCACTCTTTTGTTTCAGAGCCTGATTTGCATTTTCTATGCTTTTAGTAATGAAGACTTAGCACTTTTCCTCCATTAGAAAAAAAAAGAGAGACACAATAATCTGCAACTCGGCACTTGTTTAAGGATTCTGACCCTCAAAAATACCACTTTGCTTCACACATTAGCTGCTTACAAAGAAGGAAGCTAATGTATCATCTAATTGGGCAAACCACTGCATCTGATTTCTCTCAATCAGACTATTAGCTTCGTAATTACCCATCTGCCTCATGTGGAAAAACGGCAAGGCGAACACCCAGCTAATAACATTCTCAAGAGCTCTCTACCACAATGAGATGAGCATGATGTTGTGGGATATAGTCCCTAACCATTTAAGTGCCAAGGTGGTCTTACAATACAGTGGGAGTCTGCCAACCTTCCCAGTCTGAATGTGCTTAATTATTTATCTTTAATTAGTCTGAGTTTTGGGGTCTGTTCAGGATTGGTGATGAAAAATGAGCGGCAGGAAAGAAAGCCCCTTGAGCTCCCTGGCAGTCTGCTTTACATCCTCTTGTCTGCTAAAATAGTAGTATGGGAAGTGGGATTTATCTCCTGAGCAGCTCCAAGTTTCCCCTCACTTCTTTTCATGGATTAGAAAAAGTTGTCTGGGTACCTAAGCTGGGGAATAGCCGAGCCAGAATTCAAACGGAGGATGTTCCAACAAACCTCTGGCTTGAGCCTTGTATATTCCTGCAGTTTTATACTCTTGACGTTTATGGAGCTAATGCCAAACTGAACTAATTTAAGTGAGGAGATGCTCAAATCTAAGATTTCTTCTTCAGCAGGGAGTGGTGCCATTCTCTACTTCCAGCCCTGGTTCTGCCCCTCCTAGATGGCTCACAGTATCTCTGAGCATGTCTCCCACTCGGTCAACTCGCAGATTGCAAAAGGCTGGAATGCCCTTGCTACCCGACTCCAAGGTTGAAACCATATGGTCAAGTGGCAGGTGATTCTCTGAGAAGGGCCCTTGGCTCTGTTTTCACTCCCACATGTGGTTTAGTAAAGCCCACATCTGGTTTCAGGTAGAACACAGAGCAAGATGCATCTGCCTAATCTGTTTTCTTTTCATTGATTTGGAAGCTTAGTGGAGATTCAGTAAAGATAAATCCAATATTGACCCATATTGACTAATTGCAAATAAGTGAGTCTCCTTCACGTATCCTACCAAAGAGCATACAGTATCCCTCATTTTATTGTAGTTTTTGCTTTTGTCTGGGTATCTAGAATGCCAGTTATGGGCTTGACCATCCAAGTGCTAACGATCCCAGCAAGGCAATTAAGAACTCTTAATGAAAACCTTAGAGGATAAGGAAAAGCATGAAATAACGCTTACAAATTGTTGTCATGAAACTGTCACATTTACCAAATTATTTTGCATATTGATATATTACCGGTCAGAAATGCTGAGAGTTTGGCCTTCCTCAGAAACCAGTGTCTGAAATGCTTCCACAACCCTTGGTGTCAATAATGGTATATAAGACAAAGGAAACTATTCATTAGTAACTCAGTACTCCAACAGCCCTCTCTGACTTTCTAGCGGCAGGACCAGCAAGATGTGTACACAGCAAATGGAAACAACCAGATGGTCTTGCAGTTATGACCCCCACTCTCTCCTCTCCCATTGTTTGCTGTTATCACTCATTGTACGATGTCCAAACCCCTTCACAGGCCTGCCAGCATGGATTGCTGGATAGAGGCCCTAAACTGCACATTCTTCTCAGGCCTATTTCTGATACCACATAAACGCTGCTTAGGCCATCACGGATGATGTGTGAGCCTGCTTCTGTAAGGCTTAACTCAAGGTAGTAGTTCTTTGTCACATAAATCACAGTATTTCATTTCATGGGTGGCTTATGCGAGTAATGTTCACATAGGAGATGCAGACTTGGGTCAAGGATCCTCAGCAGTGTAGGCATCACTGAATTTGAATGCCCATGGTGTGAGCAGCCAGGAGAGGCCAGCCTTGTCCCCAGAGGGTGAGAAGCAGGAGAAACAGCCATGCAGGGCTGGTTCCAGCCATGGAGCTCTTCACAGCAGGTTTGGAAGTGGTGGCTGTGCCTGGGGAGGACCCTCTTCCTCTCCTCAGCAGCAGCAAATACCCTGGACACTGAGATATTCCTCTTGGGGACACAAAGAGCTGGTCTGGCTTCCTGGAGATCTGATGTAGCCAAGTCTGTGCTACCCTTGTTTGCCTGTTTCACTGACCCTGGTAGTCTGTTGCCACAGACAATTGCCTGCCTTGCCTTTGCACAGAAGCAGCTCTGGTTATTTTGTGAGGTCCTGTGTTTTTTGCTCCTCACTGGCTGTGTCATGATAAATGAAAGGCACCTGGTGGTTTAGACTCTGAAAACCTTCACCAAATGCCATCAAGGGACTCCCAACTGCATCTCTGTAAAACAGTGTCCCTGCTTCATCAACTGCAGAACTAAGGGAAGGCCATGGGCAATGCAGTGTAATCATTTAGCTCTGTAAGCTGCCTGAGCTTATCAGAATGAGTACAGGACCTTAAATAACTTAGTCTCTCTTACTTATCATGCTTGTTGTCCTCCCTCAGGTGGCTTTCTGCTCTTCAGGGAAAGGCTTGTATGTGTAAGGACTGTGAGACTCTTATTTCAAATGCCTGTCTTCTCTGTGTTTTATCTTCACCTTCTCTCTAGTGACCTCTCTGAGGGAAAGGCTGTGCACTCTTTGGTGAGGCACATCACTTTAGCAGAGGTGTTGGCTCACTTATGGCTTGAAATTAAACTGGTATGGTTGAAGTGTCACCCACCCTCCCCTGTGCTTCCTTCTCCTGTGATTGCTGGCTCCAGAGCAGGGATGGCCCAGCAGCTCTTGAACTGTTACCATTTATAGCCCAACATAGTACAGTAAACTGGCATCGGCTCTAGTTTTCTTTCATAGATTGGCCTGCAAATTGCAGCAGCTCAAGAGCCGATTCTTCTCTCCTCTGAGGTTATCATTCTCATAGATTGTGTAATGCTGGGGTGAGGGACAGGCAGGTATCCTAGGGAAGGAATCACTCCTCTGACCCAGCTCGAGGTGTCAGCCAGTACAATTCTACTTGCTCTGCTTCTTGATGCATGGCTGTGTTAAGTCCCTGCCAGTGGCAAGCAGGGATTAATGCTGGACATGAATAGGCCTGTTGTTTGGAAAGATCAAAGGCTGAGCTGAGAATGACATTATAGGTGACAAAACCATGCTGCTGGAGTAACAAAACCTTTCTTCTGAGTCACTCTTCAGATGTTGCTGCCGAATACAACTCCGCTCTTCAGGTATACATGCACATTAACTGGCATGTATGATGCTGTGGGAAAGCTGATGATGGAACTGTCTCGGGTGTCTTGAACTGCATGAATGGCCTGTGTTATGGTTGAGCAGATACTGCCTGTGCTGACAGGGAAGTGAATGATGTACATGAAGGAGAAGCTGACATTTCAGGAGTGGACGTGCCATGTCTTCTAACATTTTCTATCAGACCAGAGAGTTCCGAGCAGGACAATGTGAGGTGATCAAAACATAGTGACCTAATGGTTGTTGAAGGCTTGAAAAGCTGCGCTGAATCAGGCTAGGGAAAACCGTTCTTGGTTTGAACTGAGAATCTAATGGGAATGCTTCTCTCCTTCTTGGTCTCCTCTGGTTTAGAGAATTTATAGCAAAAGAGTCATGTTGGTGGACCAGCCTCTGTACTCACCTGGGAGTTGTATGATAGTCAGGGTAAGTAAAAGGAAAACCGATCAGTTTTAAATGACTGCTGACTTTGAACACGAGTTGATTGGTTGCACCAGGCTAAATGTTACAGCTCTCATTCTTCAGCCCCATGCCTGTCTCATAACTCGCTGAAAATGTGTGTCCATCCTTCATCTGCCACACTGAGCATATTAGTGCCTAATATTAGAGGTCACTAAAGGTACCACATCAAATTCAGCAGCTAAGGGGCGATGCTCGTCCTGTCCTGCTTGTCTTACATGAGATCAGGAGCTTTGCCAGGGGAGTCAGTCAGGGAGAATGACATTTCTTTTGCAGTGTTGTAATGGGGGGATGGTTGATGAGGTTGAATCCCTGGAATATTTTCCTTTCTATCTTTCAAAAGATTGCTGGAAAACTCTCGGCACCTTTTGCTTCCTTCTTGAGCAGAAGATGCTTCATTTTTATAGCTAAACTCTCTGAGAAATTCAGATTTCACTTCCAGGTCTAAATTTTTTTCTTGGACAGATGTCTGTGGGATTTTCTTGCTGAAGAGGGGTTGAATTGTTCCACTCTGACTGGATGTTCATGCACTCCTATGCAAGAATGTACCATTCCCTAAAAATAAGCGACTTTTTTCTCCTGCTTTCCTGCCTCCTGGAAACTCATTTTTCCTCTCCTTTCCTTCCCCAGTCCAGCTCCCTGTTGGCCATCAGTGTTTCAGCTCTCATTAGTATAACAGCTAAGACCTGCTCTTTACAACTGTGCAAAGTTACACCCTTGATGGTGAAGTTCAGTTCCCTGTCTGACCACAGGGTTAAGGTGTTGCCTTGGGGCCCCCACTAAACTCTTGAAGCATCCTGATACTTTTACCTTTTGGGAATGGTATGCATGTTCCATGTAATTGGGGTGTTTTCAGATGCTGAGGAAAGAGGGACCCTAGATATGCCTGAGACAGGTGAAAATGGGCTGCTTTCAGAGGCAATAAAGGGCATAATCTGAGAGGGATGGGGGCATGGTGTATGTATTCCTGGAGCCCTTTATGTCTGCTGCATTTTAGAGGTCCTGCAGGACTTGAGCATGTTTTGTAAATATGGACCATTGCCACAGTCCATCTTAGATGATCAAGCACCCTTATCATCCCCAGATGTTCAAGGAACAACCCATCAGCAGATCCAGTGATGTTCTTGCTCCGTTTGACTCACACGGCACACTAGTGCAATAAGGAACTCAGGCAAATGAAAGTCTTTTCCATTATTTCTTTTTCCTCTTGCAGCAAAGCTGGCAGAGCAACTGCCCAGCACATGTGAATCAATGTATTCATAGTTCTGGGAAGTAATTTCTTTCTTTCATTATTTTTATCATTAGAAACTGTTGGCTAATTAGGCTGAAATACAGAGTGGACAAAGGAACCAGAAGGATGTGTTGTGACTTTGGGCAGAGCAAACTGGGTGCTGTTCCCAGGGAGAGATTAGCAGCTCTCTTGCTGAGAGATTCTGGTGCGTAGCCAGTTCTGAACAGCCAGCACTGCATGCAGCCACCTCTGGAGTGAAGAGGGAGAGAAAGTAAATGCAGGAGAGGAGGCCAGGACAAGTCTCTATTCT
The DNA here is from genome assembly GCA_002631895.1 of Agapornis roseicollis. Taxonomy (NCBI): domain Eukaryota; kingdom Metazoa; phylum Chordata; class Aves; order Psittaciformes; family Psittacidae; genus Agapornis; species Agapornis roseicollis. The sequence continues at coordinate 126,227 of NDXB01007686.1, read as the reverse complement.
TAGGAGTCACATGAACTGTAACGCCAGACACAATTTGTTTGTGGTGTCCTATCTAGTTCAAGAAACTATAAAAACTAAGAAAGTCTTTGTTGAGCTTTGAACCTATTGAAAGCATTTGAAATACCAGACTTAAGCCACAGAATAACCCTTCTCTGCATCAATTGACAGGACCTCTTCCTTCGCTGATTTAGATTTTCTGCTAACAACAGACCAGCTTTGTTTGAATACACAGGATCCAGCATATTCCACTGAACTTGTGTTGGATGCCAGGGTACCAGGTTGCTTCATAAAAATAGGACATTGTCTCTATCATAACCTAGACCTATTTACAATTCACCCTTTTTACCTTGGATGCAAAGCTGTTTGTTCTCATCGTGCCATAAGCTGAATCTTTATAATAGTAAGTCTGGATTGAATGGTGGTGTCCAAACCCATGGTATTACTTGCAGCAACACTTGGGGTAATGAAGAGTTCAATATTATCAGTCACAGACTTGGTTTTGATAGCAGTGTACTGACTTCTGCTATGCAGAGAGACTAATGTGGCTGGACTGAAAAGGACTCTATAAACAGCAGTTTTGCTTGGGGCATCAGCTGTCCATCATGTAGTGTGAAAGCTTGCAAATGAGGTTAGGATGCTGGGTAAGCGTTTTCTCTGTTGTTTATTCAAGTCCTTGATGCAATCTTCATGGTCCTTCTGGATTCCTGGAGGAGACTCTGGACAGGGATCTAAAACAATTGTCAAGAAGTGCACCTGGAATTACAGAGTGATAGAAAACTCTAGTCAGATGACATCCTTCAAGGGGTTAGTAAGATGATGCTGGTGACAGATGAACTGGAGGGTGATGTCTGATTTGAAAGAGAATGACTTTCTCACTTTGACAAAATGAAGCCGAATGAACTGGAATTTATGAAAGATACTCTTTATAAAATTTGTTTTAATCCACAAAGAATTTTCCTGTCCCGCTAAGTAAAGTTTCCACAGTTTACACTGCAAATGGGCTCCTATCCAAACTGTGCTGCAAGGACAGTAATTAAAGTGTAATGAGTTTTGTAGTGGCTAAGTTGAAGAGACCTGTGTCTGCTCATGTTACAGTGGCAGGTACTCCCTTCTTGACCACCAGACCAATTGATCACTTTAGGTTGCAAACACCCCCCAGAAAATACCAATTAGGTCTTGTGAGGAGGGAAAGAGCCCAGCAGGAAAGTTGCATTTTCTCTGTTTAACTAAAAGGACTGAAGACTTCTCCTTTCATCTCCTTCTGCCCTGGTGCAATTCCTTGATGGGACTGTACTTAGTTGCATGGCACAACTGGCCTTCTGATCTTCAGTGTGGCCCCAGGACCTTGAATAGTAAGAATCACTTTTAAAATGCATAGAATCACAGAATGGATTGGGTTGGAAAGGGCCTTAAGATCATCCAGTTCCAATCCCCTGACATGTTACACTCGAGCAGGGTGCTCCAAGCCCCTGTGTCCAACCTGGCCTTGAGCACTGCCAGGGATGGGGCAGCCACAGCTTCTCTGGGCACCCTGTGCCAGCGCCTCAGCATCCTCACAGGGAAGAGCTTCTGCCTTAGATCTAACCTGAACTTGCCCTGTTCCAGTCTGAACCCATCACCCCTTGTCCTGTCGCTGCAGTCCCTGATGAAGAGCCCCTCTCCAGCATCCTTGTAGCCCCCTCCAGACACTGGAAGCTGCTCTGAGGTCTCCACGCAGCTTCTCTTCTCCAGGCTGAGCAGCCCCAATGTTCTCAGCCTGGCTCCATAGGGGAAGTGCTGCAGCCCCTGCTCATCCTCGTGGCCTCCTCTGGACTTGTTCCAACAATTCAATCTTTAACACAAGGCTGCTATTTTAAATCAGAAAGGACTACTTGTTGGGAAAGAAAAGTGGGTTTGGTCCCACTTGGACAACAGCTTAGAGCTGCTGCCTGCCTGGTGCAAGGGGTGTCACCAGGAGCAGTAACCCTTGCAGTGGCTGCACAGTCACTGGCACCCAGGGAATTGGTGGGTCTGTGCCTAGCTTCAGTGGACAGGTGTCACTTCCACGCGGTGGGAAAACTGCTCCTCAGAAGCAAGCACTAATTGGCCCCCGTGTTGGCAATCTCAGCAGAGATGCCAGAGTGAATGGGCATGAAATCCCACTCAAACCCTTTGTGATTTTCTCCTCAGGTCAAGGTTGAGGTGCTTTGGCAGAGCAGTGTGAGGAAAGCTGACACTGCTGCTGTCAGTCTCCAGGTCTGCCAAGCTGCCACCTTTTTAAAGCACTGAAGCACCGGGGCTTGAGCTTTTAAGATGTGTTTTTATTACTGTGTTAAACTTTGTGCTTTCGGAAGGATTGTCCTTTGGAGGGGGTGTTAAATGCTGGTGGACAAGGGAAAGTTCTATCCTGTTCCTAAGGCAATACATACAGCAATTTATTACTTACCTAGAGTGTGTCTTCCCTAATGTTTCAAGCATGCACCAGGGTAGCCCACCACAGTCTGCTACACAGAGTAAGGGAGACCCCAGTCTTTTATACGCACTTTCTATGACTCGGAATAGTTCAGGCCTACAAGCTATACTTTTTTAATAGATACACCACAGACCCTGAGTATTTACAATTTAAATAGAAATTCCATCAAATACATTACTTCCGCATCAACTACATCAAGTGTAGGAGCATTTTCAGTCAGTCCAATGATTCCAGGGAGCCTAAATCCAGATACCTGAATGTTTGTGAATGGCAGCATTGATCAGGACAAGGACAGCTCTGTAAAAAAGACCCAGCGATTGGGTAGTACACACAGATGGTTCAAAAGGCATGTGAATCTTTAAAACTCCTCCAGAAGATTTTGCTGCAGCATCCCCTGGCACTACACGAAGCCTTTGGTTCAGTTCTGCATTTACACACAAGCTATCGAGGGAGTGTATGGGGACAGCACACAGAGCACTCAGTAAGACCTACGACTCCAGCTTGCTTTCATCCCTGCAAGTTCTTTCTTAGGGAAGATAAACAATCCATTAAAAATTGTAAGTATCTTGGCTACTTCTGTTTCCTGAAAGCTTCTGTAGAGAGGCCGACAGTCACTACTGGTGCTGGTTTAGTCTCAGTTTCCGGCCCAGGCCCTGAGGGCTCTTTACTTGCTGTTAGAGTTTTGTTTTAATGTTGGTTTGTTGTTTTCTTTTTCACTAATGCTTTGCAAAACCATAGAGGGTATTAGCTCAGCTGAGAGCAGGTAATGCTGCAGACAGAACTGTCCTTAGTGTCATTTTCCTCCTTAATGTTCTTTAAAGCTTCTGTGCTGCAACCAGCTCAAATAAGCACTCTGCTCTAGAGTTTGTGCCAGATAACAGGGTTTCCCAAATTTAGTGCTCTGTACACTGTCTACATTGAGCATTTGCTTCCAGATTTTGTTCTTTTATACTTTTTATCCAAACAGGTAATGAGGAACAATCGAGGTGGGGGGTTACCAAAGGAGATGCTGCATATGCTCAGGTTTTGGCGCTTGCAGGTCTGCTGTGGCTCCTTCCACTGTAACATTAGCAATACAAATGAAATAAGCCCCAAAGATGCAGAAAGCTGGTTATAAACTGCACAGCTGAGTTCAGGACAGCAGTGGAGAGAAACCAAATGCACAGACTTGCCTTTCTTTCCACCTTTCCTTCTGTTTCTTTTTACCTGGCTCTTCTAGCAGCCAAAATCACGCTACTCGATACTGGGCATGTGCTGAAGCCCCGGCACAGCTATTCAGGATTACAGGTGGGCAAATAGCTGAATGTGGCCAGAAGAACAAATCATTGCTCTTGGAAATGGGGAAAAGCTTTGAGGGGAAGCATCTGCTACTGCATCTGCTCCAAAGGGCCACACTTCACAACGATGTTAAAAAGGTTAGAGTTCAGGGAAGAGTGACATAACAAATGACCTGAATGGAAACCTGGTTTGGAATGTGGGAATCAAGGATCCTCATGCATTCTGCTCAGCCAATAGGAGGTTAAACAGTGATAAAAATATCTCGGGGG